>OX030951.1:85097890-85565390 GCA_943735915.1 Pherbina coryleti
AACCTAATTGCAGCTTTTCCATATTGGAAAAGAAAGAAAGAAAATAAAAAATACTTAGTCATTAAAAATGTGTAAAATGTTTATTGTTTGATCAGCAAGTTCGCCCTCTGTGGTTTTGGTGGTGGTTGCGTTGTAACTGCTGCCGTTGTTGTTGTTGTTGCAGCGGCGTGTGCTGTAACTCGGGCACAGGAAGCCATACACATACATACTACATACAAATTTAATATTTTTTGCCGAACGAACACGACTGTACCGTGATGGTAAATTAACGACAACAGTACAGGCACAGTACGGGCACAGGAACCCATACACATACATACAATTTTAATATTTTTTGCCGAACGAACACGGTTGTACCGCGATGGTGAATTAACGACAACAATACAGGCACAGTACGGGCACAGGAAGCCATACACATACATACAATTTTAATATTTTTTGCCGAACGAACACGACTGTACCGCGATGGTGAATTAACGACAACAGTACAGGCACAGTACGGGCACAGGAACCCATACATACAACTATAATATTTTGTGCTCTTCACTCTCATTGAATTTAGATTTACCGTTTTATAAAGAAATTGTTGTTATTCTACAAACGTAAGGCCGCATGCGCAATGGAGTTCATTTTGGCTATGTTTTGCTAATTAGTCATTTATTCTGAATCGTGCGCGTAGCAGTTAAGTGTTTGTGGAGGAAAAACTTTTAATAAATTGTTTTGAAGTGAATTGAAGGTAAGTTTTTCCATTAAATTAATTTCATTCGTTAGAATAATAGATTCTAATATCAATCTAAAATCAATTCTCATATTTTATACTAAGCTTATACAAAAGATTGTGTAGAGCTTTCTTTGCTCTACTTACTAAAATCTTACTAAAATTAATTACTTTGTCTCTTCTTGCAGATTAATTCAACTTGCGCGAATTTCAACTATTCAACTAAATTCAACAACATTAAAATTTATTTGTATTTAACTAAATTCAACAAAATTAAAATTTATTTGCAATAATTTCAAAAGGTATATTGGCCATGACATTGCCATAAGAAAAGAGGAATAATTTGTTTACCCACACGTACCGATGAAAACTGCAGAAGAAATCCAAAAATTTAATGAGGAATTAATAAAACAAAATTTTATGGATCAGATGGTATGTTGTTTTAACTTCTTCATTGTGATTAACAATCATACTCCCTTTTTTTTAGACTATTCGCCTTTTTAAGTACCAGACAACATCGAGTAATAAAACAATTAAAAATATGTTTGAGCACTTATTTAGCTATGAGGCTTTAAAAAACTTTTCATGGTCAGGACAGTCTGGTCTGAGTAAAGGTAAATATCGTAGCAAAGAAATCATGTGCAGTTCACATTTTTTTAGACAATGTTGGTATTATTGGTTAATAAAATTTCTTTTCATAATTTCAGCAATCGAGAAACTTGTGTTTGCAGATAATGCTGGCATAATTGCACTAACGGAAATTGTTGTCAATTATAGGACAAAAAATGAAAATGTTTTGACTCATGAATGTATAAAAAAATCCATTCAAGAGTTTTTAAAAAGGTCGACTTTAAGATGTAATCGCCTAAATAAAAAATAGTTGTCAATAAAAATCATTATTTGGAAAAATACCAATGCAGTCTCTTCTTATTTTCCAGTTATGGAGAAGGCTAGCTACGATTCTATTTTGGTTCAAGGTAATTTGGTTATATTCAGCGAACTGTAAGTAAAACATTGGACAAATTTTAGTTAACACATCAAGTATTTTTAACACACCATTCGGTAAAATTATTACATATTTTCGGTTATTTTAATGGATTATAGTCGAGCACATATTAGTTAAAGGGTTTTTTTTTTTTAAACAAAAATGTGCATGGCCACAGTCCACTAAAAGTATCAAGAATATGGAATAATTTTACTGATTGGTGGGCAAAAAGTACTCAATGTTTTAACTAAAATTTGCCCGATATTTTACTCACATTTCCCTGAAAATTTACCGAAATAGTATCATTACTAGCCCGAGTCTTAACTGTAATGTACCCGAAAAGTTTCCGATGTTTTAACTGAAATTTGCCTGATATTTTACTAACATTTCACTGAAAATTTACCGAAATAGTATCGTTACTAGCCTGAGCCTTAACTGCAATGTACCCGAAAAGTACCCGATGTTTTAACTGAAATTTGTCCGATATTTTACTTACATTTACCTGAAGATTTATCGGAAAGTGTCCAAAAGACGACCGACTATATTTGGACACAAAAAACCGGCGAGTGCCCGATTGGTCTTCGTTCGGATACTGTGCCTGACCAAGGTGTTACAGAACTTGCACTTTTTTCGGTGCATGTGTCGGACATTTACCGACATGGTCACCAGACACATATCAGCTATTTTATGGACACAAAATATGAAATTGTTTCTCGGGTGAGATACCAAACCTTTCCAGTTTGGAAGCTAGGATATTATGATCAACGCGATCGAAGGCCTTGCAAAAGTCGGTGTATATTGCATCAACTCGATGTCCTTTTATCACCATTTTTGAATATTGGTGTGAGGTGAGATGTTTTCCAATGAGACGGAAAAACACCTTCATTAAGTGATTTATTGAAGATTATTTGTAGGGGCAAGAGCAGTGTGTCTACGCATTGAAAAAGTAAATTTGGGGGAATTAGGTCAGGGCCTGGTCCTTTCTTTGGATCTAGCTCGATTATAGCTGTGTATATTTCATCACGTGTTAGTTCGATGTGATTGATTTGAGGTGATAAATAAGTGATAGAAGGGGAGATGTGAGATGTGTAAATTAAATTTACAAATAATTTTTCGAAAAAAAAATCACGAATCAAAAGGCGTGGATTATAAAATATTGCATAGCTTCCTCAAATACTTAAAAATCTGGGTGATTGGGTGAGACTGGCAACTATAATGACCACAAGTTATATATACTTGATCATCTCAATACAGTTTTACTCCGGGAAAACTCGAGACGGTTAAAAGATAAATTTATTTCCAAGGAAGGAAAGATATGCTGCACGTACTGCTGCTGCTGCTGGTGGCCCTTGGAAGATGTTGGAAAGCGAGAGTCGAGAAAGTTGCGCTGCAGTTGCTTGTGCTGCTGGAGGTGGATCTTGGAGGTTGTTGGAAAGCGAAAATTTGTGCTGCTGGTGCTGGCACTCAAAAAACGTTGGCCAGCTAAAAAAAAAAAGCAAACAATTAGCAAAATCCAAATAAATGCAATTTCATTGTGCTGCACTTACTGCTGCTGCTGAAGGTGGCCATTGGAGGATGTTGGACAGAAAAAAAGGCAATTGAACTGTGCAGTACTTTCTGATGGGCCGCGAGATCAATTGATAGCAAAAAGGCAGTTTTTTTTATATATATGTATATACATATATTTATATTTGTTTTTCACTTTCAAAAATATTTTTGACAAACAAACGCCAAGACTTCAAATTATTCAAAACAAAACGTCAAAAATTGTCAGCCCACGTCAAATCGTTGTTAGTTCAACTGTCTGGTTGATTGTTGAGACAATTGAGCTGTCGACTGAGAAAATGTGAGTGTGTTAGTAAAAAATGTTTGATTGTATTGCAATTGTTATGACAAATTGTCTCGTGTAGACCTTAGGTAAGTATACTATATATTATAATGAATCTGTTTTGTGATTAACACACGAACAACACACTCAGCGCAAAGGATACCAACAACACAAAGCAATGCTCAAAACAACAACACATAGCTAAGCTAAAATCAACAAAAATCATGCCTAACAAATAAGATCGGAAAAAAGGTCAGATATCGCAAATTTATTTTATGTCAGCTACGAGGCGGACACACATCCATACATTCAATGAAAAACGGTAAAAATAGTGGAAGTTTCATTCATGCATTCGTCTCAAGTTCTAGCTGCCACTCTCAAACAATTTTGATGCGCTCGTGGGAGAGTGAAAAAATGTCATTCACGGTGATGCTTTCGATAGGACTTAAAATCGGGCGCTTATAATTAACATTAACAGTGCTCTGTTAAGTTCATGAAACCTCTTTACAATATATGCTCTTTGTTTGATATTTGCATAGAGCCACTATGTTGTTTCCTAGTCAGTGGCAATAACCATAACATGATATATTAGAATAAAAACTACTTACCAAATATACTATTAACACGGACATTTCTATAAAAACTTTGAAACATCTTTTAGTTATAATATCACCAGATCGATATAGCTGAGTTTGTCTTTCTTTAATTTCGATTTCCATTATTGTTTCAATTTTTTTTAGTGTTTTGTTCCAGTCTGGAGTGAGAGTTGAATTTATTGGATTGCAATGGCTGTTTTGAAGGTGAGGATAGATTGCTGTTAAAGATATGACAACAGAACTGAACAATGTTTCCTAAAATAATGTAATTAACAAGTTTTTAGATCATATATTTACGAAAAAAATCATTCCTTACTTTAACTTCGGTCCTCATGCGGAAATTATAAAAGCCACAAATAACAGGAAGTACTTCTTGAACATTTGTGCACACTGAGATGTGATAGTCAAGAGAAAGCTATTAAACATAAAAATAAATAAATAATATTTAATTACAGTTTATATTGGATATACACATATTTGTATTAATATTTTTTTTATATATTTTTTTTTCTTGCTTCATTGATTTTAGCAATATTAGTTAAAGTGTTAGACAAAAACTCTTCAGGAGTAAATGGCTACGGTAAATTAGGAGTCGGAGAATATCGCTAAAAAATTTATAAAGATGTCTGAATGGCTCAGATGGTTATAATTTCATGGATGCCAAAAACTGTATCTGGTGATGAAGAATCCGGATCTGGTTTTTATTTTTGTCTAAAACAGCCACCGGTGCGCAAGTAATTTAATTAATCGAAATATTAAAATAGACTAAACATTTAAGATTAATAGGATTTGTTAAAATCCTATTTACTTTCGAATCTCGACATTTCAACTGTTTTGAATTGAATTTTTACATCAATAACTCCTTGGCGATGTTTATGAGTGAAGCGGTTTGGCATAGCGGTACATATTCTTCTTAACGGTTTTTTAGTTTCTTAAAGGCACTGAACGAAAATCATAGACAACTTTTATATGAAGCAATATTAATTTTTTACACAACTTTTCTTATTTACTCTCAGAGGTTTTACACTGTCTGCAAAGAACCACGTGGTGGTGGATCAGAAAAATTAATTTACAACTGAAAATATTTTCTGTACCAGATTGACCTCGAACCAGGGATCTCGTAGTAAGTAAATTTGGTACCGAACGATCCACGCATGCTAACGCGTTTCACCAATGCAGGCGCTTTTGATTAATAAGGAAATGTAATGCAAACATCGCTTGAATAAGGTATTAAGAAATATGTTATTTAAATTTAGTTATAATTTATTTGTATATATGTATATGTAATGCGAGGGCTGCCTATTCAGTCTTGCGCCTCAGATATTGCGGACAGTGCTGCCATATTTACAATTACAACTTTAAATTCGCTGCGCAGTTTTTAAAACTACCTTCTAGAGCAAATTAGTTTTGCAAAATTTCAGATATGAAAGAATATATTAAAATATACTACTTATTAAAACTGTTTACTTCTGTTCAAAATTTAACCAGATTGTGCGAATGAAATAAAAACTGTTGTCATAAAGCTAATGAATTTTTTTTAGTGTAGTAGCACTGTTATACCCAAATCGCAAAGGCGCGTTAGGTCAGTTGCGCTTTGACAGCTAAAGTAGAAACAACGAGTTGTTATGAAGCAATCCATAATTTGACCTCAAGCTTTGATCGTGCTTTGTATCGTAAATATCGTCGAATCTCGTAAGAAGGGGTAAAGTACGATCAAAGCGCGAGCTGCTGAAAAAAGTTGAGAAGTGTTCAACTCGGTCGCGAAATATGTTTATCAACCGAGTTTTGATCAAAATATATAATTATATTTTAAATCAACCAACACACTTCACTGACAAATTACTTCTGATTATTACAATTTTAATAAGTTTTACTTCAGCTTAAGATATAACTAATACATGAATAAAGACATGAATAAACTTCACCTTTATTCAATTTCTCACTTAAATTCTTTTGCTTATTAATTTCAATAATTAAATTAGCACTTAATTAGCAATTATTAAAAAAAATTTCTTAATGGGTACAAATTCAATATTCAATCATAAAAAAATTTTATATTTGGGATAAAGGAATTAGGAAAAAATGTTCAAAAGACTCACATATACCCAATCCAAAGAATTATGTGCATTTTGTTTTTTTGATGCTGAACTCCAAGTGTCACTGCGATCGATGATGCCTCGATTTTGGTATTTTTCCCACAACACTTGAATTGTTCTGGATAGTGCTTCTGAAGTTGATACTTCTCGGTCAATCGATTATCCTTCGATTTATTCCTTTGTTAGATATATTTTCCGAATTGCTCGGTAAACCGCCGAATTTTCCGATTTTATGTTAACTCAGGAATAGACCGTTGCCTATCCTGCCGACTGCGCCAAATATGTTTATCAACCGAGTTTTGATCAAAAAATATAAATTTATTTTAAATCAACCAACACATTTCACTGACAAACTACTTCTGATTATTACAATTTTAATAGGCTTGGGTAGTTCATGAACGAACTAGTTCAATTGAACGATTCCCACTCATGAACTATGTGAACTAGTTCAGTGTTTCTCGTTCTTTTAGTTCTTTTAGTTCATTTTAGTTCAATTGATATTGCAGCGAGTACGAACAAAACGAACGAGGGCAAGAATAACTAAATTAACCATGCTATGGTTTGAGTCCTTGGTTTGAGACACTTTTTGTTTATGCACTAATACAAATGGTGAATTTGATGGATATCACATATTCATACCAAGTTTGTTTCATTTTGTATATCTGGACATGAACGAGTAAACGAAATGAACTAAAAGACCTAACGAACTAAAAGAACGAACGAACTAAAAGAACTAACGAACTAAAAGAACTAAATGAACGAACTAGTTCATTACATACGATTGAACTAAAAAGAGCGATCTTTGTGGTGAACTAAAATTCCCAAGCCTACATTTTAATAAGTTTTACTTTAGCTTAAGATATAACTAATACATGAATAAAGACACACTTAATTAAATAAAGAAAATACAATAAACACACACTTATACTGTTGCTTAATATTCCAGGTATTCGTTGCACTATTGTGGGAACACCAGTTTAAGCATTTTTATGTAGCTCAACCGGATAAGCGTGGCTAGCTCTTGTTATGTCTATAGTTGCTGACGTTGCGTCTGGCTTAAGACGTAACTCGCTCGTTTGACATTTGCCGATAGCGCAGAGTTGTATTTTCATTGAGTTAGCTAAATATATAAGCATTGTTGAGTTGCAGTGGTAAAGACGTGTTTACATGGGATTTATTGTTTCATCAAAATAGTTTATATTGAATGTAATTTAATGTTGACTTTTTTATAAGATAAATCATTCATAACATCAGTAGCTGCTTATGTTATAGTTGGTGCCTTGTTTGAAGGGAATAGTTTTCAGTACCTGTTAGTGTTGTTGTTGATGCTGTTGTTGTTTATATGTATGTAAATTTGTACGTGTGTTGTTGATGCTGCTGTTGTTTATATGTTTGTAAATTTGTACGTATATAAATAGATATCAGTTGCTTTTGTTTTTTTCGTTTGTTATTGTTTAATCTACAGCAATGTAATACAACATATAACGTGGATGTTTATTTATTATATAAATAATATAACTACTACGCTGGTTAGATATGCAGAAACATTTATTTATTAAACAAAATAAATTGTAATTATTTTCTTTATTATATAAATAATAAAGCATATAATTTATTTATTAATAGCGACGGCTATTAAAATATGGATGGCTCTCCGCAAAATCGCCCAAAAAAAAATCGCCAAAAAAAAAAAAAGAAAAAACACCCAAATGAAAAATGACCCAAAAATTTATGAAAAATCGGCCAAAACGAAAAAACGAAATTTTACCCAAGAAAACGAAAAAAAGCCCAAAAATTTTTAGAAAAATTACCCAAAAACAAAAGCGAAAATTCACCCAAAAAAAATGAAAAATCGCCCATTATTTTACATTGTGTTCCCACACGAGATACGAAATTCCCTTGTACGAAATGAGCATTTTCAAGGACAGTATTTTTTTTTAAAAGTCTATTTTAATTCAATCATTTGATGAGTTAAATACTATTTATTTATTTTTTATTAATATAGTTATTTATTAACCAGTGTTATTAAAACATGAAATAATAAAACGAAAACTATTATTAGAACTATTATTGCAACGATAAAAGGTACTGGGTAAGCTACTTACTATACGTTACTCATCATTCTTAGTTGTGTAGGAAGTGCGTTAAATTTAAAAATTTAATTCATTTTAATTTTATATAATCTCATACCTAAAAATCGGCTCTCCGCAAAATCGCCCAAAAAAAAATCGCCCAAAAAAAAAAAGGAAAAATCACCCAAATGAAAAATGACCCAAAAATTTATGAAAAATCGCCCAAAACGAAATTTTACCCAAGAAAACGAAAAAAAGCCCAACAATTTTTGGAAAAATTACCCAAAAACAAAAACGGAAATTCACCCAAAAAAATTAAAAATCGCCCAATATTTTACGTTGTGTTCCCACACGAGATACGAAATTCCCTTGTACGAAATGAGCATTTTCAAGGCCATTATTTTTTTTTTAAGTCTATTTTAATTCAATCATTTGATGATATATGTAAATACTATTTATGTGGATATTATATTATAATACTATTTATGTAGGAAGTGCGTTAATTTTAAAAATTTAATTCATTTAATTTTATATAATCTCATACTTAAAAATCTATAAAAACATTTCGTACAAGGGAAAAATACTGATTCTTTTTCAAAACAACAAGTTTCTTTGGTTACACTGTGCGACAATTTAAGGGTCAATTGGAATAACCTCAAATATCTAAATGGTTTCTAATAGTGGATGGTCTATATATTATGCCCTCATACTCAGTTTTATCGGATTAGGTCAAATAAGAGAGAAATTCAAGGTCAAACTTCACCTTTAAGTCACAAATTTTTTCTTATAACTCTTAAACTAAATTCAAATTCTATGTAGTAGCTGCATCTAAATATTTGCAATGGATGATTCTTCACATTTTAAGACGATTTTTTGCTCAAAAAGTTACGTAAGGGGTTTAATATTTTCTTCGAAAACAGGACTTTTTAAAAAAAAAATAAAATGTTCAATAGTTCATTTACTATGTATTTGTCTTCCAAAACAATCAGATTTTACTGAATTTTTGCATACACCTTAAGTAAAATAAAATAACCCACCTGTGAAAAGATCACAACAATTACATGTGTGCATCCAAAGATATTCGGATTCAAAGATTACCAACGGTGGTAACTTCGTTAATGTAAGCCCTAGCGCAAAATCATTCAAATGAAACTTATAGACCCAACAATTTTCTTTAAAACTGTCCTTAACATTTTAACCGAAAGAGTTACCGTTTTAAAGATATGCGCGTAAATGTGTAATTACAACATATATGAAAAATTAAAACGGTTAAAATAAAAATTTTTTTTTATATCTATTTCTTCTCAAGTTTATATATTTTTCATATATGTTGTAATTACACATTTACGCGCATATCTTTAAAACGCGCATATCTTTCGGTTTAAATGTTAAGGACAATTTTGAAGAAAATTGTTGGGTCTATAAGTTTTATTTGAATGATTTTCCGCTAGGGCTTACATTAACGAAGTTACCACCGTTGGTAATCTTTGAATCCGAATATCTTTGGATGCACACATGTAATGGTTGTGATCTTTTCACAGGTGGGTTATTTTATTTTAATTAAGGTGTATGCAAAAATTCAGTAAAATCTGATTGTTTTGAAAGACAAATACATAGTAAATGAACTATTGAAAATTTTATTTTTTTTTGAAAAAGTCCTGTTTTCGAAGAAAATATTAAACCCCTTACGTAACTTTTTGAGCAAAAAATCGTCTTAAAATGTAAAGAATCATCCATTGCAAATATTTAGACGCAGTTACTACATAGAATTTTAATTTAGTTTAAGAGTTATAAGAAAAAATTTGTGACTTAAAAGTGAAGTTTGACCTTGAATTTCTCTCTTATTTGACCTAATCCGATAAAACTGAGTACGAGGGCATAATATATAGACCATCCACTATTATAAACCATTGAGATATTTGAAGTTATTTTTTCGTGTCGCACTGTGTTATCAAAAAATTTCAAAAAGAAAAAATTACGATGGAGGTGGTGGGGGGAGCAGGGCGGGGCGACGGTTGGCGCGTGCGATCCGTCGCACTACGCGTAATCCGCCGCGCCGCGATACGCGCTATCCACGGCGTCGCGATGCGCGGGCGCGGTACTTAATATTTCCTTTGACTTGACCAAGCAAACTCAAGCAAAGAAGAACCGCTGCTTTTACTTTAAATACCGTTATCTTTAAGAACTGATTGACGTTTCTTATTTAACCCTTAAATGCACCGTGTATCTTTGGCTTACGGCTATATTTTTGGTTTGATTTTTTTCAAATCGGTTCTATATTATTTAGAATATTATAAGTCTTAAATAAAAATATAGTTTTTACTTCTATTTGTCATACTTTTTTAAAAAATTTTATTTTTAACTAAATAAACACTATTTTTAACAGTTTAACTTCTAGGAACAGATAAATAATTTTGATTAGGAAAAAATACTGACTGCTTTCAAAACATGTCCTTTAGTGATAGAAAAAATTTCGATCTAAAACTAAAAGAATTTTCGATCTAAATAGAAAACAAAAAAAAATTTTCAAAACTAAACACGCAGTTTTTATTTTTACTCAATTTTACATAAAATATATTTTTTCAGTAAAAATCGGGGTCCTTGTGCATTTAAGGTTTAATATTGAAAACGAAAGATCACCCAAAGAAAACGAAAAATCACCCAAAAACGAAAAGTGAAATTTCGCCCAATATATTTGGGTGAAATTTCGCCCAAAAACAAAAAACGAAAATTTACCCAACAAAAATGCAAAATCGCCCAATATTTTGGGGTGTTTTTTCATATGAAAAATTACCCAAATTCGTATGGAAAAAAATTGGGTGATTTTTCATTATTTTTTTTGGGCGATTTTTCTTTGGGCGATTTTGCGGAGAGCCCTAAAAATCTATAAAAACATTTCGTACAAGGGAAAAATACTGATTCTTTTTCAAAACAACAAGTTTCTTTGGTTATCAAAAAATTTCAAAAAGAAAAAATGACGGCTGAGGTGGTGGGGGGAGCAGGGCGGGGTGACGGGTGGCGCGTGCGATCCGTCGCACTACGCGTAATCCGCCACGCCGCGATCCGCCGCGTCGCGATGCGCGGGTGCGGTACTAAATATTTCCTTTGACTTGACCAAGCAAACTCAAGCAAATGATGCAAATACAAAAGAAAAACAAAAGAAGAATCGCTGCTTTTACTTTAAATACCGTTATCTTTAAGAACTGATTGACGTTTCTTATTCAATATTGAAAACGAAAGATCACCCAAAAAAAACGAAAAATCACCCAAAAACGAAAAGTGAAATTTCGCCCAACATATTTGGGTGAAATTTCGCCCAAAAGCAAAAAACGAAATTTTACCCAACATAAATGCAAAATCGCCCAATTTTTTTGGGCAAATTCGTATGGAAAAAAATTGGGTGATTTTTCATTATTTTTTTTGGGCGATTTTTCTTTGGGCGATTTTGCGGAGAGCCAATATGGATAGCTAAAATGAATAAAGAAATACAACCATCATGTATTTCTACCACATACATTGTGATTTGGGGACTTTGTGGGATTTTTTTGGTTTGACTGCGTACAGTGGCATCATCTAAGTGACAAACGCACGACATGCTAACGCGACATTATGATTTCAAAATTATAAGGTCGGGCGTTTTGACAGTTCATCCCGTAAAGTTGACCAAAGTACGATCAAAGTACGGTCAAAGCGCGACCGACTGAACGCGCATTTGCGACTTAGCCTTTATAGGCTGTCACATAGTTTCTTTTTTATTGCTTTGTAAACAAGTTCCCCTCGAGTCTGACCTGCGAATTTCAAATTGGAAAAAAGGTGAGCAAACAGTGTGTTTGAAATTGTGTTTTACTAACGGAATTTCTTGTCCGGATGCATTGAAAATGTTTCAGAAAACCTATGGATAGTCTGCATTATCACGTGCGCAGGCATTTGATTGGTATAATTTGTTTAAAGAGGGTCTTACATCAGTTGACAACTTACCTCCCCCTTCCCGTCCAGCAACATCAATAAATGATGAAAATTGCAAAAAAGTAAAGGAAATTGTGCTCGAAAATTGTCGTGGGACCATGAGAGATATAGCTGCCGAGATTAATATATCGACTGGATAGGTGCACACTATTTTACATGATGTTTTATGGCATACTTAACCAAAGATAGTTCAACGCAACACAGCCGTATTTTATGTCACATACAATTCTACCGAACGCGTTTTGTGTGCCGAAAACATGACGTAGATGTAACGTGATGTAGAAGTCTGTTGAATTTTGATTTAGATTTTACGTCGACTCAAGAATGATAGACAAATAGATTACGCATTGCGCAGCTCCGTTATGCTATTTACTTTTCAATTTGATATTTCTAGCTACGAACAAAATATTTTTTACGATCATGACATCAGGCTAGACCAAGTTTGTTTCTTGAATCTTTTGCCAGTGCAAGTTGGATTGGAAACTTGTACTGTTGGAAACTTGCATGCGCAGCACTCGTACATAATTCTTTGTTCATATTTTAATATAAAACGGAGGAAAATATTGTTTACTCTATTATATTCACAATTGTATGCCATTTTGTTTCATATTTGCTCACATTCTGAACAAGAATTCGGGATTGTTGTCGTCGTCACCATTCAAAAGCCTTGAGAAGTGTTCCCTCCACATCATCAGTGTACTCTGGATATCTGTCACTAGATTCCCATTTTCATCTTTGCAGGAAGAGCCACCGGTCTTGAAAACATCGGCCAGGCGTCTTATTTTTTCGAAATTTTTCCGAACCTCATTAATGTCACCATGCATCTCAATTTTCTCGCACTCATGCATTTCCGCTTCCCTTTTCTTTCGCCTGAAAATGCGCCTCACTTCCCTCCTCTTCTCTTTGTATCGTTCCTTAGCAGCACGCGTTACAACCGACTGCAGGGTGGCTTTGTAGGCGGCGTCTTTTTCTGCAGTGGCGTCGCGACACTCCTGGTCGTGCCACTGGTTTCGGCGAGGGCGATGATAGCCAATCACCTCTTCGGCAGCCGTACGCATAGAGTAGGAAATGTGATTCCACTGCGCGCATATGTCATCGATCGGAGGAGTGCTTTCTTGAAGCAGGAGTGAGAGTCGAGTAGCGAAGTCTTCGGCTGTTCGTCTTGATTGCAGCTTTTCGAAGTCTAGCTTTCTCTGTGCTGGATTGCGTGTATTTTTGGTTGCGCACAGTCGTGTACGGATCTTGGCTGCTACAAGATAATGATCCGAGTCTAGATTGGCACCACGGATCGTGCGTACATCTAAAACAATGGGAGAGTGTCATCCGTCAATCAAAACGTTATCAATTTGGTTGGGCGTCTTTTGATCAGGAGACAGCCAAGTGGCTTTATGAATATTGAGATGCTTGAATCTAGTGCTATTAACGACCATGTTTCGCGCTGCGGTAAAGTCAATCAATCTCATTCTGTTATCGGAGGTATTGTCGTGTAGGCTGAACTTTCCGACTGTTGGACCAAAGATATTTTCCTTACCCACCTTGGCGTTGAAGTCACCAAGCACGGTTTTTAAGTCGTGGCGGAGGCTGCGCTCATAGGCCTCTTCATGGCGCTCGTAGAAGCTGTCTTTGATCTCATCGTCCTTATCTTCTGTCGGATCGTGCGCAGGCTTATGTTGAAAAATCTTGCCTTGAAACGGATTATGGCAAGTCGTTCGTTCACAGGTGTGAATCGCAGGACATGATGCCGTAGTCTCTTGCCAACCACGAATCCGCATCCAAATTCGTGCTTCTCCGCATGGCCGCTGTAGTAGATATCACAGGATGCTTGCCGTGAGCAACCCTGTCCCTTCCATCGCATATCTTGGATTGCAGTGATATAAGCTTTGTATCTTTCTAAGATACCTGTCAGTTGGATAGTGGCACCATCCCAATTAAGGGTTCGAACATTCCAAGTGCATATCCGTAAATCATTGTCAGCTTTTCGTTTGATGTAGTCGTCATCAGATTTGGGGATCATTCTTATCTTTTTTCTTAATTGTTTCATTGAAATGTGGTTTTACGTACTTCAAACCCGACGCACAACCCTTTAAAAAGGCAGGCAGCCCGCCTCTCAGATTAGCAGTCAAACTAACGGTTGCCAGTTTGCCGTTTCTAGAGGACACCACGGAGAGGTTTGAGTCGACTTGAGACGATTTCGACATGGATAATCCTGGCCTTGCCAGGTTGAGGCATTCAGACACGTTGCCATGTGAAGATCGCCCCCATGACCCTTACGCGTTGCCTTGCGAGGATCGTCCTCGAAAATTTGACACATCCTAGCATAAACTTACACACAAAGTTTTGGAATTTACCCGGGAACATTTTCGGGTGATGAATTTTACGATTTCCCATGTGGATTGAAAAGAAAAGACGAATGATGGATATACGCTTATGAGCCTAAGGATTTACTCCTTACTATTTTCTTTAGCATGCGCGTCACGTTTTTAGGAGAACTAAAATCCCCACTCTAGGATAAATTATTTCATACTTTTTAATTCGATTTAAAAACGATTCGATTGGTATACTAAATTTTTTTTATTTAAGTAACTGCTTCTGATTTTTAGTCTTGTGTTAAATTTTACAATCAATTTTGAGAGATTTATGTTTTTATCAGTGCGATTGCAATGATAGTATGGACAAGTTTACTTAAAAATTCATTTATCAATAAAAAATTATAAAAAAATTTTTATTTTTTTTTTTGATTTTGTCAAAAAATTTAAAAATATGACTTTCAAAAATTAATCATTGAAGGTGAAAAAAGAATTTGTAGAAAATGGTTAAAATTTTACTGAATTTATGTTTCAAAAAACTGTCTATTCAAGTCAATCAAACTATTATATAAAAATGAAACTTGAAAGATTGGCCTTTTAGCATTGACGCAAGTAAGCTCAAGAACCGCTGTACCGATTTAAGTAAAATTTCTACTATTCTTACAATAAATTTATTGCAGATTAATCATGTAAGCTCAGATTTTTAAAATATTAAATAGCTGAGAAGTTTTTGGCCAATAATCGGTCGGAAGTGAAAACTTTTACCAAATTTAGGTCTTTTTTGCCGTTTCCTGTCTAAACAATGCATGCAAGCAGAAAAAGTTCTTTGTTCGTGATCAGCAGAATACGCAACAATTAAAATTTAAAGAATTTTCTCCTAGCGCGTCGTTTATTGCTGCCATGGTATTATAATTACAAGGTAGCACTGACAGTTGCTTGGGAAACCATCAGCCATTGAAAACACAATGTTGAAAACGTTGAAGTGAAAAAAAGAACAACTTCAACAGCTGCAGATGCATTTTCACAAGAGATGTTTTCTTGTAAAAGAGAAAATAAGCAGTTGTCAATACTACCTTGTATTATTGTACCATGACAGCCAACTAACGCGTTTTTTCAATCGAACGTTGAATACGTTAGAAATTCAAATATGCAGCACGTTTCTGCTGTGCCATCGTATTCAGTTATGTTGCAGACACCACACAACCATCGAGCGTGTGTGTGCCGAACTTGCAACAAATGTCGAATGTGCCTCATTCGAATGTCGATTTAAATAACCAATTCAGCAATATTCGCGATTTGACAGACATAATGCCTGATTTTGATCCGTGTAATGGTGACGTCACATCAGTTCAATTCGTCGAATGAATTTAACAACTGCGGTGTGCGTACGGGTGAAATGAAAAATTGGTGGTTTTTGCAATACAAAGCAAAGTTAAAGGCTCTGCAAAGCGGTGGATTTATGCTCAACCAGTGTTAAAAGGCAATGCGTAATCTATTTTTCTATCATTCTTGATTAAAAAGTGAAACTTTAATTGACTACTATTATAGAGTGTTGTCTATCGGTCGTCGGGGTTATGTCACAGATGATGCAATTATTCGCAATTTTGTAAACAGTTTGTATGATGACGGTCTGCGGAAAACCTTGTCCGCAATGAATTTTGTTAAATGTGCCCAACTGTTACAATCCTTAAATGGAATCGAAGGTAACTATAAAAAGCCAGTGATTCAGAATGCTCAATCACAGCAGCAGTTTAGTGCGCGAAATTTCAATGCACCAAACAACAAACAAAACTCGAATATAAATAAAAATTTTAAAGAAACTAAACAATCGGATCCGGTGTGTTATAATTGTCGCGAAAGAGGGCATTTATCACGCAATTGTCCAGCTGCACAAAGAAATCCAAGGTGCCAAAAGTGTTTTTCGACTGCTCATGAGACACAAAATTGTCAAGTTAAGGTGGTATCGCGTAATCAAACTCCAATAAATATTATGGCATAATTGAAGATGAACGAAAACTCAAAATTTAAAATTTTTTTTTGTGGAATATATCGACTCATAACCGCCAAAATATCTTAAGCGACATAATATCCGATTTATGTTTTTTGATGAAAATCGATAATTTGCGATGGTTTACATCGTCTGTCAAAATTTCATAGGTGTACGAAATTAGATTATGAATTTAAACCAAAAGCAATTTTAGCTTAAGTACACACTACATGTTTGTTTACATTTTTCATGACAGCAAAGTGTCGCTTAAGATGAAATTCTCTAAAAGAAATTAATCAATATAAGAGATAAAATTATTAAAATAAAATTAATAGCAAAGAGATAAGAGATAAAAGATAAAATTAATAGCAAAGATAATTAAAAAAAACCTTCTCCTGTAAAATTTTCTTTTTGGCGCTTAAGATATTTTGGCGGTTATGAGTCGATATGTATTAACCCCTTCTAAGCTCAAATCTGGAATTTAAAAAGAAAACACAAGTTTTTAAGTCCATTTTCTCAACTTTCAAGCACTATAACTTTTAAACCACTTGAGAGCGGCGAAAAATTTTTTCACCATTAGTTTTTTTAGCTCCAAATACACATTTTCAAAAAAAAATTAAAAAAATCCATTTTCACTCATCTTCAATTGTTCCAAGTTAATAGCGCTTTTAAATGAATGCAATGGTTGTTTCTGTGAAAATTTAGAAAACATTGGCAAATGCTCAACAACGATAATGCAAATAACAATAACATCAACAAAACCGATAGTAAAGCATCCATATCCGGTTCCGAAGCAAAAGACGGTAGAAAAAGTAATTGCAGCAATTTTAATTACAATTAAAATAAAATATAATTCGACCTTAGAACTCATCTTACGCGTCACCTATTGTTTTAGTTCACAAACAATACGGGGAAGATCGTCTATGTGTCGATTATCGGGAGTTGAACGCGGTTACTGAAAAACAGCCATGGTCGATGCCGACAGTGGGTTGCGCATTATCAACATGAAAAGGTAAGAAGTATTTTACCACATAAGATTTGATGTCGGGGTACTATTATCTGAGGAAGAATCTAAGCATTTCACCCTCCAAGCACGTTCCAGAGAATGATGTCACACATTATAGAGCCAATCTATATCTATATCAATATCCATGAACCAAGAAATAAAGATCATGCAAAGAAAAGAGCCGCCATATTGTAAACAAAACAAAGCTGGTAGGTCTGACGTCATCGGTCACAAATTGTTTTGTTTACGTGTAGCGATTATATGTGAAAAATTATTTCTTGAAGTTTTAAAGAATTATTAGTGTTTATAATTCAGTAATTTTTTGTGTTTTTTATAAAAATGAAGTGTGCTGTAGCGACGTGCAATAATTGCAACAGCAAAAAAAATTATTTTAAATTTCGTTACTGCATGAAAATATAAACAAACAAAGTATTCAAACACTTTTTTCGAGAACTAAACTTGTTAATTTTATAATTTTCCACTTTTATTTAAGTTTTCACATGTTTTGCATGAAAAACGTATGCAATATAGAATTTTTTGTGACCGATGACGTGGCACGAAAAAAATACTTTTTTCTCGCACTGCTGATTGGTTAATCTTGTATTGTTGGTTTATGATCTATATTTATATCTATATCTATACTATTATATAAAATGAAAGTGAAAATTTTTTGTTGCCGCAAAACTCCAAAAGTACTGGTCCGATTTTTATGAAATAATTTGTAAAATATCACATTTGTGCTAAAAAAGGATCATTGGGTATTTTCTTTACGAAATTTCAATAATAAGTATCTTTAATTAAAGTGTTAAGTTTTTTAAAAAATCATCCAGAATGCCATGCATTGCTTGATCGTTAGCTTTCCATGCGTTTGTGCTGCGAGAGCCTCAATAAACTCTACTATACTTTTTTTGTTCTCAGCAAGCACAACACAACAAAAAAAACAAACAAATACATATACATACATACTTTGCTGAGCTGAAAGCTAATTGGACCGAAGTACATTCTAATATGTTCAAATTAGTTTTGATGTGGTGAATTAATCTAACACAGTTTTGTTTAAAGGGGATTCACTGACCACCTTTAGCATGTTGAGGATTTTTTTGATGAGAATGAGAATCAATCCGACTTGATGTATGTATGTATGTACCAGAGGCAGTGATTCTGATTTAGTAAAAAATCCCGATAACATCCCGATTTAGACCTGTTTATCCCACCAAAATGACACGAAAAACCCACAAAAATCCCACCCAAATATTTATACAAATAAAGATTTTTTTATGCAATTTTTGAAAAGAAATAAGGATGCCCACCTGCTGAACAGGCCCACCTACTGCTGAACACTGTGAGTTCTGACGTCTGTATGATGCGCCAATGTGTAAAGTGTTGCAGTAACATCTCATTGAATGTTCACTTTTGATAAATCACTGAGATGAATGCGCATGCTGCTTTAGCCCCACGGCCGTTGAGAAATAAAATATTCGAATAAAACAAAGCTGAGCAAAAAAAGTTCATCTCTATTTAGTGAATTTCAGAGTGTTTCTTATCGATAAAAAAAGGTGAATATGAGTAGAATTCTATATTTAATGTTTATTTTTCACAATTCGACGAGCAATCGAACAATACTGAACAAAACGTTGGTCCACCTTCCGAACAAATTTTCAGAAATCGTGTAAGTAAAAAATTGGCATTTATATGATTGAAAAGATCAAAATTTTAAACCAATATGAAATGATAGAAATATCACCAGAATTGTAGTTATCGGAAACAAGAATTTTAAAAATTGAAATCGAAATCAAAATTTAAACCAAAGATGAAATGATACAAATGTTATCCGAATTGTAGTGATCGGAAACAGAAATTTTTAAAAAATTGAAATCGAAATCAAAATTATGTGGAACAGAATAAGCAAACACGCTTTGCTAAGTACTATTTTGCTTTTAAATTGAAAATATTGGAGATTTCAAATTAATTTTCGTGAACAATGATGCTTTAAGACATAGGATCAATAATTTTAAAATTTCCAAAATGATTCATCTCACCTAGATGAAAATCGATAAAAAAATGCTCAAACAATATATTACGACTGGAGTCAAATCGAAAAAGATGATAGCTATGCGCTTAATTGGAAATAGTTGAATCAGTCAAACGAAATGTTTATAGCAGAAATGTTTTGATTTTAATTGACGAATACACCATGTATTTAAAAATACACTTATAAATAAGATTTTTCGGTTTTTATAATTGTAAGTAAACACGTTCCATGGAATGAGGAAAATTATTAAATTCCCATTAAAGTTTGTTAGCTATTTCGAAAAATGATAATGAAATCCTAAATATTAAACAATAGTTGCTTTAATATTCTACTCGCTGATACACCTGCAATGAATTGTTATATTTCATTTTATTTGTTTAATAAATTTGTTTTTAAAACCTTCAGAATGAATTTGAAAATCTGCAACTAAAATGTTGAACTCTGGAAATAAGTTTATATTTAAATATATGTATGTCGTATCAAATTTTTCAAATACTTTTAAGAAACACTAACAAGGCACGAATTTTTGGAACATCAATAGGAATAAAAAACATGTAACTCAGATTTGTTGTAAGCAATGTTCTTTGAAATTTTAGCAACATCTACCAGGGTGTGAGAATGTTTATAAAGTTTCACAAATACTCTTCAGAATTATAAGCGCTGCACAGATATGTTGAGCAATAATGTATGAAATGTAGTTGTTGTAAACACCCAGTATCGAATTGATGTATGACTGCTTGCTGGCAGGCCTGTTGCCAGGCCTGCTGTGGTTAATTTTACTCATGCTAACAGCCATGCAAAAATTGTGGCGTCCGTGGCGTAGTTGGTTAAAGTGCGTGGCCGCTATGTCAAAGAACCTGGAGACCCAGATTCGAACCCCAGCAGCGACAGAAAATTATTTGAATTAAAATAATTTTTCTGTACGGCCGCCATCTCTCTGCAGACAATGGCAAACTTCAGAGAGTAATCAAAATGCCATGTAAAGCTTCTTGAGAACGAGAACATTCCATTCCGTTCATCGCCGTTCGGAGTCGGCGTTAAGCATGTAGGTCCGGTTCTCGGTCAATGGTGTACAAACTTAATAACACGCATAACACAATTGATCATAAGAAGCTAGGTCAAAGTCCTTTCAAGGGCTGAAATGGCCAGTTATTTATTTTTTTTTTTTTATGATTGAAAATAGTGTTGGAAATAAGTTAACACGTTGACGGACAGTTGCGTCTATAGCCGTCAAGTTCAAGTTCACTATGTGACATGACGGCAATAGCCGTCCAATACGAAACGGTCGTTTTTAGACACTGCGGCTGTAGCAGCACAAATGTGCATTTACCAGCGTACAAGTAGAAGCCTAGTGTCATGTTTTCGAAAAAAAATTTAGTATGCAAGGTTATACTATAATAACTATACTTCTAATATTCTAAAAATTACAAAAACATATAGTGTCAATTTTCGAATTTCACTTGTTTCTACTGTCCGTCAACGTGTTAAAATAGTTTTCGTGATTGTCGTCCACGTTCAGATAAAATTTTAGAATGGCGTCGCCTAAAAAAAAATTTAAAAGAAGAACGAATATAAATTCTGATGTGATGGTTGCAGCCATCAAAGAAATTCAAATCTCTATTGTTTAAAGTTCAAAGAGTCATTATGAACTATTGATAGAATAAACTTCTAATAAACTCGCAAAAAGTATTGTTTTTACTTCATTTTCTAATTTTTTTCAACGATTTGTTTTAGGTGCCCAGTAGCTGGGCCGATTTTTTCAGCGATCGATTTCGAGACTTTTGCTAGATCGACTGCCTAAATTATAATTTTTGGAAATTTTAAATTTTGATTAAAATTCCTGTTAGTTATTGAACTTAGCTTCCAAATGAAACCAAGAGCTCTGAAAAATTACACGGTGTTACAAAATGAAAACAAATCAAAAAACTTGCCTCAAGACATAGAAGAGGTAGTAGGCCTGGTTGAACATAAGATAACTGCATACTTAGTTTTTTGAATATACCCTCAAAATCGGGATTTGTGGTCAAAAAACCGATTTTAGGTAGGTGCATGTATAGTTTGTTATGTAACTCCGTTACATCTAGCTCAATTTTAAAAATTTAAACATTGATAAAAAGAAGAAAAATATACCCTTAATATAATATATAGACCGTTTTTTACAAAAAGAATTGACAAAGTTACTGGCAAAATCATTTGAAAATTTCTCATTTTTTTTTAATTTTTTCAACTTCAACAACGTTTTGTTAACAAATTTTGTTTTGTGGCACTATTAGTTTTAGCAGGATTCTGAAAGCCTGTTAAATTTTGCGTTCAACAAGCTATCATTTACTTCAATTGGCTGAAATACAAATGCACTATCGAATTTTTAGTATTTGTAATAAAATACAAAAAATTTTAATTTTTTTTTTTTTTTTTTCTAAAAATGTTTATTTGATCTTATGCTATCTATTACAAAAATATTAAAAAAAAAGTATTCGTATTATGTTTATAATGTTGATGGCCCTGGACTTGCAAATCGCGCTCTCTTAAGTTGTGGATCCAAATCGTCGTCCGAATCGTCCGAATCTGACTCTGATTCAGAACTTATGGTGTCCACAGGCACGTTGCTTCCAGACTGCCCTCCATCATCAGCTCTTTCTTCTTCAAATACTTCATTAACATCATACAGGGTGATCTTGTGACTCCACCAACATACCTTTGCAAGCAATGCGTCGAGGTTTTTGCCTTTGTACCGTTTTTCCATGGGCATTGTGGTTTGGTGAAACCGTTCTCCTTGCTCATCGGATTCGGTAGGGAGTTGTTTGATAAAATCGTCAAAATGAAAATGAAGAAAATGCAGCTTTAATGTCATCGATGCGCCGATTATCTCAAAATAATGCAGCATTTTTTTCACCCATTCTCTTGCTTCCGGTTCCGCGTCTCGATCCCCTCCCAAGACTCTGGTGCATACACGCTGAAGGTAAATCCATGCCATTGAATGATTTTCATCAAGCGATGAATCAAAGTTGCTCTTGAATAGCTTTCTAATGTCAGGGCCATTAAGTACGCCTGTTAAATGAAAACAAAAAATAAAGACAGAAAAGAAAACATTAACAAAGTGTAAATAGTACAATTAGGTGAACAAAAATTCGTTTTAAATTTACTACAATACCTTTTTTAATTTTGTCATCGCTACGCTTTGGGAAAACGCTTTTCAAATAGTCGAATGCGTTTGGACAATTTACAACGGCCACTTCGATGAATTTTTTAACAATTCCCAATTTTATGTGGAGCGGTGGCAGCAAGATGTCTTCAGTATTGTCAATTAAAGGTGCATTCTTCAGTCTATGTTGTTGTATTTGTTCATCCACACTTCCTCTTGGCCTCCACGAATTACATTGGAATTGATTCAGAGGTGAGCGTGAATCCCAATTACAAAGAAAACAAAAGAATTTTGTTAAGCCGTCCTTATCGATGATCCCTTGCAATATGTTGATGACCTTCAAATCACAGCAAATCTTCCATTTATTTTCGTAATATTTGATTTTTTCCATTATATCTTTCAATGTTTCATAGCTTTCTTTCATGTTGATACCCATTGCTAGCGGAATGGAAGGTTTTCGGTTCGGCACATGCAACAACACTGCTTTCAAGCTTGAAACAGAACCATCAATAAATAATCTCCACTCACTAGCGATGTAGTTCATTCCCATTTTTACCACCAAAGCTTTTATATCGTTGCAGTAAGCGAACGAATTGTCATCATTTAGAGTGTAGAGCATCTGAAATTCAGCTTGTCGTTTGCGGTACGCCGTAGAGTTAACATTAGCATGTGTGAGTTTTCTTTGCTGTAAAAAATATTGCAAGTCGCTGCGATAATCCCAATATGGCCACAATGAAATCCATTTCCATTTGTGTGATTAGTTGTGGTCCATCTCTTCCCTGTTGGGGCTCATAATCGGTATCAAATGGATCTTCATAAGTAACACCACTTGCTGTACTCATTGCTGTAAATTCTGTAGTACGATCTGGAGTTGGCGGCCTTGGTGATACAAAATTTTCAGGTGCAAGCACTGGTAGTGTGGCTGTTGCAGTTGCTTTATAAATTTTGTTCTTCTCAGCATGTCGATTTAGACGACATGTGTAATTTACGCATGCATAGCAACTGGTTGCATCATGATCACCTGGGCGATTAATCCAGTTTACCGGCTTACAATACTTCATAGTACCTCTGCCTCCACTCAACCATGCCATGAGATTGTTATAACATTGGCGACACACTGTATTAGGTGTGTAATTTTCACCGGTCAAGTCCACTTCGTCGAAAAACAATGTATATGGTCTTTTGAATTCACTAGTTAAAAGATTCTTTTCCTTCTGAAATCTTGTAGATGTTTTTTTTCTGGCTTGATGACCGCAAACGTAGCAAAATAAATCAATTTTTTTCACACTGCATACTGAAACTGTCAGTTGCCACTGTTGTGTACGAATTATGTTGTAGCACTTTATATAACTTTCACCGCGTCACTTTTTTCACTTTTGCGGCTACCTAAGCGCTACCTAAACAGTGTTAAGAATCATCTCTAGGAAGTTAGTTTATATGTTCTAGAAATTTGTTTATTGAGATCTTAGGTAAATTTTTGTAGTTGATTGTTTCCTTGAATTTTGAACGGTTTGCTACCTATGGACCTGAACACGGGAAAAAAGGTAAAAAAAAAATCGAATTTTTTTAAGTTTTTTGCGATTTTGATCTGGAAGGTGAAGTTTTTTTGATTTTATATGTTCGCAATTTTTGTTCTTTATGACAAGAGCTACAACTTTGCCTCAGAGAGTAAATCGGAATTCTGAACGGTTTGCAAGATATGAGCCCGAGAAAATTATCACTTTTTTGCGAAAATGATACCGAGGCCCCAAATCTTTGGCGGCCCATAAACAAAAAAGTGCATGACTTTCGGAAAAATTGGGAGACACGGGTCTTTTTTTTTTAGTCTTTTATCACGTAGTGGTGTCCGTATATGGTTATTTTTTTCGTGTTGCACTGTGTTATTAAACCATAAAATTATTATAATGTTAAAAAAATGTAGGGGAGGATGCGCGCCTACCAAACACGTTTTGCTTGGAGGCTATACCTTTGGTTTAAAACATAACACGGTGTAACAGTGAAAATAAACTCGGCTCGAGACATAGTAGAGGTTGTAGGTCTAGTTGAACATAATATAACTGCATACTTAGTTTTATGAATATACCCTCAAAATCGAGATTTGTGGTCAAAAAACCGATTTTAGGTAGGTGCATGTATAGTTTGTTATGTAACTCCGTTATATCTAGATCAATTTTAAAAATTTAAACATCGATAAAAAGAAGAAAAATATACCCTTAATATAATATATAGACCGTTTTTTTAAAAAAAGAATTGACAAAGTTACAGGTAAAATCATTTGAAAATTTCTCATTTTTTTTTTAATTTTTTCAACTTCAACAACGTTTTGTTAACAAATTTTGTTTTGTGGCACTATTAGTTTTAGCAGGATTCTGAAAGCCTGTTAAATTTTGCGTTCAACAAGCTATCATTTACTTCAATTGGCTGAAATACAAAAGCACTATCGAATTTTTAGTATTCGTAATAAAATACAAAAAAATTTTTTTTTTTTTTCTAAAAATGTTTTTTTGACCTTTTTCGTTTAAATATATTATCATAAGGCTGGTGTATTGCCCGGATGTGACGGAACTGTTTGCAGTTTTCAACCACAAACACGCTCCGAATGAATGGCGTTTGTTTATTGAGGGATCTTGCAAGAGTATGATTTATTTAAAAACTTTTTGTGTGATTCTAGAGCCTTAAAGGCTCTAACAATACTGTTTGGAATGCAAGGTGGATATACCAAGTATCCTTGCATTATTTGCGAATGGGATAGTCGTGCGACTAATAAATATAAGGATGTTCCACCATGCTTAGAACAACCTACACGTGTTTCACTTGATTGCCCTTTTCTTCCCACTAAACTATCATCTCATTTTCGAACCAAGGCAGACTTGACTGAATAGGTATTCCACCTGAAATCCTTGGTTCAAAGCTAAAAAAAAAAAAAATCTGATTGCAGCGTTTCCTAGGTTAAGTGAGGCCAAAATCAAAGAAAGTATCCTGTACGTTCAAATCTTTTATAAAAGTTATTTATTCATTTCGGTTATTCTAAGGTTTATTTGTGGGCTCACAAATTTGGAAAATTTTCTTGGACACTGATTTCGTTTCTAAATTAAATCCAGTTGAAAAAAAGAGCTTGGAATAGTTTTATTTCGTTATGCATTTATTTCCTCGGCAAGAAGAAGAGTCGAAATTACTTAGATGTTGTAAATGAATTTTTAAGTACCTACGAAAAAATGGGCTGCAATATGTCAATCAAAATACATTTTTTGCACTCCCATATAAACTTTTTCCCGAATAGCCTTGGGCAGTTTAGTGATGAACAAGGAGAAAGGTTCCACCAGGAGATGGAAGCTATAGTATTTGTAATAAAATACAAAAAATTTTAATTTTTTTTTTTTTTTTTCTAAAAATGTTTATTTGATCTTTTTCGTTTATATATATTATAATCGATTTCACGTTTTAGGGACCAGCAGAAGTCTGCCAGCATGTTTATGGAATTTTTTCCCTGAAAGCCGGTTTCTATAGCTTCCATCTCCTGGTGGAACCTTTCTCCTTTGTAGGGTTGGTAGGATCGCCATGTAGGGTGTGTTGTATATTCTATTGTTTTACAAGTTATTTTTAACACTGTTCAAAAATAACTTGTGGTGTTTTTAGAGCGCACCAACGCTCAGGATATGATGGCTTAAGAGCCGCGCTTATTGAGAAAATAAAAAGATAGTTTTAAGCTAGTAGAGCTCAGAATTACCATCAGATAGATTCTGTCTTTATTTTATAAAATTAAAGATATTTATACAATTTTTAACACTATTATTTTAAAATTATTTTTACCACTATTTCCAAGACTCCTCCTTGAATTCCAATATTTCATAATTTTAATTTCAAAATAGACAATTGACCAATCACTCTTGGTTTGGTAAAATTCTTCACATTTCCCCTCAAATTGATATTCTCTACCAATAATTAGTTCACTAAACTTACGGCCTTGATTCTAAAGTGTCATAGGCACTTGTTCAGTTCATTAGCTTGTTGTTGTTGCGTAGAGTTTCTCATGCACATGCATTTGAAACACAACACCCGCTGTCGTGCTTATGCTTGTGCGGTATATAGCGGCAGAAGTGTAAAAGGTGCTAAGTGCATCGAAAATAATTTGAGTGCAATGTTTTGTTTACGTTAACATTTTTGGGGATTTAATGTTTAGAATTTGTCACAATATTTTTGTTGATATCTTGGGTTTTATTATTGTTATGTGTCGAACAATTGTAGCTACGCATGAAAGTCTTTTGGGTGGTCGGTTTGGTAACTATGTATGTACATATGTAAGTACACTACACCCTCACCCTTAAGCGAAAATTTACTTGCAAAGATAAATTTTTTAAGAGGTCGGAGTTTTGGAAAAGTATAAACTTAAATGAAGTATTGTATTTATTTTAATTACATTTTTAGTATGTATGTTACAAACTTAAAAAAAAATATATATATGATTTTAAATGAAATTTAAATAAGATTTGTGTAAAAAGAAGTTTTTATAATACAATTTTTAATACTTATAATTATTTATTATTTACTTATTTGCGCATTCTAATGTTAAATTGTTTTTATTAGAGCTTTTGATTAATCGTGATTCATTAATATTTATATTTAATTGATATAATCTTATTTTAATTGTGCTTATATAACTTTTTTTAACATATTATTATGAAATTTTTTATAGATATTATTTATTTCTATAATTGAGTTTACACCTTCTCTACGTACTATTTTATAAGGTCCGTGATATGGACTTTGAGATTTTTTCTTAGTTTCTAATTTTACTAATACATGATCTCCTTCTTGAAAATCGGAGATATTAACATTTTTGTCGTAAGCAATTTTACGTTTTTCTTTTACAGTTTTTATTATTTCTCTTGCTTTATTAATGGAATTTCTCAGTCTTGCTTTCAATTCGTTTGAATAATTTTCAAAATTGTAAACTGGTTCTTTATCTTTTGTTAAATCATTTAGAGTGTTCGGTAATTTGCCAAAAATAAGTTCATATGGTGAATACGATGTATCTACATGTGGTGTTGTATTATATGCGAATGTGTAATATGGAACCCATTTATCCCATTCATAATCATCAGCAAAGGATAGAAGATACTCGTTAAGAACCCTGTGGTTTCTTTCGAGTGCTCCTATAGTTTCATGATGATAAGGTGCTGAGAAAATTTGTTCTATTTTTAATAAGTTGCAAACGTTTTTTAAAAGTTCGTTTGTAAATTCCGTTCCTCTGTCAGATTTTAAATTCTTGAAAAGTCCGTATTTTAAAATCAACTGTTCTACAAGTGTTTGGGCTATTGTTTTTGCGTCTTTTGTCTCAATTGGGTGTGCTATAACAAATTTTGTCAGTTCACATTGCATAGTCAGTATGTACCTAAATCCGTTTGAAATTTTTAATGGTCCGACAGTGTCAATTGATATTGTTTCAAAACTCGTATTAGGAGTATCAGTTATTGTCATTTTTTCTTTGATGTGTCTAGTCTGTTGTTTACGTGTGCAATATATACATTTGTTTATATAATTTTTCACCATCTGTCGCATATGTTTCCATACAAAGCGTTGTTTTAGTTTAAGGATAGTCTTTCTGATACCGAAGTGTCCTCCTTGGGGTGTGTCATGGTATTCTTGAATTATCTTGTGTTGCATGGTTTTATTTGTTATTCTTTTAGGTGGTTGAAATATCAAAATTTTTAGCGATTCTTTATTATTTTTATTCATTTTCTGCTGCAGCATGTTATATATTCTCTTAAATTCTTCTTTTTGTACAATTTCAAATATAATATCATTTTCATCTAGCGCTAGTTCTTTTATATTCAATTTATTCATTTTAGATACTAATTTCTTCAGAATCGGCTCTAGAGTCGCTGAATTATCATTAGATCTTGCATGCATATTTTTAATATTATTATTTATTTTTGATGATAGCTTCATCGAAGTCGAATCTGGATTCGTCGATTTATCGCTACATCGCACGTGCACAGTATCATTTATTAGCTCGATACTAGTATCATTCATATTCATATTTATATTCTTATCGCTTATTTCAAATTTTATTTTGTGTACGTTTTTTATGTCGCTAATTGATGTGCAATCCCATATAAAGAGTTGATCAGACTCCAGCGGTGATGTGCATTCATCCTTTGCAAGTTCTTCTTGCTTCTTTTTACTACCCCTAGTTATTACCATGGCTTTTTTTAGATTGCTGTTTTCTTCTGTTGGTATCAGTTTTTTTAATATTTCTGAATCTATTTTTACTCGCGATAGTGCGTCGGCATTTGTATTTATTTTGCCTTGTTTAAATATTATTGTAAAATCATAATCAGATAAATCCAGTCTGATTCTCGTCATTTTTGATGATGGGTTTTTGTGACTAAATAATGAAACTAAAGGTCTGTGATCTGTAAAAACTATAAATTTCTGTCCGTATAGATATGGTTTGAAGAAATTTATGTTAATGAATATTTAAAAACAAAATTTATTCAAACGTTTCAGTTTTTTAAAGTGTTACTTCCTGGGTAATAAAATTTTGAATTGTTTTTTTTTATCATTATTATAATTTTGCATATTTTTTAAATACGCAAGTTAAACTAATTAGAAAAAATTAATTATATAATGTAATACATATATATTTATTTTTATACTATGAAAGATTTGAAATAATGAAATGGCAAACTTTAATTTTTTTTTAAATTTCTAAATCATGATTATTCAATAGTAAAAACTTAATTGAAAGTCATCTTAACATATTTATATTGCTCCAAGTTTAAAAATTTATAACGAACGTTTACAAATTTTTTTTTTTTTTTTTTTTTTTTTTTTTGTATATCTTCATTTTTACAATTAAAATTAATGTCTAATGAACAATGTCTAATTTTTGCATTATTAACTATTTATATAAAGTAATAATATTTGTGTATGACTCTTAATTATAATTATTGGTATTATTATTATATTTTTATTATTATTTCTATACATTTTGTATATATTTATTTATTTGTGTTGGATGGTTTATCTCCACGACAATTTAAGACGTTTTATTCGCTTTTGGCGCATTCGATTTAACTGCAACTTCTGCAGCTGATGCTTCCCTTGAACCACAATCTGGTATCTTTTTGTCCTTCGTTTTTTCATTTTTGGCGTTGTTTGGTGCATCTTCAAAGTTTTATTCATCGTCTTTAATACTGGAAGAATGCACTTCCATGGATTTCGGCATCGGCTGTTTCTTAATGTGTTCCATATGTGCCAATATGGAATTGAATTCCAGGAAAAGAAAATCAAAAGATTTCAGGTAATGGGCAGGATCGATGGTAGCAGGATCGATGGTAGCAGGATCGCCATGTAGGGTTGGCAGGATAGCCATGTAGGGTTGGTAGGATCGCCATGTAGGGTGTGTTGTATATTCTATTGTTTTACAAGTTATTTTTAACACTGTTCAAAAATAACTTGTGGTGTTTTTAGAGCGCACCAACGCTCAGGATATGATGGCTTAAGAGCCGCGCTTATTGAGAAAATAAAAAGATAGTTTTAAGCTAGTAGAGCTCAGAATTACCATCAGATAGATTCTGTCTTTATTTTATAAAATTAAAGATATTTATACAATTTTTAACACTATTATTTTAAAATTATTTTTACCACTATTTCCAAGACTCCTCCTTGAATTCCAATATTTCATAATTTTAATTTCAAAATAGACAATTGACCAATCACTCTTGGTTTGGTAAAATTCTTCACATTTCCCCTCAAATTGATATTCTCTACCAATAATTAGTTCACTAAACTTACGGCCTTGATTCTAAAGTGTCATAGGCACTTGTTCAGTTCATTAGCTTGTTGTTGTTGCGTAGAGTTTCTCATGCACATGCATTTGAAACACAACACCCGCTGTCGTGCTTATGCTTGTGCGGTATATAGCGGCAGAAGTGTAAAAGGTGCTAAGTGCATCGAAAATAATTTGAGTGCAATGTTTTGTTTACGTTAACATTTTTGGGGATTTAATGTTTAGAATTTGTCACAATATTTTTGTTGATATCTTGGGTTTTATTATTGTTATGTGTCGAACAATTGTAGCTACGCATGAAAGTCTTTTGGGTGGTCGGTTTGGTAACTATGTATGTACATATGTAAGTACACTACACCTTGTTCATCACTAAACTGCCCAAGGCTATTCGGGAAAAAGTTTATATGGGAGTGCAAAAAATGTATTTTGATTGACATATTGCAGCCCATTTTTTCGTAGGTACTTAAAAATTCATTTACAACATCTAAGTAATTTCGACTCTTCTTCTTGCCGAGGAAATAAATGCATAACGAAATAAAACTATTCCAAGCTCTTTTTTTCAACTGGATTTAATTTAGAAACGAAATCAGTGTCCAAGAAAATTTTCCAAATTTGTGAGCCCACAAATAAACCTTAGAATAACCGAAATGAATAAATAACTTTTATAAAAGATTTGAACGTACAGGATACTTTCTTTGATTTTGGCCTCACTTAACCTAGGAAACTCTGCAATCAGATTTTTTTTTTTTTTTAGCTTTGAACCAAGGATTTCAGGTGGAATACCTATTCAGTCAAGTCTGCCTTGGTTCGAGGTGGAATACCTATTCAGTCAAGTCTGCCTTGGTTCGAAAATGAGATGATAGTTTAGTGGGAAGAAAAGGGCAATCAAGTGAAACACGTGTAGGTTGTTCTAAGCATGGTGGAACATCCTTATATTTATTAGTCGCACGACTATCCCATTCGCAAATAATGCAAGGATACTTGGTATATCCACCTTGCATTCCAAACAGTATTGTTAGAGCCTTTAAGGCGGCGACATACATATATCAGAATTTAACATATCAAGAATCACACAAAAAGTTTTTAAATAAATCATACTCTTGCAAGATCCCTCAATAAACAAACGCCATTCATTCGGAGCGTGTTTGTGGTTGAAAACTGCAAACAGTTCCGTCACATCCGGGCAATACACCAGCTTTATGATAATATATTTAAACGAAAAAGGTCAAAAAAACATTTTTAGAAAAAAAAAAAAATTTTTTTGTATTTTATTACGAATACTAAAAATTCGATAGTGCTTTTGTATTTCAGCCAATTGAAGTAAATGATAGCTTGTTGAACGCAAAATTTAACAGGCTTTCAGAATCCTGCTAAAACTAATAGTGCCACAAAACAAAATTTGTTAACAAAACGTTGTTGAAGTTGAAAAAATTAAAAAAAAATGAGAAATTTTCAAATGATTTTACCTGTAACTTTGTCAATTCTTTTTTTAAAAAAACGGTCTATATATTATATTAAGGGTATATTTTTCTTCTTTTTATCGATGTTTAAATTTTTAAAATTGATCTAGATATAACGGAGTTACATAACAAACTATACATGCACCTACCTAAAATCGGTTTTTTGACCACAAATCTCGATTTTGAGGGTATATTCATAAAACTAAGTATGCAGTTATATTATGTTCAACTAGACCTACAACCTCTACTATGTCTCGAGCCGAGTTTATTTTCACTGTTACACCGTGTTATGTTTTAAACCAAAGGTATAGCCTCCAAGCAAAACGTGTTTGGTAGGCGCGCATCCTCCCCTACATTTTTTTAACATTATAATAATTTTATGGTTTAATAACACAGTGCAACACGAAAAAAATAACCATATACGGACACCACTACGTGATAAAAGACTAAAAAAAAAAGACCCGTGTCTCCCAATTTTTCCGAAAGTCATGCACTTTTTTGTTTATGGGCCGCCAAAGATTTGGGGCCTCGGTATCATTTTCGCAAAAAAGTGATAATTTTCTCGGGCTCATATCTTGCAAACCGTTCAGAATTCCGATTTACTCTCTGAGGCAAAGTTGTAGCTCTTGTCATAAAGAACAAAAATTGCGAACATATAAAATCAAAAAAACTTCACCTTCCAGATCAAAATCGCAAAAAACTTAAAAAAATTCGATTTTTTTTTTACCTTTTTTCCCGTGTTCAGGTCCATAGGTAGCAAACCGTTCAAAATTCAAGGAAACAATCAACTACAAAAATTTACCTAAGATCTCAATAAACAAATTTCTAGAACATATAAACTAACTTCCTAGAGATGATTCTTAACACTGTTTAGGTAGCGCTTAGGTAGCCGCAAAAGTGAAAAAAGTGACGCGGTGAAAGTTATATAAAGTGCTACAACATAATTCGTACACAACAGTGGCAACTGACAGTTTCAGTATGCAGTGTGAAAAAAATTGATTTATTTTGCTACGTTTGCGGTCATCAAGCCAGAAAAAAAACATCTACAAGATTTCAGAAGGAAAAGAATCTTTTAACTAGTGAATTCAAAAGACCATATACATTGTTTTTCGACGAAGTGGACTTGACCGGTGAAAATTACACACCTAATACAGTGTGTCGCCAATGTTATAACAATCTCATGGCATGGTTGAGTGGAGGCAGAGGTACTATGAAGTATTGTAAGCCGGTAAACTGGATTAATCGCCCAGGTGATCATGATGCAACCAGTTGCTATGCATGCGTAAATTACACATGTCGTCTAAATCGACATGCTGAGAAGAACAAAATTTATAAAGCAACTGCAACAGCCACACTACCAGTGCTTGCACCTGAAAATTTTGTATCACCAAGGCCGCCAACTCCAGATCGTACTACAGAATTTACAGCAATGAGTACAGCAAGTGGTGTTACTTATGAAGATCCATTTGATACCGATTATGAGCCCCAACAGGGAAGAGATGGACCACAACTAATCACACAAATGGAAATGGATTTCATTGTGGCCATATTGGGATTATCGCAGCGACTTGCAATATTTTTTACAGCAAAGAAAACTCACACATGCTAATGTTAACTCTACGGCGTACCGCAAACGACAAGCTGAATTTCAGATGCTCTACACTCTAAATGATGACAATTCGTTCGCTTACTGCAACGATATAAAAGCTTTGGTGGTAAAAATGGGAATGAACTACATCGCTAGTGAGTGGAGATTATTTATTGATGGTTCTGTTTCAAGCTTGAAAGCAGTGTTGTTGCATGTGCCGAACCGAAAACCTTCCATTCCGCTAGCAATGGGTATCAACATGAAAGAAAGCTATGAAACATTGAAAGATATAATGGAAAAAATCAAATATTACGAAAATAAATGGAAGATTTGCTGTGATTTGAAGGTCATCAACATATTGCAAGGGATCATCGATAAGGACGGCTTAACAAAATTCTTTTGTTTTCTTTGTAATTGGGATTCACGCTCACCTCTGAATCAATTCCAATGTAATTCGTGGAGGCCAAGAGGAAGTGTGGATGAACAAATACAACAACATAGACTGAAGAATGCACCTTTAATTGACAATACTGAAGACATCTTGCTGCCACCGCTCCACATAAAATTGGGAATTGTTAAAAAATTCATCGAAGTGGCCGTTGTAAATTGTCCAAACGCATTCGACTATTTGAAAAGCGTTTTCCCAAAGCGTAGCGATGACAAAATTAAAAAAGGTATTGTAGTAAATTTAAAACGAATTTTTGTTCACCTAATTGTACTATTTACACTTTGTTAATGTTTTCTTTTCTGTCTTTATTTTTTGTTTTCATTTAACAGGCGTACTTAATGGCCCTGACATTAGAAAGCTATTCAAGAGCAACTTTGATTCATCGCTTGATGAAAATCATTCAATGGCATGGATTTACCTTCAGCGTGTATGCACCAGAGTCTTGGGAGGGGATCGAGACGCGGAACCGGAAGCAAGAGAATGGGTGAAAAAAATGCTGCATTATTTTGAGATAATCGGCGCATCGATGACATTAAAGCTGCATTTTCTTCATTTTCATTTTGACGATTTTATCAAACAACTCCCTACCGAATCCGATGAGCAAGGAGAACGGTTTCACCAAACCACAATGCCCATGGAAAAACGGTACAAAGGCAAAAACCTCGACGCATTGCTTGCAAAGGTATGTTGGTGGAGTCACAAGATCACCCTGTATGATGTTAATGAAGTATTTGAAGAAGAAAGAGCTGATGATGGAGGGCAGTCTGGAAGCAACGTGCCTGTGGACACCATAAGTTCTGAATCAGAGTCAGATTCGGACGATTCGGACGACGATTTGGATCCACAACTTAAGAGAGCGCGATTTGCAAGTCCAGGGCCATCAACATTATAAACATAATACGAATACTTTTTTTTTAATATTTTTGTAATAGATAGCATAGTATCTCAATGTTGAAGTAAATAAAAAACAAATGAAATTAAAAAACGGTATTAAGAATAATTCCCAGGAAGTTTATATGTTTTAGAAATTTGTTTATTGAGATCTTAGGTAAATTTTTGTAGTTGATTGTTTCCTTGAATTTTGAACGGTTTGCTACCTATGGACCTGAACACGGGAAAAAAGGTAAGAAAAAATCGAATTTTTTTAAGTTTTTTGCGATTTTGATCTGGAAGGTGAAGTTTTTTTATTTTATATGTTCGCAATTTTTCTGATCTTTATGACAAGAGCTACAACTTTGCCTCAGAGAGTAAATCGGAATTCTGAACGGTTTGCAAGATATGAGCCCGAGAAAATTATCACTTTTTTGCGAACATGATACCGAGGCCCCAAATCTTTGGCGGCCCATAAACAAAAAAGTACATGACTTTGGGAAAAATTGGGAGACACGGGTCTTTTTTTTTAGTGTTTTATCACGTAGTGGTGTCCGTATATGGTTATTTTGCCATTACTTAAAAAATTACACAGTGTAATGTAAATAATGATGTTTTTCAAAAAATATAACAAATTTTCCACAAAAAAAAAAAAAAAAAAAAAAAAAAAAAAGTTAAACACTGCGTTTTTTATAAAAACTCTCTCAAGTGTATGAAGTAATCGTAAATTTCTTTCGTTGCATCAAAGTGAAACTGAGCTTATATTTTTGTTTTTAAATGAGGATCTTATTTTCATTAATTTTAAGCCTCTTGAATATACATACATATCCCTTTCTTACATATTTAGAATGAATGAAACAGCAATGAAACGAAAAATTTTGAAAGATTACAAAAAAGTGATACCAACCAGTTTTGCTAATTTACACTTTAAAAAATTATGATTCAGTAGAAAATCCCACCTAAGCATCCGAAATACACGTTCTCAAATAGGCCAAATATCCCGAAATGAGCCCGAAATCCCACCAAATCACATCACTGACCAGAGGTCTGCAGCGTTACACTGCAATTGCTTTGACACTCAATTAATACTGGGTTTTTGTATGACTCAATCTCACTGATACCATGCAACGCATTCTGTGCTATCGAATTTACTTCCAACGCAATTATTTTGCAGTAGCCGATCAAACCAATGCCAAACACTATGCGATGTTTGCTTCGATTTCAGCAGTACATATCGGTGTTTGTATAAAACAAGTATGAGTATACACTGCCAACGCATGAGCGCAATGAATATAAATATGAGCTCTTTTGAGTAATTGACTCGTATACCATTGCATGTTGATCTGAACTTCGGCTAAGCAGTGCTACGAATGATTGCTTACGAACAATGAAACAGTGCAAACACTGCAAATTGACTGAATATTAAAGTAAATTTTGCAGTATATGCGCTGATTTCATTGTTCGTTAGCTTAAAATTCGTATCACTGCAACTTTATCAATTTTCTTTATAATTACAGCACGGAGAGCGTAACTAATTTGTATGAGGGCTGTTCACATTATCCAGGCTGTCACATAGGATACTATCGAATGTTGATATCTCAGTTTTCAACGGATTTATTTAATATTTCTAAATATTTTATATTTTATTACATATAAAAAAAAATCATTTGGTGATATGTATTTGAAAATTCTTAGATTTTTTTCTCAATTATAGCAGAAAATTACTTGCAATTGCATTACAAATTGCATTACTACCCTTTAAACCCAAACTTTGAAGGTCTTTTGTGCAGGGATCGTAATTATTATAAGCGATATCCAAAAACTCAAAGTTATATTATTATTTTTAGATTTTAATTTTATTGCTCAACAAATAATAGTTATTTTTTTTAATTTTATTTTTCTGTTCAAGAATAAGAGTTATTTTTAATTTTTATTTTTTTGCTCAAGAATAAAAATTGTTTCTCAATTTTTATTTTTTATAGAAATAAAAGTTATTTCTTAAATAACTCATTGAAATGTCATTATATTTCTCAAAAATAAAAATCATTTGTCCAGTTTTAGGGAATAAATATATAAAAATCATAAAATTTGTATGGGTACTTCCTTATATGATTTTTTGCATTTATTCCTACACCTGAACAGGGGGCTTTAAGGAAGGGCCACCCCCATTAATTTTGCAAAAGGAACATTTTTGCATTTAACACCTATTCTCTCCGACCACTCCTTAGGAGGGCTCCCATACAATTTTTGTGATTTTTGTATATTTTTTCCATACACCTGAACAGATGACCTTTAAGGAAGGGCCGGTGAAGATTAATAAGTATGACCGACCCCCATTAATTTTGCAAAAGGAACATTTTTCCCTTGGGGAGCTATTTCCTCCGACCACTCCTTATGCTGGCTCTCATACATAGTTTATGATTTTTATATATCGCCCATTTCAGATTGAGGTAACCTATCAGTAGCACTGACCATCTGCGATTTGGCTCAAAATTTGTTTTTAGGTTAGTTTTTTGTTAAAAAAACCAATTCCGGAGTTCAAAAATTAAAAAAAATTTTTTTTGCGGAGCCACAGCCATTTGAATGCCAAAATAGGGCCTATTTTAAGACAACGTAGTTCAGTCAACTTAAATCACATTTTATTAACTAAGGTAACATTGGAATAGTTATCTCCTCTATTTTAAGGATCAAATATAAAACTTCTAAAAAAATGTCTGTAAATTGACCCATTGTTAATTTCAAAGTTTAATGCCATGCCAACAACAGACGCTATAATTCGTATTGAAAATTCCTTAGCACTGCACGTTTTACGCAGTAACTTCTGAACTCTTCAAGGGCACACCTTAATTTTATATTGTTGGAAAGGTATTGAAACGTACAAAAAACCAAAATAAAGAAACTGAAAAAAATTTATAGCGTCTGTTGTTGGTATGAAATTAAGAATAGGCCAGCTTACTGCAATTTTTCTAAAAGTTTTATATTTTTCCCTTAAAATTAACGAAATAACCTTTCAAATGATACCTTAGTTACGAAAATCGGATTTATATTGACTGAGCTACGTCGTTTCAAAATACACTCTATTTTGGCCTTGAAAAATGGTTCTAAAAATTTATAACTTCGGATTTGGTTTTCCAAGTAATAAACCAATCTAGGAACAAAATTTGAGCCAAATCGGAGATGGTCAGTGCGACTGATAGGTCACCTCAATCTGAAATGGGCGATATTTATTCCCTATTGCTTGTGATCGACTGCAAAGTAACTGCAAATATTTTGAGCTTGAAGAAAATAAAAGCATTGATTATGCAGTGTTTGCGGCATGCAGTGTTTGCGGTATGCAGTATTTGAGCTGATTGCCTTTATTTCGTTTCTTGTGAGCAATCATACTCACCACTGCTTACCAGATGTTTGAACGAACTTGCGCTGGTTATCAAACCAACTATTACCAGCGCAATCGGGTTCGCAGGCGGCAGTTCGTTTGATATAACATCGTAATGCTAGCGATGTGCGTTCATACTTGCACTGCATTTGGTGTGAGTACATTGCAAGTATCAAAAATGGTATCGCTTGCAGTTCTCTGGTATGTACGTATGTTTATTTGTTTCTCTGCAGGCAACTTTTCTACACATGTTTTGACGGTGGTTTTCCTGTAATTTAGAAATGAACAAAAGGAACAAACGGCTGACTTTTTACTTTGTGACAATAAACGTCGCATGACAATAAAACTCAGTATGGAGTTACTGCCAAAGTCTTTCTACTGGAAAACTGGTATGTGCATTGGAAAAGGGGGTGTGGCCCGATTCTCTATACAGAATAGCTATGGAAGCTAAAATCACAGAACATTGAAACTCATTATGGAATTGTCACCTGGGAGTGATGTTCTGCTACTGGGAAACTGTAACGGGCAGTGAAACATGAGCGTGGTGTCAGACTAAGGGACTAATAGAAGTTTTGAATTTACTTATTTTTCCAATATACTTGCCGGGTGCAGCAACGCGCGCCGGGTATCGTTAGTTAAAGATAAAGTGGCGAGTTACGTCGATAAAATTATCATCGCATCGAACACATATGAAGAGGCGCTTCTTAATCTTAAAGAATTCGTACGTATTTTAAAAAAAGAAGGTCTAACTTTGCGACTGACAAAATTTTCATTTATGAAAAGGCATGTTACGTTCTTGGGACACGAATTAGACGAAAATGGCATAAGACCAGGAAATTTAAAAACATTAGCGATTGAAGAGTTTCTAGTTCCGCATAATGCTGTTGATGCGCGCCGATTTCTAGGACTCTGGGTTTTTCCGGAAATTTGTGGCAAACTATGCACATATTGCTGCACCACTAACTCGTTTAACTAAAAAAGACGTCGCCTTTCAGTGGACTGTCAAATACAACGATGTGTTTCGAACATTAATTAAAGTTTTGAGTGAATCACCAGTCTTGGGAGTATACGATGTGACTAAAGAACATCTTGTCCTCACAGATGCATGCTCGGGATTGCAGCAATCCTATTACAACGGGAGGACAACAATGCGCTTAAGCCAATTGCGTTTTATAGCCGGTTATGCAACGATGCTGAACAGAAAAACCATGGGTATGATCGAAGTGCTTGCAGTGGTTGAGGCTTTACAACGGTTCCGAATGTTCATTCTAGGTAAAAGATTCACCATCGTCACAGATTGTCAAGCGATTTCCAGTCTAAAGTCATTAAAGCCGCTGATTCCATGAGCAGCAAGATGGTTTTTGAGGCTTTTACAATATGATTACGATGTTGTTAATCGTCCTTGAACAACAATGACACATGTCGATGCGATGAGTCGAGCTCTAGTTGAAGCACCAAACATACCTGAGGATGTAAGCGCGAAAGTGATGGCGATCGGAATTACAGTGGATGATTGGATACTGTCACAAGATACGAAGTTGCTAAATATAATAAATCTTCTAAATGGCGAGCCGTTAAAGGAGCGAAATGCGTTTAAAAAATTATTATATAATAAGAAACCATCGTCTATTGAGGAAAATCAAAGATAAGCTGCTTCTAGTCATTCCATGAGGTGTGCGATGGTATAGTAAGATTGTGTCACGACGAATGTGGACACCCTGCTGTTGATGGAACTCTCAAAAGAATCGCTCTAGATTTTTGGTTTCCAAGAAGTAAAAATTTTGTCAAGGGCTACATAAAATCGTGTGTTGAATGTTGTCATAATCGAGAACCTCATCGAAAGGGGTGCGAACTGTACGGTATGGATACCCCTCGAGTTCCTTTATACGGAGTCGTCGAGGCAATGAACATGTTCTTGTCATCGTGGACGCTCTGACAAGATACGCAATAATCACTTCAGTAATATCAACAAAAAACAAAGCCAGTGATCGATACGATGCAGAATTTGACATTGTATTTTGGACTTCCGAAGATAGTAGTTACCGACCGTGGAACATCAATCACATCTGTTGCATTTACAGAGTTTTGCAGCATTAACGACATTCAACATATAAAAGTAGCTGTTCGAACACCTCGCGCCAATGGGTTGGCTGAACGCATTAACCAACGGGTACTGGATTATCTTAAAACATCAACATCAGAAGCTAAAGATTGGAATCTCCAAATTCGATGTTTACAATGGACTCTTAACACATCAATTAATACCACTACTAAATTTGGACCAATGGATCTCATCTACGACTTTCCACTTCGAGATATCCGTGGAAATAGAATGTTATCTGCACTACATAACGACGACATTTCACTACCACAAATTAGCATAGACGAGAAGCGCAAGGAAGCTATAAAAAACATTGAAATCGCGCGCAAGGTTTGGAAGACAAGGTTCGAAGCCAAACATAAAAAGCCACATATATACAAAGCAGGAGACTTAGTTCTTGCCAAGTGCTATGCCAAGTACTGGGGAATCGAGAAAACTTGATGCAAAATTCAGATGTCCATATTCTATTGCCAAAGTTTTACGTTTTGACCGATATCTGATAGAGGACATCGACGGCGCCCAACGTAACCAGCGTAAGTTTAGTACCGTAGCAAGCAGTGACAAGTTGAAGCCATAGTGTACACTTTATCCCGACATCGATGATGACTACGACGATGATTCCAGTAATGATTTTGAAGATGATCCACTAAACTAAGTATGACTCGGGACGAGATCATTATCAGGAAGGACCGAATTGTCATCAGTCTATATAAGAGGGCAACATTGTTTTCCATCTTTCCTTTTCTTATAAGTTTCTTATTTTTTTTAATTTCTTTGCGGCATTGAGTCAGTCAAATTTAAGCTGCAACTGGCAGCAAGTGTTTTCTGTTCGAACTTTTATTTTATCTTAATAAAATAAAAGGTCCGCCAAATAACTTTTTTTTTGAAAATGCTATAAAAAAAAAACTACTGAATATTTTCTCAAATTTCTTTTTTTATTTGAATGTGCAATCCTTCCAGTTAATAATGGAAAATAATTTCATTCAAACGGCTGCCTCGGCTGGCCATTCAGTAGTCTACACGATCGGTCCAATTTTTAAGCACATTATCGATTGTGTGCAGCTGTATTTCACCAATGGCTTCACGAATATTGTCCTTTAAAGCGTCAATTGTCTCTGGCTGGTCGGCGTAACACTTATCTTTGAGGGCACCCCACAAACAATAGTCCAACGGTGTCAAATCGCAGCTCCGAGGTGGCCAAACGACATCAGCTCTGCGGCCTATAATGCGATCTTCAAAAACAGGCCGCAAAACATCGAGTGTAGCTTCGGCTGTGTGGCACGTAGCGCCGTCCTGTTGAAACCAAATGTTGCCAATATCCTCCTCTTCAATTTTTGTGAACAAAAATTCGTTCAACATGGCCCGATAACGATGGCCATTGACTGTAACGGCCACTTGCTCATTTTCGAAGAAAAATGGCCCAATTATGCCTCTGGACCAAAATCCGCACCAAACAGTGACTCGTTTTAGGTGCATCGGCTTTTCAATGTATGCGTGCGGGTTTTCTGTGCCCCAAATGCGACAATTTTGCTTGTTTACATACCCGCCAAGATGAAAATGAGCTTCATCTGAAAAGATGATTTTTTTGGCAAAATTGGCATCTTCTGTAAGTCGACCGCAGGCCCACTCAGCGAAGCGAAAACGCATTGGATGGTCAGTTGGCTTCAACTCCTGAACCAATTGGACTTTGTATGGCGTCATACCAAGGTCTTTATGCAAAATTCGTCACAATGATGTTTCCGAAATGTTCAATTGTTGAGAACGACGGTGAATTGATGTTGATGCCGCTTCACGCACACTTTCTGCCACAGCAGCAATATTCTCGGGTGTACGCACTGTTTTTGGCTTTTCGCGCTTTGGTTTATCGATGAGGATGCCAGTTTCTTGCACTTTTTTCACAAGATAACGAACATACGGAGCTGACGGTGCTTCTGTTCTTCCAAAACGGTACGCAATTTTCGCACACATTCTGCAACATTACCATGATTTTCAAAGTAATGTCGCAATATTTCCCAGCGTTGTTCAAGCGTATACACAACCATATTCGTTCAGCGGAAGGATAAAACTAATTGTCTGTCAAATCAGACATGTGCTAAGTGTTACCATTCACGAAATAAGCACTAGTTGAAAAAAAAGTTAGATGGCGGACCCTTTATGTTAAAAAACAATTTTAATTCTTTTGATTTGCTCTGATCCTGACACTTTTTAATGAATAAGAATACAGAAAAGTGTTATGCTTATGGCTAAAATGCTTTTTGAAATAAGCAGTAGGTCTTTTCAAAGCTCTTTCTTATTACCGACCTACCTACCTTCTTATTGTATCATGCTGCAGATGTATTTTCACAAACACTGTTTTTGACAGATGTTTTCTTGTAGAAGTGAAAATAAGCAGTTGTGAATGCTACCTTATATTATTATACTATGGCACTACGTGAACATCACTACTTTAAAGTAACTTGAATGCTACAAGGTCTGTTTCCGTACTCACACTGTGTAACTTGTGGGACACTATTTTCTGTTTCCGTACTTTCTGTGCTTAAAATGGCTCTCTCGAGCACACAAAGTGCACAGAGAGTGCTAGAACTCAAGACTTCGAGTAAATTAAGAACAAGCATAAGAATAAGCATCAATAAGAAGAAGCAAATGTCATATTACATTTCATAATTGTTTATGTTTTGCGATAAATAAATTCACAAATTATGTGTCTAAAAAGAAATTTACGTGTAATAAATATAAAAGTAATCAATAAAAATTAAGTAATTATTCAGTTTTGCATTAAAAAATGGCTTTTAATAATTGGCGCAATTTACGTTTGACACGTCTGCAGTCCAAATCAGCTGTTTTGTGCTTGAAACTTACTAGAAGCTGTTTCCGTACTTTTGCAACTATTCTCACATTTAATTTTTACTCTCTCAGTTTGAACTTACACAAATCTTACACAGTGTAGAGTACGGAAACAGACCTACAAATGCAATAACAATAGCAAAAATAAAAAATAAAAAGATACAGCAGTTTCGACTATGTCCTAACACAAGACGTAGAATTATATAATACTTAAATTAGAAATAATCGAGTTATACACTGCTTATTGATACTAAAACATAGAAAAAGTTGGTACAATTTACGATCAAAATTACGCAATACTTTTTTTTATTCTGTTAAAAACAACATGCCCCTAAAAGAATGCTACATACATTTTCTTAAATCATAAGATTTATGTCTTCGCTACGCTAGATAGCGCTGTCTTCACCGTCGAAAAAACCGGAAACCGTCGATAAATAGGTAGCAATATTAAACAAGAACCATGCGCACAGCAAACAAAAACATCAAATGTTGGCTTTATATTTCAAGTAATTGTGTAAAATTTATACAAGTTAGAGAGTTCAAACATGAATTTTTCTCCCAGTGAGGATCAAGCAGACCAACAAGTGCTTACATAAACATTGTACGATCAGTACTTTAGGCACACCAAAGGCTCAAAGTGTGACATAAAAATGCTATCAACCGCCGCGTGATAACTATCAACCGCCTTACTAACCTCCGAGAATGACGTATTCCACGTCAAAAACAAAAATAAATTAAAATTAAAATTAAAATTAGGATAAGGGGTTGGTTAGCATTAGAGCAATGATTAGACAATTGATGAGATGAGGAATAAGATAAGGAGTTAGACAAAAATTTAAACAAAAATTAGAGTACAGAATTGGACAAGGGTTAGGACAAGGATTGGGAAGATGACTTCGACAAGCACTGAAACAATGGTAAGGACAAAGACTAAGATATACCTAAAACAATATTTGGGACAAGATTGGAAAAAGTATAAGGACAAGAAATGGGACAAGGGACAGAACAAGGATTTGAACACACTAAAAATAAAACTTAGGACAAAAATTTAGAAAGGAAGTGGGACAAGAATTAGGACAAGATTTGAACAAGAATAAGGTCAGGAATTTGGATATGAACTAAAACAAGAGTTTGAACAGGAAGAAGGACAATTATTAGAAAAAATATAAGAATAAGGACAAGCAGGAAGACCAATTTGGGAACAAATGAAAGGTTAGGGACAAGAATAAGGACAAGGATAAAAATATGTTGCCACGTCAAAATCTACGGACATGAACACGATACAGCCAACATATTTTTAACTTTTCCAAGCGGTTTTCAATAAAAATAAAGAGAAAACAAGATAAAAATCGATTTTGATAGAATTGTGCATAGAATTGTGTTGCGCTTGTTATTAAATGTTTGTACACAAATGATCGAGACTTGTTTGTGGCGACTCCGCACGGCTAATGTGCATGTTCGCAAGATGGCATTATTTATTCTCTGAGGTCTGCAGACAGTTAACGACCAGAAAAATGCATTTCAAGTGAAAATCTTTCTGTGTCGGCTGAGATTCGGACCTGGCGGCTTATAAAATTGGTGTAGCAAGATCAACGCACTCTAACTCGTTCGGCAAGTGCCGTCATTAGAAAAAAGAATGGTATAGCAAAATTAACGTGGATTTTTTCCCACGACGATGTAGCATCTGGCCTTTTCCTATACCAACCATATAAGACAAATTTTTTATTTTCTCAACGCAGTGCCATTTTTTTCATTCTGGTTGATCTCGAGTGTCCTTTATGTCATATTTCTAAAAACTGGTTGCAAAGTGTAGACGGAATTATGTTTCGCACGTAATCCATTACAAGCAAAAGGGTCCCTCTTTGGAAGGTTAATTGAATCTTTCGTTTCAAATACGGCAATAAATTATTCGGAGCTTTCGAAACACAATTTCGAATAACACGGTTATTCAATGAAGAGAAATTGCATAACTGTCTGTTGAGTTTGATCGTTTTTTGTATGATCAGAAATATTCTTAAAATTAAGTGGAAATTCTTCGGTAGCCGTTTGGAATACTTCCACTTTATCAATTATAACTTTTTCTATTTCATCGAAATCCCTTATCTTCTCCAATAGTGATCCGTGAAAAAGCATATGCGTTACAGTGTTATTCTTTTTATTACGGTAATTATGATGGTTCGTAACCAGTTAAAAATACGTTCCATAAATATACTGAAAAATCTAGTTAACCCAATTATGAGTTAGCTCCTTTCTTAATCTGAGAAAAATTGACTTGACTTGCAATTAAAGTTTTCGACGAAATGCTTTAAGCTTCTCTCAATAAATAAATAACAAAAATAAGAAAAGTAGTTTAAATTCCTTGAACTGACCCGATTATGCATTATCTTGGATAATTCATAAACGGGTTAGTTTGGTTAGTGCTTTATAGATCTAGTGAATTAGCTAGCGCGGTGGTCGTAATTGGCTGCTCTCGACAATGTAAGTTTAATATAATCACAAAATCAATTAATTATGCAAGAGCATCAAACCAATATATAATAAACAAATCAATAATAAACAACTAATAAACTTACTTGTGAAATAAACAAATGAAACAACTTGATAACTTCAGCTTTACGGCGATCATCGACTGCATTGCATGCATAAATTTTAACTTCAGGTAGATAACCAACTAAATCTGCGCTCAGTTGTGTGTTGCGTTCCGAAAACTCAATAGTCTTGTTAGTAGCGCGTAAAACTGCGAAACGGAGATTCTCATCGTTACTAGTGTTTATTTCAAAGAGGTATGATAGTATTCCTATTTAACAAATATATAAATAACTCCAGTCATTATTTGAATAGCCATTTACATACTGCTGAATTCGTTTACTTTAAGCTCGGCAACATTATCCTCAGATTTGTATATTCCCGTATCGAGCAAGTATAGAAAAAGTGTACCAAAGCACCTCATAGCACTTAAAGTACTAAATCCATCAAAAAATGCAGACAACAAGGTAGATTTGGAAAGGAAATTCTTGTGATCTAAACCATTGAAATTTTGAAACAGTTCAATGCAAAAAAAGTATATAAAATACCTTCTAAACTGTAGTCAATCAATTTAGTTACAATAGCGGTGTATAAGTGATTTTTATTGCGCATTGTTTGGATGCTCCTAGAATCCTTCGATTCTTCCAATTTGGCTGCATGCTAAATGTCTAAATTAATTTTCATTTTCTGTGCAATATTGTTTCAACTTACTTTAAAAGTCGCATGTATTGCGCTGTTAAATATATCCGTCCATGAAATATCATTTGAATTTCCCGTATTTCCAAAGAAAGCAAAAAGATCCGCCTTGGAATTGGTCAAGATGTTATCCAGTCTTTCTGATGCTTTGTTCCGAGTTGTTAGCTTATCAGAACGTATTTCAGCGCATAGAGCACTAAGTTCTCGAAGTAATCCCAACGAGGCCATAATTTCATATATAAACGACTTCACTTTTGCATTATCATAGATAATCTTTATTAAATCCTAATATTTTAAAAAAAAAATTACAAACCCGCGAAGAAATAGTCAGCTGTTTTGAATTATCTTGTTGAAAAAAGTGCTACCAAGTCTCTATCTTAAACTATAGAACTCGGAGTTCACACTAATAGAATGAATCAAGTATTCACACTGCTTTGCCAAAAATAAAGAGATTGAATTCTTCGCTGTAAAAGGGATACATGATTTTTTATTTGAGATTTGATGTTACTCTGTACACAGAGAATTATTTGATCAATTTAACTACAAATTATAACGCCATCACCAGGATACATGATTTATGTAAAATTTAAGTAATAACAAAAAAATTATATATACAAGATTATGCCTGTCTACGTCATGCTCAACACATTGGTTGCATTCTATCCAAAAAAGCACCTATGTAGCAAAGGATCAGAGATAATAGCTGCATTCCCGTGGTCGTTGATCTAGAGCCCGACTCTATTTTATTCACAAAGCAAAAACAAAATTTAGAACCAGCTCTTGGCCTGGCTCTATTTCTGATCTGAAAATGCTGCCAAGTATAATGTATTTTTTGTTAAAAACGAACATAGTTGGCAAATCTAAAGTATGCTGTTTTGTATTGATTTCTATTGTTATCCAACAGCTGTTTCTGCAATCTAATTGCTTGTTGTTGCTTTCAATGTGAAAGTATCAAAAACTTTGAGAGCCAGAGCGGATGAACACATATTGCAGCAATCAAAATTTGTTAATTTCGAGATTGCTGTGCATGACAGCAATCAGCAATCTGAATTGTGTTGCTAGGTGTTGAATAGTGTTAAATTAGAGTATTTCATAGAAATGTCAAATTATGATTGGCGATGTCGTGTGAGCTACCAACACTAGGAATATGAAAGAAAGTAATAGTACATTCGCACTGGTCCGAATTGCTTAAATTTGTGAGATGATTTCGGTCGAAAATGTGAGTGTTCATACTGAATTGAAATAATTTTGTTTGACGTTTATTTGTTTACTTTTTCATTGTTTACAAAAATATTGTATCGTTTATATGTTTAGTTTTTAATTGTGTACAAAAACATTGTATCGTTTATTGATATCTTTGTAATATATCAACAAAAAACGGGACTAATGATGAAGCTGAATGAAATATGCAGCAGAAAATACACGAAAGACAACGTTGGTCATTAAAAGAAAGAATAAAGAATCTGCAAATAAATATCTTCAACTCAAAAAGACTGCAGTTGATGCTTTTGGTCTTTGGAGCAAGACTTTCATCGCAATCTCCTCATGCATTCTTGTGGACACCACGCAATTCATTCACGTTCTCGTCCACACATTTAAAAGGAGCTTCTTGGCTCCAGGAGACCACAAATGCCTTTTTTTAAATTCATCTTTCTTTTTTATAAATTATCAAAAATTCGAATAAACAACAAATTCAAAGAGACGTTAAAATTAGAAATATTTTGACGGCTTATTTGGATTGACAATAGGTGCGTTTTTATGGCATCGCTATATACACTTAACAATATTTTTCATACAAGAAATTGCTTAGCTAAGACAGGATAATTATAGCCGCTTATCTCACCGAGCGTTTCCACTGCCCGAACGAACGAAGATTTCTTCGTTCGTTTAGCGAGCGCTATTCGCGCAGTGTAAACACTTTTCCAGCACGAACGAACGAAGATTTCTTCGTTCGCTCTGATCGGCCGACGCTCGATCTTTTTGGGCGAATCCAGTGCTTATTTGCGCATAGGTAGTAGATTTGTTGAAATGGTAGTTAATAACGTAGGAAAAACAAAAAAGAAAGAAAATATATTGAAAATTTAACGCAAAAGAACTTTCTTTTACTTTGTTATATTATTAGCAATTTATATAATCAAATTATTTATATAAGATTCTTTATATAATAAATTATTTATATAAATACTTACATAAAACCTAAATTAAAAGGCATAGAAGTAGTAAAAATTAATCAAATTTAGTACGTTTGCATAAACAAAAATTGATCAACGCTGATGCTCGCAAGCATTGAATTTAAGTGTTTCCACTGCACGAACGAACAAGATGGCGACTTACCAATGTTCGCAACTTGTGTTCGTGCGGTGGAAACGGTTGGACCGAACGAAGAATTCATCGCTACGATTTGTTCGCGATGATTTCTTCGTTCGTTCGGGCGGTGGAAACGCTCGGTCATAGTCGCCGATAGAAACACTATTGCCAGATCAAGAAAATTATAGTCTACGTAATTTATTGGCATCACTTTTTGAAAAACAACCATGTTTATGTCACATAAAATAAAAAAAAAAAGCAAAATCAAAAGTAAGCAAAGAAACATATAATAAAAAGTAAACAAAAAACAATAATGCGGCGGTTGACCGCCGCAGCCGCATATGACATCAGAAGTCATTGTCGACAAATGGATCAATGGTTTCTATAAAATATTTTCATTTAGGATGAGTCTCACACTCAGATTCTTCGGAACTAGAGCTTGAAGAAGCTGAAGATATGGAAAAGACGATCCTCACAAGGCAACGCGGGAGAGTCATGGCGGTGATCTTCATGTGGCAACGTGTCTGACTGCCTCAACATGGTGAGGTCAGTATTATCCATGTCATAGAAGAGGACGCCCACATCTTCGTTAGAAGGACCAAGTGTTGAGCAACATGACGACACTTGATGTTTCCAACTCTTTTTAAGCGCCACATTAGTAATTAAGCGCTTATATAGAATTTGCCTTCGATGTTTTCTAATGCAATCACAGCGTTATAGCCAAAGTTGTTAGTGTAATTAATTGAGTTTCCTTAGAGCTGTCCATTTTGAGCAGAAAATGTGTTACAGTTTGATAAAAATAAAATTTGGCAATTTGTGCTTATAATAATAATATTTGACAGTAACATGCAATGCTGCCAAGTTTTTAAGAAAAAATTTAAGCGAAATATTAAGCGCCGATGAGCGTTTTTTTGGACAAGCGTATAAAGCGATGCCAAAAAACACACCTAATATATTTATTGGCAGTGCTGCCAAATTTGGTATCAACATACCTGGGTTTCGATGAAATTGAGATTGGTTCCTAATTTCATTTGAAAGAATTTTTATGGCTAAATTAAGCAATTTCAACTCAATTTCAGCCGAAATTGAGAATATGCTCGAAATTGCACAGTCTCGGCCCAGCGCGAACGTACTATAAGAAAAGTTCATCGATTACCAACCAAGCAATCCCGTGTGAGTTGGTCATATGTGAGTTTACCTCATAGTTGTCAAAACTAGGTACTACACCCAAACAAGTTTTGCATATTTAAAAGAAAATTGTTTTTAACTGAGCAAGAATATTGTTAATAAAAGTCGATAAAGAAATTTTGCGAATGCGGAAATGTGAGTATTGTCAATCTTATTTATGCAGTTGCTTTCATAATAGCCAAAAATATTTTTGATAGAAAAAAATTGAAATTAAAATAAAAACATTTGTTCTATTGACAAGTGCTATTGTTAACAGAAAAAAAATAATTTAATTTCCTTCAACAGCAACTATATCTTTATTTATAAAACTCTGTTCTAATTTGTTTATGCATGGAAATGTTTGAACAAAAATCGTTGGTTAGTTTTTCCCTATGTGTTTCCCTACTGGTGGTTAAGCTGTCGAAAGTGAGATTTTCACCAGCGCTCATGTCCATCCCGAAGGGTGAATTCATCGAGAATCCATCGAGAGTTTGTCCATGTCCAGAGATGAGCTTGTCCATGATACAATTATAAGGTAGCATACAGAAACTCCCCACACCGACTGCTAATGTCAAAAATGAACCTTAGCGATGCTACTTTTCGAATATGTTGTTTATTATGCGACAAATACTTGGAGAGGAAATTATATAAGGGTAAATAAGATAAAAATAGTACAAATGTATCTATAATTAAATAAATCATTAATAATCTGTGATTTTAGTTTTTTAAAACCTTAAATTTTTGTTAAATATGTTCTTTCTTATTTCAATGTTTTTACTTTGTTTCTCATTTAAATCAAAATATTTTAAATGTGCATATAGCCAGAGTAGATGTACTACACAAGACATAAGTCACACTGTACAATTTATAACAAAATAAATAAGGCCCCTATTAGGTACGACAACTCAACTTAACCCGAATTGTCCCAGCGGCTCCATATGGAGCCACAAAAGATGCTCGTAAACTTTGTATTGTTTAAAGTCTGGAGAATGTTATTTTATTACTTTAAAGACGTCAATATCTTACTAAAATATCTATTATTTAGATTTAGTAACTTTTTTCTTCCTAGGTTGCATAACTTTTTTACCACACTCGTACTAAAAACCATTAAAAAAAAAATTGCTGAAAATTGCTGTTTTTGCAAACATGGTAATGAAAAATGATTTTTTTTATTTATTACGAAAGTTTTTTCCCATAAATATTTATATATTTCGAATCAGAAAAAATGACATATTCTGCCAAAATAAATTTTTTTTATATTTTTTTTCTTTTAGTTTAAAAAATTCAAAGATTTTCTTAGCTGGTCCCATATGGAGCCGCTGGGCACAACTGCGTATTTGACTTTGAAAAATGAAATATGCAGTTGTGCCCAGCGGCTCCATATGGTACCGCAATAGCAGAGTGCATATTTTTAAAAAATAATTTTAAAAAAACTGTAATTAAATATTTAAACTGAAATTAAAAAATTATTCATATTAAATAGTTATTTATACTTTTTTTACTTAATTTTAATAAAAAATATAAAAAAACCCAAACCTTATTATGTTTTGCTCTTGAAAAGTAAAATGCACAGTTGTGCCCAGCGGTCCCATATGGGACCATGCTTTTCCAAAAAAACTGAGGACAGAATATTGAAAATTAAAACAAATTTATTCTTTCTAAGGCCAATTGACCTTAATTTATGCAAAAAAATCGAAAAAATCCACAAAAATAATTGTGGGACAAATAGGGTTAAGTTGACGTTACTTAAGACACCTCAACTGAACTTTTTTGCTATATTACGCATAACATACATTTTCAGTTGAGCTGTGGTGTAAAATTGCTTTTTCTATTGGAGCATGATTACACCGAAGTTTTGACACTTTCATTGAAATGAATCAGTTCGCATTAATTTCAATTTTTGTGTATATGTATTTTGTTCACAAGTAATAAAGCAAGGAAATAGCAGAGTGGCAAGACATTTTGCTGTAATGCCAGCAGTCTGAGTTCAATCCTCGCATGTGACAAAGAATAAAATTTTCCCGCTTTGCTTTTATCTACTTTTTTTTTTAACACAGCGCTCCTTGGACTAACACATAAAAGGGCTTTTTTAACTATTTGTTGAAGCGCTTTTTAAACGATATTTTAGCTGCATTTAAGAAGCGCATAACAAAATGTATATAATAATATGAGCTCTACAACTCTGAGCTCTGAAAAGCGCATTCTCAAAGTAAGCGCAAAAAATGCACTATTTCTAGGAGCGTTTTATATTTTCCCGCTGGGTACTAAAATAATATATACATGATATGGATAATAATTAATGCATATACATAACATATGTATTTATATTTTATTTTACTTACGTATTTTTTTCCATTTTTCAAGACGCTATACAACTTGTTCAAAGCAGATGTAAGTTTTTGACAGTTTTTACACTCGACACAGAGTTGCATTGTTGAACCTAATACCACAAAAAATACATACACATCTCTGAGATACATACTTGTCAGATGAAAGACATGTATGTACCTCAAATGTGTAATAGACAATACAAATTTACAAATTACACACTCAACACACTCTAATTTAAAAAAAAAATTAGAGATAAAATTATGTAAAGTTAAGTAGGATAAAGTAAGGATATAGGTATCTATAACTAAATACACTAGCAATTATGTTTTATCAATGTTTTATTTTGACTAATATAGTATTGCCCATTATTTTTTGTTTATTTTTTTGAATTCTTACGGCTGTATTCATAAAAAAGTATGAACCTCTTATAAAGCCCTCAAAAATAAAAAATCGAAAAAAATTTAAAAACATTATTCATAAACGTTCAATAGCCTTAAAAATATCTTTTAAATACTTCATAAATGATAGAATTTTAAAAATGGTTGAAATCTTCTGTTGCCACCGTTTTATTATAAAGTATAACTTTCACTTATAAATCCAAAAACTAACTTCTTAAAGCCGCTTTACATTGTCCTACTGTGTGTTACGACATGTGAGATAGAAAGTATAACTGAATTTCATCACACTTTCATTTTTAATTTTTGTATAAAGAAATTAAGTTTCTCTTTTAGACTATCTCACAGTCACATTGCACTTTTATTCAATAAAAATTTAAAAATTGAAAATTCTTAAAATGAATCGGGACATAGCAGCTATTGCAAGCATTATAAGGGCCAATTGTGCATTAAAAATAGAAGCAGTCATTATTTTGCTTGATTTTAAACATATGATGAAATGTAACTTGCAGCTTGGTGATTTCCAATAAATTGAATTCGAAGAAATCTTATAAAACTCATCTCTGGTCGAATAGAATGTGTCATGAAATTAGAAACAAACCTAAAAATTAAAATGTAGAACGACATGTCAAAAAAATCAAAACAGATTCGAACACACTTTGCTTTTCGTTTTTTACACCATTCTACATTCTGTCATACATGAATATTTTGACATGTCGTAACACACCGTAGGACAATGTAAAGCGGCTTTTATAAAAGGTGCGTTTTTTTGGCATCGTTACAAGAAATTGCTTAGCTAATACTACGTTTACATTAGAGCAAATGAGCCATTTCAAATGAGTCATTCAAATGTGTTTACACTGATTTTTTTTGAGAACGTATCGCATTTAGTTTGACAGCTTGTTCTTTGTTTTCGAATTCACTTCACAATATTTTTGACATTTTCCTTTCTTTTTAGTGCGTTCGGTGTGTTTTTATCCATTCTGCATTGAATGCGTTCGAAATAGTTTGTAATTAGTTTTAAGAACGTATCCAATCTCATTCATTTATTTCAAATGAGATGATTTGCAAATGAGAATTCGTATGAGAAATGAGATGATTTCGGTTCTCATTTGGCTGAATGAGCTGAAATGAGTCATTTGGCTCAATGTAAACGTAGTATAAGACAGGATAATTATAGCCGCTTAGTTCATATACAATGTTTCCATGGCGAGTTAACTCGGGGTTTACTCAGGGTTAACTCGCTATGGAAACGCGAGTTGAATTGAGTTTCGTTAAATCCACGAAACTCCACGAAACTCCACGAAACTTGTAAGATTTAACTGGGCTCTATCTGTCAAAGTGAATGCTGCATTTAGTATCTATTTCGCTAGTAAAACAATAACAAAAATGCAAATGAAATTGACAAGTTCGACTCAACTCGATGCTGTGCATGGAAACACTATCGAGTTAGCGACGCCATTTTCTTAACTCGACGAAAACCCTAACCCCGAGTTAACTCGCCATGGAAACATAGTAATAGTCGCCGATAGAAACACTATTGCCAGATCAAGAAAATGATAGTCTACGTAAAGCCGCGTTTCCATGCTATCTTCTATGAGCTTCTCCTATCCCATATCAAAAACTTTTGCTATAATGAGCGAGGTAGATATATGCCACTCTAGCTATAAAAGTTTGATATTTTCAAATGTTTGTAAACAAATCACAAATTCATCTGTTTTCCAAAAACTAAACAAACCAAAACAAAAGTTCTATCACCAGATGGAACAAAGCTAATTTGAGCCCAGAAGTGTCTCAAATTAAATAAAATTGTGCATCCAACTCAGCAGCACGAAGAGGAGCACCGCAAATCGGTAGGTTTTTATTCTGTTTTTATTATTTTAGCTACGAAATAATTCTCTACTCTCCCTTACAGTACGTTTGTCAAGTGTGGACCAACAGTAACAACAACAGCTCCAACAAGATATGGTACATTGCCATTGTGTGGGCATGTCGGTTGATGAGGCTGTAAAATAATAATATCCATAAAACGGGTTATACTAGAGGCATAGGAGCTGGAAATTAAGCAATCAGTAGCATCTTAATTTGAAACACCGTTGGATAATTCTAATAAGGATGCAATAAATGCGCAGCCGCAAGTCGTTCAGTTCGCGATGGTGAATTTTAAAATGTGTAAAAAAAGTACAATTTGCCAATAAAATCAATATAAAGGGTGATTTTTTTGAGGTTATGATTTTCATGCATTAGTATTTGACAGATCACGTGGGATTTCAGACATGGTGTCAAAGAGAAAGATGCTCAGTATGCTTTGACATTTCATCATGAATAGACTTACTAACGAGCAACGCTTGCAAATCATTGAATTTTATTACCAAAATCAGTGTTCGGTTCGAAATGTGTTTTATCGACAAATTTTGTTCAGCGATGAGGCTCATTTCTGGTTGAATGGCTACGTAAATAAGCAAAATTGCCGCATTTGGAGTGAAGAGCAACCAGAAGCCGTTCAAGAACTGGCCATGCATCCCGAAAAATTCACTGTTTGGTGTGGTTTGTACGCTGGTGGAATCATTGGACCGTATTTTTTCAAAGATGCTGTTGGACGCAACGTTACGGTGAATGGTGATCGCTATCGTTCGATGCTAACAAACTTTTTGTTGCCAAAAATGGAAGAACTGAACTTGGTTGACATGTGGTTTCAACAAGATGGCGCTACATGCCACACATCTCGCGATTCTATGGCCATTTTGAGGGAAAACTTCGGAGAACAATTAATCTCAAGAAATGGACCGGTAAGTTGGCCACCAAGATCATGCGATTTGACGCCTTTAGACTATTTTTTGTGGGGCTACGTCAAGTCTAAAGTCTACAGAAATAAGCCAGCAACTATTCCAGCTTTGGAAGACAACATTTCCGAAGAAATTCGGGCTATTCCGGCCGAAATGCTCGAAAAAGTTGCCCAAAATTGGACTTTCCGAATGGACCACCTAAGACGCAGCCGCGGTCAACATTTAAATGAAATTATCTTCAAAAAGTAAATGTCATGGACCAATCTAACGTTTCAAATAAAGAACCGATGAGATTTTGCAAATTTTATGCGTTTTTTTTTAAAAAAAAGTTATCAGGCACTTAAAAAATCACTCTTTATAATATTTATTCAATATGGTTGGAAAATTAGTTTTACAAAATTGTCACAAGAATTTCCACAATAAATAAAAAAAAATATAATATACTTAAAAACTTCGTACGTGATTTCAATATTCAACAAAATTTTTTTTTCATGCGTTGTCAAAACTTGGCAGCTCACAAACAACAACTATAAAAATGTTAGTCAAATTTATAGCAAGTGATACACTTTTATAGCAAAAGTTCAAAAAGCTGAACTTTTTCTAAATCCTAGTATCACATGAAATCACAGGGGATATCACATGCTATAAAATAAAAAATGAATGCCTGTTTCACACTCACATTCGTCAATCCCATATGGTGAGGGTCACATACTTTTTCTTTCTAACAAAAAATGTGATTGTGGGAGATCGTAAGTGATAGCATGGAAACGCGGCTTAATTTATTGGCATCATTTTTTGAAAAACAACCATGTTTATGTCACATAAAATAAAAAAAAAAATCACAATCAAAAGTAAGCAAAGAAACAAATAATAAAAAGTAAACTATTGCAACCGCAATGCTCTGAACAATGCTTGGGCAAACATAAGTTAAGAAGTCAATAAAAGTGGTAAGTCAATCAATTAGTCTTCTACTTCATTTAGTATTTTTAGTTTTTTAGTGGAAGACTGCAAGACGGCTTGGAAAAGTTTGCGCGACAGCAGGCGGTACCATGCCAATAAGGCGAAAAAATCTGGCAGTGCCTGCGACTTGGATGTAGAAGTCGAAGAAAATATCCCACTCTGAGGCTTCTACACAAAGGGAGTAAGTTGAAATTATGGCATACAAAACTAAAAATTGTTAATTTTACATATGTATTTACATTTCAGAACTTTTTCGACACTTCATGATGAGAGCTGCACAGAACAGCCGGAGCCGCATTATTCATATGTAGGTAAATAATCTGTTAATGTTTTTTGTCGGTAATTTATTTCATATATTCTTTTTAGTTGCAAACGCCTACATCATCAAACCGTTGCCAAACCGTCAGCGAATTGCAGGCTACTGCTGATCGAGTGGTGGAGCAAATGGCCACAGTTATTAATATGCGACAAAATGAGGTCAAATCCAAACACCATTGTCTGTTTGCACATTTGGGGTCAATTTTTGACCAGTTGCCAGATGCAGCTGCAAATGATTTAGGGGCTAAATTTATAGCGATGGCTTATGACGAGCTAAAGAAAATAAATTAGTTTACAAATTTTATTTCTCAAATGGTAAGTTTGCAAAAAGAAATTGTGTGCTTTCTTCTCTAATATTTGTAATTTTGTTTTATTTCTATGAAGTGCGGAGATTAAAAAACGCTTTTCACCTTCAACCCGAACACTCCTGCGTACCTGATTCACCCCTTTAGTACTCGAAACTGGCGCTCAGTCAAAAATCACTACAAAAAACTAATTGTTCTCTTGAAGTAAAATTGGAAAATTGAGCATTAAATAATTGTTTATTCAACAAGTTTTTCAAAAACTTACAGTCTATTCTGGTAAATTAGTAATAGTAAACCAGTATTTTAAAAAATGTAAGATGCTTTTCAGATATGTACAACTTTGCTTTTTAGCCTAAAATTTTGTTTTCAAATCAAATAATTACAAGAAACACTTAGGCCCCTATTAGGTACGACAACTCAACTTAAGTTGAGTGTGTAATTTTTAAATTTGTATTGTCTATTACACATTTGAAGTACATACGTGTCTATCGTCTGACAAGTATGTATCTCAGAGATGTGTATGTATTTTTTGTGGTATAAGGTTTAACAATGCAACTCTGTGTCGAGTGTAAAAACTGTCAAAAACTTACATCTGCTTTGAGCTAGTTGTATAGCGTCTTTTTCATACGAACTTTTTATTTGTTTATTGTTTTTTATTAATTGAGTGAAAATAGATAAAAATACGTAAGTAAAATAAAGTATAAATACATATGTTATGTATATGCATTAATTATTATCCATATCATGTATATATTATTTTAGTACCCAGCGGGAAAATATAAAGCTCTCCTAGAAATAGCGCATTTTATGCGCTTACTTTGAGAATGCGCTTTTCAGAGTTCAGAGTTGTGGAGCTCATATTTTTATATACATTTTGTTATGCGCTTCTTAAATGCAGCTAAAATATCGTTTAAAAAGCGCTTCAACGAATAGTAAAAAAAGCTCTTTAATGTGTTAGCCCAAGGAGCGCTGTGTTAAAAAAAAAAGTAGATAAAAGCAAAGCGGGAAAATTTTATTCTTTGTCACATGCGAGGATTGAACTCAGACTGCTGGCATTACAGCAAAATGTCTTGCCACTCTGCTATTTCCTTGCTTTATTACTTGTGAACAAAATACATATACACAAAAATTGAAATTAATGCGAACTGATTCATTTCAATGAAAGTGTCAAATTTCGGTGTAATCATGCTCCAATAGAAAAAGCAATTTTACACCACAGCTCAACTGAAAATGTATGTTATGCGTAATATGGCAAGAAAGTTCAGTTGAGGTGTCTTAAAGGCCCAACCATAATAGGCTCGAGCTGGCTGCAGCTAATGTCCAAAATAAACGAAAAGCTAGCTCAAGTTCTGTCAAATGCTTAATTTGACCAAAATGACTTCAGCAGCGCTCGCCTGTATGTCATAACTACTTTTCACATTTGCTTTGAAAAATTCAACAATTTCTTCATCAATTCGTTTTGTTCGTTTGAATTTATAATTATTAGAACGGATTGCGGAAATAAATTTATAAATAAATTAAAACAAACGATTCCTTACGGAGCATTCGATTTGAATCGCTCTGGCTGCAGCCAGATCAAGTTAACGAAACTTGACGAAAAAGCTGGCTCGAGCTATCATGGTTTGTACGCATCATTTCTATGTAGTCGTATAAAATTTGACATTAGCTGCAGCCAGCTCGAGCCTATTATGTTTGGGCCTTAAGTCACGTCAACTTAAGTTGAGTTGTCATACCTAATAGGGGCCTTAGAAATATTAAAAATACTGGTTTTCTATTGCTAATTTACCAGAATAAAATGTAAGTTTTTGAAAAAACTGTTGAGTTAACATTAGTATTTAATGCTCAATTTTCCAATTTTACTTCAAGAGAACAAATAGTTTCTCTTAAAATGCATAGTTTCAAATAGTAAATGCTTTTTAAAAAATGTTTAAAAAAATAAACTTAAAATGTGTAATTATATCATTTTATTCTTTTCGAGTTTAGTGACTTAAGCATCCTATGTAAATATGTTAAAATATACAATTTCTGTGTAATTTACTCATTCTGGAAGATGATACTGTTGATGATGTAAGTGAATTTGTTGAGCTCTGAATAAAATAAAAAAAAACTTTTTGTTGAATTAAAACACTTTGATTTAAAACGTTATAAAAAAGAAACCTTTATTGCTAATTCGGTGCGTCCACTAGAGTTACAAGAGAACTGAACTCAAACTTAAAGTTATATACAAAATGAAATTAAATTAAATATGAAATAAGAAAAGTAGAAAAAATACAAGAAGAGAAATATGAACATTGTTGTTGTGCCTGGAATAAGAGGAATAGTTGTTGCACATAGTTGTTGCACATTGTTGTTGCACAATGTTGTTGCACATTGTTGTTGCGACCGAAGAAGTTCGTTGTAATGCAAATGCTCGTTGTTGTTGCTGTTGTTGTTGGTGTTATTATTGTTGTTTTTGTTGTTATTGTTGGTATTGTTGTTGGTGTTGTTATTGTTGGTGTTGTTGTTGTTGGTGCTGTTGTTTTTGTTGTTTTTGTTGTTGTTGTTGTTGTTGTTGTTGTTGTTGTTGGTGTTGGTGGTGGTGGTGGGTGCTGCTGCTGCTACTGCTGTTGTTGCTATTGCATATCTTGCGCTGGGTTTATTACTTGACGGTGTCAGCATAGGCAGCTAGTTGAGTGAAAAAAGTTGAACTAAAAATTTTAAAGAAGCAAAACATAATTACCTCAACATTTTCATTCCAAATATGTAGCTTTGCGTTGCCAAGGGATGGATCCGGCATCCGAGTTGAAAAACATTTTTAGCTTTTCTCTGATGTCTTTAGCTGAGTTTGAGTGCCTGCCAGTTTGCATTGAATGAAGATCTGAAGTAAATAATGAGTCCGGTGGAAGATTGTTGTGAAGATCTCCTCTTATAATTTCTCTGAAGTCATTATATCTGTCGATTACGAGAGACAGTAAAATTTTAAACAAAGTATTCCAAATGCATTTTCAATGCATCGTCGTGCTCGACTTAGCCTGTAATTTAAAATTTGTTGGGCGTCTTCAAGCTTTTTGCTTCTAGCTGGCGTAAAAGACTTCATCATTTGATGATGCAGAGGAAACGCGTCACCGCCGACAAAAACGTACGGAAAAATATTTTCGAATATTTTGGAGTCGTTAGGAAATTGCAATGTTCCGTTTGAAAGAGCTCTGCCCAAAGAGCTTTTATGAAAAACATTTGCATCTCCCTCGCTTCCATAGGCCCCCACATCAATATATGTGAATCGATAGTCTCCGTTTGCGACACCCATTAGGACAATGCTAAAGAAACTCTTGAAAAAATTGTATGTTAAATTTAGATTCTTATTCTAGAAACTTTTTTTATATTACCTTATAGTTGTAGAATATACTACCAGATTTAGGTGGGCATTTCACTGCACAGTGTTTGTCATCAATAGCACCAGCACAATTAGGGAAATTTCACTTTTCGAATGACTTTGCAGTTTTAAGCAATTCCTCTTTGCAAAGTGTAGTAATTTCATCGTGTAATGCGCTGATAATTGCATCGCAAACTTCGCTTAGAACTTGCCCAAAGTGTTGTTTGCTGATGCGGTATACTGATGCTATATGCCGTTGTAATGTCTCCGAAATATCTGTGTTCGTTAAACATATGGCATTAAATCAAAACCAATTCGACGCTCATATACTTGAAGACCCTTAACTCAATACCTACATAACCTACAGGTTGAAGGTATTGAAATGAAACCAGTTTTATTTTGTGTACATGAACTGTGTTTGATTGTATTAGTGTGGTAAATTTTGTGAACCCCTGAATAAAATATGACGACTTGACTTATGTGTGCGTGTCAGTCAATCGTCACTACAGCTTTTTCGGTGAGTGAAATTTCACGCACTTCACGTCCGCTGACTCACCTCCCTTGCCATAGAAACTGAGCACTACAGTGTATTTTGGGCCATACACAGTAACAGACGAATGTGAGAAGAGCAAGAGAGAAGTAAATCACGCCACACGTTCGCCTAACGCTGGAAACGGAACGAACCAAAGCGAGTAAAGAACCGATGGGTTTAAACTAAAGTAAAGAACGAGAAACCAGGCAGTCAGTGGTGGCAAGCGGAGTCAGTCAAGAGCCAGGGTGGTGGCAAGTCGAGTCAGTCAATAGCCAGGGTGGTGGCAAGTCGAGTTAGCCAAAAGCCACGGTGGTGGCAAGGCAAGGAAAAGATCTAAATAAAAAAAGCGAACAATGAACAGCATCAAGCATAAAGTCAACGTTGACAGCAGCCGCATTCAAAGTGCAGTGTTCAGCCACATCCACATCAGCAGCGAAGCCAGGGACTAAAGGATCCCTGTAAGACAACAAGCCAGAGTGGTGAAGCGTACAGGCAAGAATACGGCACCGGAAACACTCGATTTTCACCTCCACTGATCGAACAACGACTCTCCCAGTCAACCCAGGATTACGAAACGCAAGGACTCGGTGAAGTTGAAATATTTATGAATATTTATTTAATATGATATAAATTAACTTTGGTATTATAAGTAAGCTATACAAGATTATATCTAAAACCTTTGGTTGGTGTAAAACCGTACACCTTGCTTATAACAGCAGCTCAGCTGGCAGCCAGGCAGGCGATTCCGAAGGAACTTCCATAGTTCATTGGCGACTCGGAATAGTGGCCGCTTTTCTTTAGCAGCTTCCAAAATAGCACCTTTATGGGTGGTTATACAAATGCAGAAAACTTAGCTCGCCTTCAGGTATGTCTAAAGGGTAGAGCTCGCGATATGGTCAAGAGCAAACTCATGTTACCGGGCGATGGTGCCCGAAATAATTCAAACGTTGCGGATGTGCTTCGGCAGGCCTGAACATATTCTTGAGCGGGTGCTTGACAAAGCTAGAAAATTCCCACCGCCAAAGGAGCAATTGGAAGCGATCATGGAGTTTGCGTTATGCTTCAGGAATATTTGCTCTACGATGGAAGCTTGTAATTTGAATGCACACCTTAACAATCCGATGTTGGTTAAAGAATTGATAGACAAGCTATCCAGTCAGTACAAATTAAATTGGGTAATGCATCAAAAAGGCGCGAGCATTCCTATTGTCAAAACGTTTAGCGATTGGTTGTTTCAAATTGCAGAGGCTGCAAGCTCCGTTGTGCCAGCGGTATGTAATACAAAAAATGGAGCGGTCAACACACACATGCACGTTGATAATCTTTCTGCAAAATTTAAATGTGTTGTTTGCGAAAATAATGGCCACAAGGTGTCGCAATGTGATGCATTCAAAAAATAACATTGGAAGTGTAATCTTATCTTCAAACTCATTAGTGTAGTCCTACCTTAAGTATAATAGTAATGTGTTTAAAGCTTAATTTTAAGTTCTGGCAACGCTTCCCCGTTTTGACAGATCGACGTTCCAAAAATGACAATCTGGCAATACCGAGTAAGCGGCGGCCATTCTGTGATTTCCGCCATCGAACTAGCAAGTAAAAATAAATGTCTGATAAATTTGACGAATACTTAATAAAAAAAGAAAAGCTATTAAAATTCAGCTCTCGAGCAACACAAAATAAAAAAAAACTTAATTGATTTATTAAATAAAGAATTATGAGTAACATCCACCCAACGTGCAACCCGACAAGAACGTGGCGCTCCAGTGGGCAATACAGCTGTTGGTGCTCCCGCTGCTTCTGTAACCGATGCATCCGCGGTCACTACTTATAGCACTAGTGCTTCTGCTGTCACTGCCGTTAAAACCTCTGTAGCATGTGAGGCTCCTGTAGTCACTGCTGCACCCACTTGCATTTCCGTAGCCACCTCTAGCGCTCCCGCGGTCACTCGTGCTAATACTAGTGCTTCTGCTATCAATGCTGATAACACTTCTGTGGCATATGAAGCTTTCGCGGACGCTGCTGCACTCATTAACATTCCTACAGTCACGGCTAGCGCTCCTGTGGTCACTATTGGAGCACCTGTGTTGTCTTTTGCCCAGACTGCCGCTACCGATGCCAATAATGTTGTTAATGCTGGTACTGCTGGAACGTTCGGGTATTCTGTTGCTAACAGTGGTGTTTCACATACTACTGCCGCTTCTACTACTGCTGCTATTGGTACTTCTGCAAACACTGGCGTAAATATTAGTGCTGATTTTTCCTCTGCTACGAATCTCATCGAAGACTACCCAGGATCATCCTTGTCTGCTTGTTATGCACCTTCTGGTGCAAGTATCCGCGGTGAAAATTTGGCTCAAGCTGCTAAGAATGCAGCGTGAGGTGCTCGAACTAAAGCGTCAGATAGTAGCTATGGAGGCAAACGAAGGTGAAGCAAGGGTTATGCGAAAAATTATAGCCCTATTACGGTTCACAGCAATATACTCCTGTGTCTTCTATCAAGTAGACACAACAATCGAGTAGACACAGCAGAAATGCGCTATGATGGTTCACAACAATACATTGTTGTTTCACTTGAATGTGGAAAGTATGTGGAATTTGTTACTTATGACAGCTCGCCAAGTTGCCACTACAAATTTTCATTAAAACACAATTTTTCCCACAGTAATTTAATACCATGAAAAGCCCACAAACATTAAAACTACGGCTAAAATACCAAAATACGACGTTTCGTTTAAAAATTCATTAGTAAATAAATTATAAATATATTTTTTTGACTAAACAAAAAATTAATAGAGAGCGAAATACTAAAAAGCCGAACTGTATCAAAGGAATGGCTTTTTCCCACAGTAATTAAAAAGTACCACAAATTGAATATTTCAAAATAGTGGCAACCTTGTAACTGGCAGCTATCAGCTGACAGAAAAATTAAAAACAAAACAAATCAGATTTATTTGTTGCCTGCCGTATGTGCTTATTGTGCTAAATTTTTAAATAAAATAATAATGGAAATTTCATTTGCGTTGTGGTCAAGTGACGACGAGGATGATGTGCCGCCAGCACGAATAAGAAGACAACTCCGAGACCGCTCCAATCCATTTGAGTTACCCGAGAAAACGTAAGTTTTAATATTTAAAAAGCGTGCATGTTCTTAATATATTCATGCATTTAATTACAGATTCATTCAATATTTCCGACTCAACAAAGAAGCATTTCGGTATTTGTTAGATGCGGTTGCAGAAAGGTTTCAAAAGAGAACGAAATCGACTGCGATCCCACCAGTGTTGAAGTTGACCACCGCCCTGCGCTTCTTCGCCGATGGCAGCTATCAGAAGAGCACGGGAAATGATTTTTGGGTTGGACAGGCCCAATCGACTGTATCCGTCGTACTAAGCGAAGTACTGGACGTCCTAGAGAGAAATATATGCGCGCGTTGGATTACAAGTGGTCAAACGGACGAAGAGAAGCGAGCATCAAAAATGTTCTTTTACACAAAGTATGGATTGCCTGGAGTTGTCGGTTGCGTCGACGGCACGCATGTTAGAATAATTGCACCAGAAGCAACTACTCGTCACATGTTCCAGAACAGGAAAGGCTACACAAGTCTCAACGTTATGCTGGTGAGTCTTTATATATTCGAACACTTTGAATATCAAATGATATATAGATATATATATTTATAGGTGTGCGACTATAAGCAAAACATTCGTTTTGTAGACGCCAGGCACGGAGGCGCGTCCCATGATTCCTTCATATGGAACTTATCGGCGTATAAGTCGCATATTTGCAACTTGTTGAACAGCAACGAGTGGGTCTTAGGTAAGGAGAACTGATTCGAGTGCGAACTGTTTCAAGTTTTCATTGTGATATTTAAAAGGCATTGAAATTATTTTCAGGTGACGCTGGATATCCTTTACAGGATCATCTTATGACTCCGTTTCGAATGCCTAACGAAGGATCAACAGAAATGAGGTACAACACCATCCATTCCAAGGCAAGGAATATTGTTGAAAGGACAATTGGAGTTGTAAAAAACAAGTTTAGGTGCCTGTTGTCTATGAGAGGACTCCATTTGAATCCCAATAAAGCAACGAAAGTTGTAAATGTGTGCTGTGCGCTGCATAATATTAGCCAGCATTTCAATGTGGAGTATGCAAATGATGCTTCAGGAAACACAAACGAAATACCTGAACAGGAGGTCGGAGAAATTGCGATTGAGCGTGATTCTGTTCCTGGACGAACTCGCAGATCTATTGCGCAAAATTTATAATATATATTATAATATATTTATAATAAACAACAAATTTTAATATAAAAAACATTATTGTTCATTTTATTTTCTTATATAAAATAAGGTACTTCAGTGTAAAATAAAATTAGTCTCCATGACATAAAAAACTTATTAATAAAACAAACACAAACAATAAAAAAATCAGTCTTAATGACATTATAAAATAAGGAACTTATTAGTTAAACAAAAACAAACAGTAAAAATCACTTTTTATAATATAAAATAAGGAACTTATGAATAAAAAAAAATCAGTCTTCATGACATTATAAAAAAAAAAATAATTTTCAATTCAATTCAAGTTGAACTTTTAGCAAATCAACTTTATATTGCTTCAGCTCTATATCGAGTTTTCGCAGCTCCGACTCTTCAGCTTCCTTTTTTTTTAACAAGAGCAATTTTTCTTGCTTCACTTGGAGCACTTTTTTATTAATTTGATAATTTTTGTAGCAAGATTTTTCTATCGCATCCAATTTTTTGATAATTTGGACTTGATTTCTAGTCTGCTCTTGCATTGCGTCCACCTTCCTTCGCTTGCTTATTTGAGGAGTTTGTGATCTACGCGGCGGGGGGATATTTTCATCCCCAAATCTGGAATCTGCCTCATCCTCCGCAACGCTCACCCCAAATACATGTCCAGCTGGACTTACTGCGGTTCTGGTATTGAGCAAGCCAGCAACTGTCTCCTCCAACGCCGTTAGCGGCACCTCCTCGGATGGTCCACCACCCGTGGCTTGCACATTCTGGCGATTTGTGGAAATTTTTCGCCGCAAATTTTGTTTGTAATTCGTCCAGACCTTAATAAGTTATATATATTGATTTAGATATTTTTATTTTTCTATTGAGAACTTACGCGTTGCCAGTCTTGCCTTTTGCGAACAGGAGGTCCATGACAATTCAGCTCGTTGCTCAACTCTTCCCAAAAGTCGTCATGTGCCTGCTTCGTTTCTCCGAAATTCCGCTGTCCTCGAGCAGTAGCTGGATTCCGCTCCATTTTTTCCACAAGCAGCTGAAGTTGGATTTTATTTGAAACTATCAATTTCCTGCAATTATTAATGACATAACTATTAACATAAAAACAATTTTAATTTTATTTAACTAAACTTACTTTGCTGAAGCCATTTTCCTGCTTACCACTCACACTACACAACACCAATGCAGCTATCTTCTCATTTTGACAGAAAAAGTATACAAGCTGGCACAGCTGCTGTGGATCATAATAGGGATATAAAAGACACAACAGTGTTGCAAGACAACAGTGGAATGTATTCACATGTATTGTTGTGTACCATAATAACAATTTACACAGGGAAGACAGAAATCACTGTTGTGTTGTGAATCGTAATAGGGCTATTAATTTTGAAGAATTAGATGCTGCTGTGCCTAAGTTTAGTGGCGATAACCACTACGATATCAATCGACGGCTTGTTCAGTTCGAAGATTATGCTCATGCTCATGGTTATTACGAGCGATAAATGTGCCTTCGTATTGGACGCTGTCTGCAAGGAACAGCTTTAGATTTTGTCTTCAATTTGGGCTTGCTGGAGTATGATGATATGAAGGCAGCTCTAGTCAGAATGTTTCATCGTACAGTCACGCGTCAAAATGTTTATCGAGAGCTACGCTTGCGCACTTTAAAGACAACAGAATCTTGCATCAGCTATGTGGTAGCTATGCAGTCTATTGCAGCAAAATCTGATATCGATGAACAGGAGTTGGTCGACATAATTATAGATGGCATTTCGGACGATAGCAATAATGTCACTATTTTATATGGTGCTCGCAGTATCGATGAACTCGTTCAGCGTATGGATCGCTACGAGCAGCGCCGTCAAAGACCGTGTGTACCGAAACAAAAATCATCTAATATAAATGTAGCTTCTACACCTGATGTCACTGGGAAAGAAATTCGCTGTTTTAACTGCTCGCGATTTGGCCATTATCAAAGTGCTTGCCCAAAACCATTGCGGCCACCCGGTTCCTGCTTCACTTGTCACCAAATGGGTCATTTACATAAGGATTGTCCGAAGCTAAAGCGTAACCAGTCCCGAAGTGTTGCTGTGGTCTCTTCCGAAGTAACTGAATATGATGATGAATCGTATGTTCGTGTTATGCAAACGGTGAGTGTGGCTTTTTGTATATCTAGTCAAACCATATGCACTGACTTCTCGAATTTTTTTGCTTTACTTGATTCCGGTAGTCCGATTAACCTCATCCAACGGTCAAACGTTCCATCATGCATTAAGATTTCAAATACTCAAGTACCTACTATGTTTCGTGGACTTGGCAAACACAAATTATATACATATGGTTCAATATATTGCAAAGTGAAATTTAGAAATGAAGTCAAAACTATTTCCTTTTTGGTTATACCGGATGGCACAATGAGTATGCCGCTTATACTTGGCAGAAACATTATGCTTATGCTTAAAATACGTTTAATACAGTTTAAAAAACCGATTTTTGAAAATGAAAATAAGTTTAATATTGAATTAATAAATCCATTAATTTCTAAAAAAACTACTAGTCGTGCATATGATTTGATTAACAGCAAACAGATCGTTAGTGACCTCGATGGGCAGATCCCTTCTGCAGCCATTTTTTGTAAGGAAAAAGTTGAGAACAAAATTGAGTGTCTTTCGTCAACTGGTATTGATTCTCAGAAGGAATGTGTTAATAGTTCTTTTATGGAAGCATGTGCTATTGATTTATCTATATTTGGTGGTGTCGTAGATATTAATCCTATTCTAAATAAACACCAAACTTAGTTTTTCTTGCGTTGACCAGACCGAAGTTCTACAGAGTTTTTAGCTGTAAAGTCGAATGCAATGGGTTTTGATGATATGCATCCAAATTTTATCAAGCTGCTTCTCCCAAAGCTGCTACCATTCCTTACACACATCTTCAACTCAATACTAACCACTTCTGAGTTTCCCTCTAGCTGGAAAAAAGCAAAAATTGTTCCCATCCCCAAATCGTGCAAAGATTACCGCCCAATTGCAATTCTGTCCTATCTCTCAAAAGCTTTTGAAAACATAGTGAATAAGCAAATTAACGTTTTTACACAGGAAAACTCACTTCTGTCTGATTGTCAGTCAAGTTTCCGAGCTAAGCGTGGGTGCGTTACTGCTTTGCTTAAAGTAACTGAGGAAATTAGATCAAATATTGACTCTAGAAACGTAACTCTTTTAGTTCTTTTAGACCATTCCAAGGCCTTTGACACAGTTGATCACGGTGTGCTAAGTGCCAAACTAAAAAAACTATTCAATTTCTCTTCAACTGCTATAAAACTTCTGATGTCATACCTTGTAGACAGATCGCAGTAAATATAAACAATACCTATTCAAATTTTTTACCAGTTACCAGAGGCGTACCCCAGGGTTCTATTCTGGGACCACTGCTTTTTTCTCTGTATGCAAATGACTTACCACAGGTCCTACAGCACAGCAAGATGCATTTATATGCCGACGACGTGCAGTTGTATATATGTCGCCCACATAAAGATATGGCACAGTGCGTAGCTTTGCTAAGCGCAGACTTAGCTCGCGTCAATGAATGGGCGTTAATCAATGGTTTATGCTTAAACCCAAAAAAATCAAAATGCCTGATAATTTCAAGGAAACCTGTACAAACACCTATTTCCAGGATAGTTATTAACGCTTCCAGCATTGAGGTAGTCAAATCCGCAAAGAACTTAGGACTTACGTTTAACAGCACCCTGACCTGGTCAAATCACATCAATGAACTGCTTGGAAAAACGTATGGTATGCTTCGCAACCTCTGGGCCACCCAACACTTCACACCTTTAAACGTTAGAATGCTTTTAGCAAAAACTTATTTGGTTCCAACACTTATGTATGGGTGTGAAATCTTTGCAGCCTGAGGCTTGACAAGTCGGGGTAAACTCAACGTCTTATACAACAATATTGCACGATACGTTTTTACATTAAAGCGCTCTGATCGAGTCTCGCAGTTTGCAATGAAAATCTCCAATGTGTCTTTTGACTCCCTTTTAAAAATAAGAGTTTTAATTACTTTACATAAAATAATAATAACACTAGAGCCTGAGTATTTGTTTAAAAGACTAAGTTTTCTGAGATCTAACCGTGGCAATAACCTCGTCTAACCTAGATTCACATGTCTGACATCTGAGCGTCAATTTTTCATACAATCAATACGTCTTTGGAACTCGCTCCCCCATCATATTCAGATAATAAAAAGTGCAGCGCATTTCAAGAATACCTTAACACAGTTTTACTCAAGTTCAAGATAATAATTTAAAAATCTTTACATATTCTATTAAATTTATTATTTTTGTTTTTTCTCTCCTATTACCTATCAGAAAATTTCTGTACGGATTAAACTTAAACTCAAACTTAAACTTAAACTTAAAATTTAAAATTCAGGTTTTATTTTCAATTCAATTAATAATAATTAATTGATCAATTAATTAATTAATCAATTAATCAATCAATTAATTAATTTTAATTTCTATTTTCACCCTTCTTTTCTATTACTTTATACTTCCTATCACATAATCTTTGCACGGATTAAATCATAAATCAAAAATCAAAATTTAATTTAAATTCAAAATTAAAATTAATTCTAGTTCATTTGATTTAATTTCGTGAAATTACTGTTTAATTTAGGCTTAATTTTTAACTTCTATTTCACCATCCTTATATTTTTTATTTTTTATTTTTTTATACTTAGCTGCATTAGTTTTTATCCTTATTCATTCTATTATCTCTCAATTAAAATTTTAATTAATATTAAGGCATGTAGAATAATTTATATATAGTTTAATAGTATAAATAGTATAAAAATTTCGTATAACTATTACTTATGTTACGGTGCTTATCATAAGACTTTTAGTCTTGTTAGCACTGCTATCGTACACTAAATAAATGAAACAAATGAAATGAAATGAAACTAATAGTTTAGAAGAAATAATACAGAACTTTTATTTGTCACCAGATAGTATTGTTCAAGAAAGTTTCGATTATAAAATGAAAATACGTTTGTCTGATGATACCCCCTTTCACTGTGCACCCCGTCGACTTTCATATAAAGATAAAAATGAAGTTAGGAAAATTATTAAGCATCTACTAAAAAGAAAAATTATTCAACCTAGTCAGGCTCCGTATGCATCTGCAATTGTCTTAGTAAAAAAAAAGAATGGTGAGCCGAGAATGTGTGTCGATTATCGGGCCTTGAATAAAAAAACAATTCGTGATAATTTTCCGCTGCCCTTAATTGAAGATTGTGTTGATTATATGTCAGGGAAAAGGAGGTTTACTTTACTTGATTTGAAAGATGGGTTTAATCAGTGTACAATGGATGAAGGGTCAGTTCCTTTAACTTCTTTCGTTACACCACATGGACAATTTGAATACTTAAAGATGCCATTTGGGATTAAAAATGCTCCTGCTCACTTTCAAAGGTTTGTTTACAATGTGTTTCGTGATCTTACTTACTTACTTATCTGGCGCTAACAACCGTAAGTCGGTTTTGGCCTCGTATAAGAAAATGCGCCAGCCATTTGTGTTCTGCGCTTGCTGGCGCCAGTTGGAAACACCAAGCGTGGTCAGGTTATCCAACACCTGATCCTTCCAACGAAGATGTGGGCGTCCTCTTCTGCGTTGACCACCACCGGGCACCGAATCGAATATTTTTTTCGCTGGAGCGTCGTTTTTCATTCGCTCAACATGACCTAGCCAGCGGAGCCGCTCGATTTTAATACGCTTAACTATGTCGATGTCAGCGTACAGCTCATACAGCTCGTGGTTCCATCGAATTCGGTACTCGCCATTGACGCAGCTTGGACCGAAGATTTTACGAAGGATCTTTCTCTCGAAGGCTCCCAGAGTCTTTTCATCAGAACTGCTCAACGTCCAGGTTTGTGCTGCATATAATAGGACGGGCATGATTAGTGACTTATAGAGCGTGAGTTTTGTTCGTCGAGAGAGGGCTCTGCTTCTCAATTGCCTACTCAGCCCAAAGTAACACCTGTTGGCAAGAGTTATCCTTCGCTTTATCTCAATACTGACATCGTTGAAAGAGTTTACGCTGGATCCCAGGTAGACGAAGTCCTTAACAACCTCGAAGGAGATGTTGTCAACAGTGACGTGGTTTCCAAGACGCTGGGACTGTTTATTTGTTGACACTAGGTATTTCGTCTTATCTGCGTTCACTACAAGACCCATTCGACTCGACTCTTTCGCTAACCTGGAGAATGCTGCGCTGACTTCGCGCGTATTATGGCCAATGATATCGATATCATCAGCATACGCCAGCAGCATAATACTTTTGTAGAATATCGTGCCGCTGCGTCTCAAATCAGCAGCTCGGATGATCTTCTCCATCATTAGGTTGAAAAAGTCGCACGATAAGGAATCACCTTGTCTGAAACCTCGTTTGGTATCGAATGGAGGAGTGAGGTCCTTTCCAATTTTAACTGTGCTGCTGGTGTTGCTCAGTGTCATTCTGCAAAGACGGATGAGCTTTGCAGGAATACCAAATTCAGACATGGTGAAATATAGATGATTCCTTATTGGACTGTCGAAGGCGGCTTTGTAATCGACAAAAAGATGGTGTGTGTCGATTTGTTTTTCCAGGGTCTTCTCCAAGATTTGTCGTAGCGTAAATATCTGGTCTATGGTGGATTTGCCAGGTCTGAAGCCACACTGATGAGGTCCAATCAGCTGGTTTACGATGGGCTTCAGTCTTTCACATAGTACGCTCGACAGGACCTTATATGCGATATTCAGAAGGCTTATCCCACGGTAGTTGGCGCAAATTGTGGGATCGCCTTTCTTGTGGATTGGGCAGAGCACACTGAGGTTCCAATCGTTTGGAATGCATTCTTCCGACCATATTCTGCATAGAAGCTCATGAATGCATTTAAATAGAGCTTCGCCTCCATTCTTGAAGAGCTCAGCCAGTAAGCCATCGGCTCCTGCGGCTTTGTCGTTTTTAAGCCGAGCTATAGCTTTCAAGACTTCACTATGGTCGGGCAGCGGAACTTCAACGCTGTCGTCCAAAATTGGGGATTCCGGGATATCATCTCTATTGGCGGGATTGTTGTCGTCGTCGCCATTCAGAAGCCTAGAGAAGTGTTCCCTCCACATCATCAGTGTACTCTGGATATCTGTCACTAGATTCCCATTTTCATCCTTGCAGGAAGAGGCCCCGGTCTTGAAACCATCGGCCAGGCGTCTTATTTTTTCGAAAAATTTTCGGACCTCATTCCTGTCACCATGCATCTCAATTTTCTCGCACTCACGCATTTCCGCTTCCCTTTTCTTTCGCCTGAAAATGCGTCTCTCTTCCCTCCTCTTCTCTTTGTATCGCTCCTTAGCAGCACGCGTTACAACCGACTGCAGGGTGGCTTTGTAGGTGGCATCTTTTTCTGCAGTGGCGTCGCGACACTCTTGGTCGTGCCACTGGTTTCGGCGAGGGCGGTGATAGCCAATCACCTCTTCGGCAGCCGTACGCATAGAGTGGGAAATATGATTCCACTGCGCGCATATATCGTCGATCGGAGGAGTGCTTTCTTGAAGCAGGAGTGAGAGTCGAGTACCGAAGTCTTCGGCTGTTTGCTTTGATTGCAGCTTTTCGACGTCTAGCTTTCTCTGTGCTGGATTGCGCGCATTCTTGGTTGCGCACAGGCGTGTACGGATCTTGGCTGCGACAAGATAACGATCCGCGTCTATATTGGCACCACGGATCGTGCGTACATCTAAAACACTAGAAGAGTGCCTTCCGTCAATCAAAACATGATCAATTTGGTTGGGCGTCTTTTGATCAGGAGACAGCCAAGTTGCTTTATGAATATTGAGATGCTTGAATCTAGTGCTACTTACGACCATGTTTCGCGCTGCGGCAAAGTCAATCAGCCTCATTCCGTTATCGGAGGTATTGTCGTGGAGGCTGAACTTTCCGACTGTTGGACCAAAGATATTTTCTTTTCCCACCTTGGCGTTAAAGTCACCAAGCACGATTTTTATGTCGTGGCGGGGGCTGCGCTCATAGGCCTCTTCAAGGCGCTCGTAGAAGCTGTCTTTGGTCTCATCGTCCTTATCTTCTTTCGGAGCGTGCGCACAAATCAGGCTTATGTTGAAAAATCTTGCCTTGACACGGATTATGGCAAGTCGTTCGTTCACAGGTGTGAATCGCAGAACATGATGTCGTAGTCTCTTGCCAACCACGAATCCGCATCCAAATTCGTGCTTCTCCGCATGGCCGCTGTAGTAGATATCACAGGATGCTTGCCGTGAGCATCCCTGTCCCTTCCATCGCATTTCTTGGATTGCAGTGATATCAGCTTTGTATCTTTCTAAGATATCTATCAGTTGGATAGAGGCACCATCCCAATTAAGGGTTCGGACGTTCCAGGTGCATATCCGTAAATCATTGTCAGTTTTTCGTTTGCGGTAGTCGTCATCAGATTTGGGGATAATTTTTATCTTTTTTCTTGTCGTTTTCATTGAAATTTGTTTTTACGTGGTGGGCTTCAAACCCAACGCACAACCCTTTAAAGGCAGGGGGAGCCCGCCGCTCAGATTAGCCGTCAAACTAACGGTTGCCAGTTTGCCGTTTCTAGAGGACACCACGCAGAGGTTTGAGTCGACTTGAGACGAGTTCGACATGGATAATGCTGGCCTCACCAGGTTGAGGCAGTCAGACACGTTGCCATGTGAAGATCGCCCCCTTGACCCTCACTCGTTGCCTTGTGAGGATCGTCCTCCAACGTGATCTAATCGACGATAATAAAATAATTGTTTATAGTGATGATATTTTAATTGCTTCAAAAGATTTTGAATCGCATTCATCAACAGTTAGAGATGTTTTACAAAGAGCTTTTGAGAGAAAACTGGAACTGAAGCTAAAAAGTGTAAATTTGGGTATAATGAACTTGAGTATTTGGAGTATAATGTTAATGCATCTGGTGTAAGGCCCATATTCAAGCTATAAGAAACTATCCTATGCCTAAGAATCAAAAGGAACTACATACTTGTATTGGACTGTTTTCATATTTTCGTAAATTTGTTCCATCATTTTCTAAGATTGCTAGACCTTTACTCAAACTTTTACGTAAAGATTCTTCATTCAATTTTTCTGATGACTGTTCTAAAGCATTTTTTGAGTTACGAGATAGACTTGTTTCTGCATTTTTTTAGTCCAAAGAATGAAACTGAGCTTCACTGTGATGCTAGCAGTCATGGTTTCGGGTCAGCGTTAATGCAAAGGCAGGAAGACAGTAAGTTTCACCCAGTAGCATACTTTTCCATAGCTATGAACTAGAAACTCTCTCTATAATATATGCACTACGAAGATTTCGAGTAAACTTGGAAGGAATTGCATTTAAGATTATTACTGACTGCAATACGCTTACGATGACTCTCAGTAAAAAAAACAAGTTAACCCGAGAATAGCAAGGTGGGCACTCGAACTGGAAAATTATAATTATACCATACATCACCGTTCTGGTGTCACTATGGGACATGTTGATGCTTTGAGTCGACGTCCTTGTCCAAACAATGAAGACATCTCTTCAATCCCTCTTGAGATGAAAGATCTGTTGATGCTGATGATTTAGATTTTGAACTTCAAGTGACTCAGAGTCGTGATGAGAAAATCAAAGAACTACTTCATAAACTAGAAAGTGGCAGTGTTCCCGGTTACGAGTTGCAGGATGGATTAGTTTTTCGTAAAAATTACCCAAATCGCTTATTGTTATGTGTCCCTCGAGAGATGGAGGAGAATGTTATACGAATGGTTCACGAAAACATTGGTCACTTAGGAGTTGATAAATGTTATGATCAAATTCGAAAAAAATGTTGGTTCGAAAGCATGAAGGAAAAGATCGAAAGTTTCATACGATCCTGTATAAAGTGTATTATATATTCCGCACCAGCTGATGTAAATGCACATCATCTGTATAATATACCGATAATACCGATTCCATTTGACACAATACATATCGATCATTTTGGCCCTTTACCATCAATCATATCAAAACGAAAGCATATATTAGTAGTCATTGACGCATTTACAAAATTTGTTCGTTTATACCCAACTAATTCTACCAGTACAAAAAAAGTTTGTTGTGCTCTCGATAAATATTTCTCCTATTATAGTCGACCAAGACATATAATATCAGATCGAGGAACCTGCTTTACTTCAAACGAATTTGGAGAGTTTCTTTTAAGACGTAATATAGAACATGTTAAGGTAGCAGTGGCATCACCCCAAGCAAATGGCCAGGTTGAACGTGTAAATAGAGTGTTAAAAGCTATTTTGAGTAAACTAAGCGAACCAGTCCAACATGCAGATTGGTGTTCCCAACTGTCTGAAGTTGAATATGCCATTAACAATACTGTAAACAGTACTACCAAACACACCCCAAGTGAATTGTTATTTGGCGTAAATCAGCAATTTCAACAATTGTTGATGAGTTAACAGAACACTTGGAAGAAAAGAATCAAAAAAATATATATTGTAATCTAGATAACGGTAGATCAAGTGCACTTAATGCTATCCAAAAGTCCCAAGAGTACAATTTGCAATACTTCCTTAAACATAGTGTTCCTGCGAAGACATATTCAGTTGGCGATTACGTTCTAATTAGGCACGTTGATACTTCTGTCGGAACAAATAAAAAATTTGTTCAAAAATACCGCGGTCCATATGTTATACACAAAGTATTAAATAATGATTGCTATGTAGTGAAAGATATTGAAAACTGCCAGATAACGCAATTACCCTACAATGGGATACTTGAATCAATAAAATTACGTAAATGGATACCACATAGGGAGCCGGCCGATGCCGTGGTCACTACTTACGAAAAGCCACATGAATCGACTTAGAATAATTATCATTAAGAAGTTATATTTTCTTACGTACAATAATGTTGAATTATATAAGAGTATATATATATATATATATATATAAAGAGGGTTATATTTGATAGCGGTCAATCAATGTGTTCAGATTGGCCGAGCTGTAATCTTATCTTCAAACTCATTAGTGTAGTCCTACCTTAAATATAATAGTAATGTGTTTAAAGCTTAATTTTAAGTTCTGGCAAAGCTTCCCCGTTTTGACAGATCGACGTTCCAAAAATTACAATCTGGCAATACCGAGTAAGCGGCGGCCATTCTGTGATTTCCGCCATCGAACTAGCAAGTAAAAATAAATGTCTGATAAATTTGAGGAATACTAAATAAAAAAAGCAAAGCTATTAAAGAAGGTAGGTGGGATCTTGTTAAAAATAACAAATTGTGCCGTCAATGCCTTAACGCTCATCGACGAAGATGCTTTGCAAATAAAGAATGGGCAATCGACAACTGTAAATCAATACATCATCCCCTTCTACACAGGTATGACATGCATGCAGACCGTGCAACAATCAGTCGAAGAAATCCAAACGTGAGTACTAATTTCAATAATAGTCAAGAACACAAGGCATCTTTACTCCTCTGTTACTTTAGTAGAGCAGGTCATCTTGGACCGCCTCGGCGTAAAAGGTGTTGAGGAACCTTTATGCTTGCAGTGGACTGGTAATACGACACGAACTGAAGAATCGTCAGTAAGAACTTCACTGGACGTTATCAATAAACAGAATGGCGGAAAGTTTTGTCTTGAAAGCGTTCATTCAGTTAAAAATCTGGGTCTTTCTACCCAAACGGTTAACATGGACGAAATTTTACTGAAGTATCCTTACTTGCCAGGCATACCAATACAATCGTACGAAAACGCTAAACCATCAATTTTAATTACTTACTTACTTACTTACTTATCTGGCGCTTACAACCGTAAGTCGGTTTTGGCCTCGTATAAGAAATTGCGCCAGCCATTTCTGTTTTGCGCTTGCTGGCGCCAGTTGGAAACACCAAGCGTGGTCAGGTTATCCAACACCTGATCCTTCCAACGAAGATGTGGGCGTCCTCTTCTGCGTTGACCACCACCGGGCACCGAATCGAATATTTTTTTCGCTAGAGCGTCGTTTTCCATTCGCTCAACATGACCTAGCCAGCGGAGCCGCTCGATTTTAATGCGCTTAACTATGTCGATGTCAGCGTACAGCTCATACAGCTCGTGGTTCCATCGAATTCGGTTCTCGCCATTGACGCAGATTGGATCGAAGATTTTACGAAGGATCTTTCTCTCGAAGGCTCCCAGAGTCTTTTCATCAGAACTGCTCAACATCCAGGTTTGTGCTGCATATAATAAAACGGGCATGATTAGTGACTTATAGAGCGTGAGTTTTGTTCGTCGAGAGAGGGCTCTGATTCTCAATTGCCTACTTAGCCCAAAGTAACATCTGTTGGCAAGAGTTATCCTTCGTTTTATCTCAATACTAAGATCGTTGAAAGAGTTATTGCTGGATCCCAGGTTGACGAAGTCCTTAACAACCTCGAAGGAGATGTTGTCAAAAGTGACGTGGTTTCCAACACGCTGGGACTGTTTATTTGTTGACACTAGGTATTTCGCCTTATCTGCAATCACTGCAAGACCCATTCGACTCGACTCTTTCGCTAATCTGGAGAATGCTGCGCTGACTTCGCGCGTATTATGGCCAATGATATCGATATCATCAGCATATGCCAGCAGCATAATACTTTTAGAATATCGTGCCACTGCGTCTCAAATGAGCAGCTCGGATGATCTTCACCTTGTCTGAAACCTCGTTTGGTATCGAACGGAGGAGTGAGATCCTTCCCGATCTTAACTGTGCTGCTGGTGTTGCTCAGTGTCATTCTGCAAAGACGGATGAGCTTTGCAGGAATACCAAATTCAGACATGGTGGAGTATAGATGATTCCTTATTGGACTGTCGAAGGCGGCTTTATAATCGACAAAAAGATGGTGTGTGTCGATTTGTTTTTCTAGGGTCTTCTCCAAGATTTGTCGTATCGTAAATATCTGGTCTATGGTAGATTTACCAGGTCTGAAGCCACACTGATGAGGTCCAATCAGCTGGTTTACGATGGGCTTTAGTCTTTCACATAGTACGCTCGACAGGACCTTATATGCGATATTAAGAAGGCTTATCCCACGGTAGTTGGCGCAAATTGTGGGATCGCCTTTCTTGTGGATTGGGCAGAGCACACTGAGGTTCCAATCGTTTGGAATGCATTCTTCCGACCATATTCTGCATAGAAGCTCATGAATGCATTTAAATAGAGCTTCGCCTCCATTCTTGAAGAGCTCAGCCAGTAAGCCATCGGCTCCTGCGGCTTTGTCGTTTTTAAGCCGAGCTATAGCTTTCAAGACTTCACTATGGTCGGGCAGCGGAACTTCAACGCTGTCGTCCACAATTGGGGTTTCCGGGATATCATCTCTATTGGCGGGATTGTTGTCGTCGTCACCATTCAGAAGCCTAGAGAAGTGTTCCCTCCACATCATCAGTGTACTCTGGATATCTGTCACTAGATTCCCATTTTCATCCTTGCAGGAAAAGGCCCCGGTCTTGAAACCATCGGCCAGGCGTCTTATTTTTTCGAAACATTTTCGGACCTCATTCCTGTCACCATGCATCTCAATTTTCTCGCACTCATTTCTGATTCCCTTTTCTTTCGCCTGAAAATGCGTCTCTCTTCCCTCCTCTTCTCTTTGCATCGCTCTTTAGCAGCACGCGTTAGAACCGACTGCAGGGTGGCTTTGTAGGTGGCGTCTTTTTCTGCAGTGGCGTCGCGCCACTCCTGGTCATGCCACTGGTTTCGGCGAGGGTGGTGATAGCCAATCACCTCTTCGGCAGCCGTACGCATAGAGTGGGAAATGTCGATCGGAGGAGTGCTTTCTTGAAGCAGGAGTGAGAGTCGAGTAGCGAGTAGCGAAGTCTTCGGCTGTTTGTTTTGATTGCAGCTTTTCGACGTCTAGCTTTCTCTTTGCTGGGTTGCGCGCATTCTTGGTTGCGCACAGTTGTGTGAGGATCTTGGCTACGACAAGATTATGATCCGAGTCTATATTGGCACCACGGATCGTGCGTACATCTAAAACACTGGAAGAGTGCCTTTCGTCAATCAAAACGTGATCAATTTGGTTACGCGTCTTTTGATCAGGAGACAGCAAAGTTGCTTTATGAATATCGAATATACTAACGACCATGTTTCGCGCTGTGGCAAAGTCAATCAGCCTCATTCCGTTATCGGAGGTATTGTCGTGGTGTGGGCTGCGCTCATAGGCCTTTTAAAGGCGCTCGTAGAAGCTGTCTTTGGTCTCATCGTCTTTCTCTTCTGTCGGAGCGTGCGCACAAATCAGTCTTATATTGAAGAATCTTGCCTTGACACGGATTATGGCAAGTCGTTCGTGCACAGGTGTGAATCGCATTACATGATAGTCCATAGTCGCTTGCCACCACGAATCCGCATCCAAATTCGTGCTTCTCCGCATGGCCGCTGTAGTAGATATCACAGGCTTCTTGCCGTAAGCAACTCTGTCCCTTCCATCGCATTTCTTGGATTGCAGTGATATCAGCTTTGTATCTTTCTAAGATATCTATCAGTTGGATAGAGGCACCATCCCAATTAAGGGTTCGGACGTTCCAGGTGCATATCCGTAAATCATTGTCAGTTTTTCGTTTGCGGTAGTCGTCATCAGATTTGGGGATAATTTTTATCTTTTTTCTTGTCGTTTTCATTGAAATTTGTTTTTACGTGGTGGGCTTCAAACCCAACGCACAACCCTTTAAAGGCAGGGGGAGCCCGCCGCTCAGATTAGCCGTCAAACTAACGGTTGCCAGTTTGCCGTTTCTAGAGGACACCACGCAGAGGTTTGAGTCGACTTGAGACGAGTTCGACATGGATAATGCTGGCCTCACCAGGTTGAGGCAGTCAGACACGTTGCCATGTGAAGATCGCCCCCTTGACCCTCACTCGTTGCCTTGTGAGGATCGTCCTCCAACGTGATCTAATCGACGATAATAAAGTAATTGTTTATAGTGATGATATTTTAATTGCTTCAAAAGATTTTGAATCGCATTCATCAACAGTTAGAGATGTTTTACAAAGAGCTTTTGAGAGAAAACTGGAACTGAAGCTAAAAAGTGTAAATTTGGGTATAATGAACTTGAGTATTTGGAGTATAATGTTAATGCATCTGGTGTAAGGCCCATATTCAAGCTATAAGAAACTATCCTATGCCTAAGAATCAAAAGGAACTACATACTTGTATTGGACTGTTTTCATATTTTCGTAAATTTGTTCCATCATTTTCTAAGATTGCTAGACCTTTACTCAAACTTTTACGTAAAGATTCTTCATTCAATTTTTCTGATGACTGTTCTAAAGCATTTTTTGAGTTACGAGATAGACTTGTTTCTGCATTTTTTTAGTCCAAAGAATGAAACTGAGCTTCACTGTGATGCTAGCAGTCATGGTTTCGGGTCAGCGTTAATGCAAAGGCAGGAAGACAGTAAGTTTCACCCAGTAGCATACTTTTCCATAGCTATGAACTAGAAACTCTCTCTATAATATATGCACTACGAAGATTTCGAGTAAACTTGGAAGGAATTGCATTTAAGATTATTACTGACTGCAATACGCTTACGATGACTCTCAGTAAAAAAAACAAGTTAACCCGAGAATAGCAAGGTGGGCACTCGAACTGGAAAATTATAATTATACCATACATCACCGTTCTGGTGTCACTATGGGACATGTTGATGCTTTGAGTCGACGTCCTTGTCCAAACAATGAAGACATCTCTTCAATCCCTCTTGAGATGAAAGATCTGTTGATGCTGATGATTTAGATTTTGAACTTCAAGTGACTCAGAGTCGTGATGAGAAAATCAAAGAACTACTTCATAAACTAGAAAGTGGCAGTGTTCCCGGTTACGAGTTGCAGGATGGATTAGTTTTTCGTAAAAATTACCCAAATCGCTTATTGTTATGTGTCCCTCGAGAGATGGAGGAGAATGTTATACGAATGGTTCACGAAAACATTGGTCACTTAGGAGTTGATAAATGTTATGATCAAATTCGAAAAAAATGTTGGTTCGAAAGCATGAAGGAAAAGATCGAAAGTTTCATACGATCCTGTATAAAGTGTATTATATATTCCGCACCAGCTGATGTAAATGCACATCATCTGTATAATATACCGATAATACCGATTCCATTTGACACAATACATATCGATCATTTTGGCCCTTTACCATCAATCATATCAAAACGAAAGCATATATTAGTAGTCATTGACGCATTTACAAAATTTGTTCGTTTATACCCAACTAATTCTACCAGTACAAAAAAAGTTTGTTGTGCTCTCGATAAATATTTCTCCTATTATAGTCGACCAAGACATATAATATCAGATCGAGGAACCTGCTTTACTTCAAACGAATTTGGAGAGTTTCTTTTAAGACGTAATATAGAACATGTTAAGGTAGCAGTGGCATCACCCCAAGCAAATGGCCAGGTTGAACGTGTAAATAGAGTGTTAAAAGCTATTTTGAGTAAACTAAGCGAACCAGTCCAACATGCAGATTGGTGTTCCCAACTGTCTGAAGTTGAATATGCCATTAACAATACTGTAAACAGTACTACCAAACACACCCCAAGTGAATTGTTATTTGGCGTAAATCAGCAATTTCAACAATTGTTGATGAGTTAACAGAACACTTGGAAGAAAAGAATCAAAAAAATATATATTGTAATCTAGATAACGGTAGATCAAGTGCACTTAATGCTATCCAAAAGTCCCAAGAGTACAATTTGCAATACTTCCTTAAACATAGTGTTCCTGCGAAGACATATTCAGTTGGCGATTACGTTCTAATTAGGCACGTTGATACTTCTGTCGGAACAAATAAAAAATTTGTTCAAAAATACCGCGGTCCATATGTTATACACAAAGTATTAAATAATGATTGCTATGTAGTGAAAGATATTGAAAACTGCCAGATAACGCAATTACCCTACAATGGGATACTTGAATCAATAAAATTACGTAAATGGATACCACATAGGGAGCCGGCCGATGCCGTGGTCACTACTTACGAAAAGCCACATGAATCGACTTAGAATAATTATCATTAAGAAGTTATATTTTCTTACGTACAATAATGTTGAATTATATAAGAGTATATATATATATATATATATATAAAGAGGGTTATATTTGATAGCGGTCAATCAATGTGTTCAGATTGGCCGAGCTGTAATCTTATCTTCAAACTCATTAGTGTAGTCCTACCTTAAATATAATAGTAATGTGTTTAAAGCTTAATTTTAAGTTCTGGCAAAGCTTCCCCGTTTTGACAGATCGACGTTCCAAAAATTACAATCTGGCAATACCGAGTAAGCGGCGGCCATTCTGTGATTTCCGCCATCGAACTAGCAAGTAAAAATAAATGTCTGATAAATTTGAGGAATACTAAATAAAAAAAGCAAAGCTATTAAAGAAGGTAGGTGGGATCTTGTTAAAAATAACAAATTGTGCCGTCAATGCCTTAACGCTCATCGACGAAGATGCTTTGCAAATAAAGAATGGGCAATCGACAACTGTAAATCAATACATCATCCCCTTCTACACAGGTATGACATGCATGCAGACCGTGCAACAATCAGTCGAAGAAATCCAAACGTGAGTACTAATTTCAATAATAGTCAAGAACACAAGGCATCTTTACTCCTCTGTTACTTTAGTAGAGCAGGTCATCTTGGACCGCCTCGGCGTAAAAGGTGTTGAGGAACCTTTATGCTTGCAGTGGACTGGTAATACGACACGAACTGAAGAATCGTCAGTAAGAACTTCACTGGACGTTATCAATAAACAGAATGGCGGAAAGTTTTGTCTTGAAAGCGTTCATTCAGTTAAAAATCTGGGTCTTTCTACCCAAACGGTTAACATGGACGAAATTTTACTGAAGTATCCTTACTTGCCAGGCATACCAATACAATCGTACGAAAACGCTAAACCATCAATTTTAATTACTTACTTACTTACTTACTTATCTGGCGCTTACAACCGTAAGTCGGTTTTGGCCTCGTATAAGAAATTGCGCCAGCCATTTCTGTTTTGCGCTTGCTGGCGCCAGTTGGAAACACCAAGCGTGGTCAGGTTATCCAACACCTGATCCTTCCAACGAAGATGTGGGCGTCCTCTTCTGCGTTGACCACCACCGGGCACCGAATCGAATATTTTTTTCGCTAGAGCGTCGTTTTCCATTCGCTCAACATGACCTAGCCAGCGGAGCCGCTCGATTTTAATGCGCTTAACTATGTCGATGTCAGCGTACAGCTCATACAGCTCGTGGTTCCATCGAATTCGGTTCTCGCCATTGACGCAGATTGGATCGAAGATTTTACGAAGGATCTTTCTCTCGAAGGCTCCCAGAGTCTTTTCATCAGAACTGCTCAACATCCAGGTTTGTGCTGCATATAATAAAACGGGCATGATTAGTGACTTATAGAGCGTGAGTTTTGTTCGTCGAGAGAGGGCTCTGATTCTCAATTGCCTACTTAGCCCAAAGTAACATCTGTTGGCAAGAGTTATCCTTCGTTTTATCTCAATACTAAGATCGTTGAAAGAGTTATTGCTGGATCCCAGGTTGACGAAGTCCTTAACAACCTCGAAGGAGATGTTGTCAAAAGTGACGTGGTTTCCAACACGCTGGGACTGTTTATTTGTTGACACTAGGTATTTCGCCTTATCTGCAATCACTGCAAGACCCATTCGACTCGACTCTTTCGCTAATCTGGAGAATGCTGCGCTGACTTCGCGCGTATTATGGCCAATGATATCGATATCATCAGCATATGCCAGCAGCATAATACTTTTAGAATATCGTGCCACTGCGTCTCAAATGAGCAGCTCGGATGATCTTCACCTTGTCTGAAACCTCGTTTGGTATCGAACGGAGGAGTGAGATCCTTCCCGATCTTAACTGTGCTGCTGGTGTTGCTCAGTGTCATTCTGCAAAGACGGATGAGCTTTGCAGGAATACCAAATTCAGACATGGTGGAGTATAGATAATTCCTTATTGGACTGTCGAAGGCGGCTTTATAATCGACAAAAAGATGGTGTGTGTCGATTTGTTTTTCTAGGGTCTTCTCCAAGATTTGTCGTATCGTAAATATCTGGTCTATGGTAGATTTACCAGGTCTGAAGCCACACTGATGAGGTCCAATCAGCTGGTTTACGATGGGCTTTAGTCTTTCACATAGTACGCTCGACAGGACCTTATATGCGATATTAAGAAGGCTTATCCCACGGTAGTTGGCGCAAATTGTGGGATCGCCTTTCTTGTGGATTGGGCAGAGCACACTGAGGTTCCAATCGTTTGGAATGCATTCTTCCGACCATATTCTGCATAGAAGCTCATGAATGCATTTAAATAGAGCTTCGCCTCCATTCTTGAAGAGCTCAGCCAGTAAGCCATCGGCTCCTGCGGCTTTGTCGTTTTTAAGCCGAGCTATAGCTTTCAAGACTTCACTATGGTCGGGCAGCGGAACTTCAACGCTGTCGTCCACAATTGGGGTTTCCGGGATATCATCTCTATTGGCGGGATTGTTGTCGTCGTCACCATTCAGAAGCCTAGAGAAGTGTTCCCTCCACATCATCAGTGTACTCTGGATATCTGTCACTAGATTCCCATTTTCATCCTTGCAGGAAAAGGCCCCGGTCTTGAAACCATCGGCCAGGCGTCTTATTTTTTCGAAACATTTTCGGACCTCATTCCTGTCACCATGCATCTCAATTTTCTCGCACTCATTTCTGATTCCCTTTTCTTTCGCCTGAAAATGCGTCTCTCTTCCCTCCTCTTCTCTTTGCATCGCTCTTTAGCAGCACGCGTTAGAACCGACTGCAGGGTGGCTTTGTAGGTGGCGTCTTTTTCTGCAGTGGCGTCGCGCCACTCCTGGTCATGCCACTGGTTTCGGCGAGGGTGGTGATAGCCAATCACCTCTTCGGCAGCCGTACGCATAGAGTGGGAAATGTCGATCGGAGGAGTGCTTTCTTGAAGCAGGAGTGAGAGTCGAGTAGCGAGTAGCGAAGTCTTCGGCTGTTTGTTTTGATTGCAGCTTTTCGACGTCTAGCTTTCTCTTTGCTGGGTTGCGCGCATTCTTGGTTGCGCACAGTTGTGTGAGGATCTTGGCTACGACAAGATTATGATCCGAGTCTATATTGGCACCACGGATCGTGCGTACATCTAAAACACTGGAAGAGTGCCTTTCGTCAATCAAAACGTGATCAATTTGGTTACGCGTCTTTTGATCAGGAGACAGCAAAGTTGCTTTATGAATATCGAATATACTAACGACCATGTTTCGCGCTGTGGCAAAGTCAATCAGCCTCATTCCGTTATCGGAGGTATTGTCGTGGTGTGGGCTGCGCTCATAGGCCTTTTAAAGGCGCTCGTAGAAGCTGTCTTTGGTCTCATCGTCTTTCTCTTCTGTCGGAGCGTGCGCACAAATCAGTCTTATATTGAAGAATCTTGCCTTGACACGGATTATGGCAAGTCGTTCGTGCACAGGTGTGAATCGCATTACATGATAGTCCATAGTCGCTTGCCACCACGAATCCGCATCCAAATTCGTGCTTCTCCGCATGGCCGCTGTAGTAGATATCACAGGCTTCTTGCCGTAAGCAACTCTGTCCCTTCCATCGCATTTCTTGGATTGCAGTGATATCAGCTTTGTATCTTTCTAAGATATCTATCAGTTGGATAGAGGCACCATCCCAATTAAGAGTTCGAACGTTCCAAGTGCATATCCGTAAATCATTGTCAGTTTTTCGTTTGCGGTAGTCTTCATCAGATTTGGGGATCATTTTTATCTTATTTCTTATACGTTTCATTGAAATTTTGTTTTTACGTTGTCACTTAACCAACCCATCGCATCAAAGTCTAGCTTGGGTTGGACCATTCAAGGTTGCAGCTCTGATTGGAAGCAGGTTCATCATCTGAATATACATACTTGCCAATGTGTAAGAAACTATAATTAACTGCACAAGACTTTTAAGGAGTATTTTAACTTGGAATCACCGAAGACAAGATCGTTAACATCTGCAGATGACATGAAAGCCTTTGATATTTTAAATACAACGTCTGCAAGGATCAACGGCCGATTTGAAGTTGGACTCTTATGGCTAAATCTAGACACAAAGCTTCCTGGAAGTAAATAAACAGCTGTAAAGTGCTTGATGTGCCTTCAAAAGAAATTCAACAAGGATCCCGCTTTAAAAAACAGTCTTCAAGGTCAAATTGATAATTTACTATCAAAAGGTTACGCAAGGAAGCTTTCCGTTGAAGAAGCTGCTGTTCAGCCTGATTTGACATGCTATCACCCAGTCGTCATAAGAACAAACCTGGAAAGGTACGTTTAGTGTGAGATGCGGAAGCCAAGTCTAATGGCGTCGCTCTGAATGATTTTCTGCTTACCGGGCCAGATTTACTAAAGCCACTTGTTGATATACTGCTGGGATTTAGAGTTGGACGGGTAGCAATTTGCGGCGGTATCGCCGAAATGTTTCACCAAATTAATGTTCGAGGTAGCGATATTCACGCTCAAAGATTTCTTTGGTGGGATAAGAGTGACGATGTTTATCATCCCAGTACCTATGTAATGCGTCCTTTAACTTTCGGAATCTGTTGTGCCCCGTGCCTAGCGCACTTTGTTCGAGACAAAAATGGTGCACAATTTAAAGCAAAGTATCCTCGGGCCGTAGAAGCATTCCAAAATCCCCATTGCATGGACGACTTTATTGATACCGTAGAGGGCGGACAAGAAGCACTCGAGCTGGCTCTGCAAGTAAAAACAATACACACTGGTAGTGGTTTTAATATTCGCAATTGGACCTCAAACTCTAAAGTAGTTTTCAAGAAACTTTGCGACACTACAACAAGTAACCAAGCACCTGTAGAGTTGGGCCAAACTGAAAAAATACTTGGCATGTATTGGGATAATTTCCAATAGAGATAATTTCAGATATGTTTGCAGATTCGCTAGGCTGCGTCGCGATGTTTTTATGAAGGATGCAATTCCAACCAAGCGAGAAACACTTCTTATCTATCTTTATGTCGATAAGATACTCCTTCAAGAGATTTGGCGGTCCGGCATCAACTGGGAAAACGAACTACCTGAAGCTATGCAATTATATCGCAATGATATCGGCTGTTAAAATTCCGCGCTGGATATATAGCTACAGAATTTTAACCCTTTAGGCACGTTCTGTTCAATTTGTTATATGGATAATTTTTCTGTTGAAAATATTGCTGCTTGTTCCCAAAACGAGATATGCAAAAGCCAGAATATTCTAAACCCAATGTTCAGTTGTTCTGGCCCATGTGAGCGAATGTTTCATGCGAGATGTGCGGGTATTTCCAAATCTTGTTTAGATGATTTATTGTCTGTCCGGTCTGGTCTTCGCTGGTACTGTGCTTCGTGCAGGGCCCTTTACCCAGATGAGCTTTATTCTAAAATTAAGCTTTTTGGTGAAAGTCTCAACTTACTTAATAACAATTTTAGGGAAATTTTTACATTTTTTAACCGAAGTTAGTGTCGCACCCAGTATCAGCGTCTACGATGAATGTGCTTCAATGAATGGAAAAAATTTTGCCTTCTTTGTCTGAGACAATCTCTTCCGGGACGCAAACCAACATTCAGTCTGGAAAGAAGAGGAAGATGTAACAAAGCTCCCGGGTCTTCCGGGTCTATAGCTCCGTCGGTGCATTGGTCCGTCTCTGTACTCCTCTTTCAGTGACGGATCTGATGACCTGAGCACTGAGACAGCTCCTGCTTAGAGTGATCCTGATCTGACGACCCAGAGCACTTATACGATCCTGCTTAGAGTGATCCTGATCTGACGACCCAGAGCTCTGATACGAAACTCCTAAGTATGCCTTCCAATACTTCTCCTACTTTTAGTGATCCTGATCTGACGACCCAGAGCACTGATACGCTTCTACTTAAAGTGGTCCTGATCTGACGACCCAGAGCACTGATACTTCTCCTACTTATTTTTGGATCTTATGATCCCTGCGTCTGACACTAGTCCTACTTAAGTGATCCTGATCTGACGACCCAGAGCACTGATACCTAGTACGTCTAAACCCTAACTAGGTCCTGACTGTCCTTCCGTCCTGGTTGTCCACACCTTACCTGTTGGTAGCCTTCAGGTCCTTCTGCTTACTTATTCTTCACTCTTTATTTTATTCTCGGTCCAGCAGCTCTTTTCGGGACTTCTTTTCTTTTCAGCAACCCTTATTTCAGTACTCCTTCTTCTGGCGGCGGTCTGTCAGCAACTCCCTTTTAGGCACGTCTTGTCTGCTCGGTGGTTCCTCAGCAACTAACTCTTGCGGCCTTTGCCGGCTAGCATCGAGTGCTTTAATGTATTTGTTTGTGTGTGTGTTTGTTTGCTTCCCCTGCTTTCGCTTGCACTCAATTTCTCGTACTCCAAACCTTGTTGTTTAAATTGCATTAGCTTGTGTCTGCTTGTTTGTGTGTCTGTTTGTTTCTCTGCTTTCGCTCACTTTGTTGTTGCTCGATGTTTTGCCGCATTGACCGTTATCCCATCATCGTTGTTATTACAATTTGGCTCTTAACTATATAACATAATGTGTAATTATGATTATTGATTCTTTACATAGCTAAAGCTTCTACAGGGTAAGTATTTGTTTACGGTTTGAAAATAACTAAGTCTTAAGAAATAGAATAGGAAGAAAAATATTAAATTCGGCCAGCGTTTTGTGTGCGCAAAAGTTGCGTGGCCAAGTTTTGCTCGTCACAAAGAATAAAAATAAAAATAAAAATAATAAGCGTCGTATAACGTCTTCAAACCCTCCTCAGACTAAGCAGCCCTCAGCTATGCCTTCAATAAACACTAATACAATTATTTCTTCACCTCCTTCTTATAATCCTCAATTGTGATTTCAACCGAGCCCCATAACCCAATAATTAATTTAAGCGCAGTGTCGAGGCGAAACCTGTTATTCATTTCACGTCTTCAGCTCGACAGAACTGAAAATTTATTGACGTTTGTCAAGCAAAATATATTATTAAGGGGTCGTTCATAAAGTACGTTATCGATTTTCAACTTTTTTTACCTCTCCCTCCCCCTACGTTACTCTTCGTAGTGCATTTCAAAACCCCTCCCCTCCCCCCGCAAAGTAACGAAGTATATGAAATAAAAAATTAATTGGTTTAAAAATATTTGAAAATATATTTAAAAAATATTATTACCTTGACTAGCTCTTGGTATGTGTGCTATCATGACTAGATAAATTTAAGACAAATTTTTAAAAATTAATTATTTTCATCGATAAAAACTATTCGATCTTCAATCCAAGAGTCGAGTCGCAGCACCAAGTTCAGTGTTTTTATGAATATACTTCCTTAAAGTTGATTTATTTAAATATTTTAGTATGTTCTTTTTATTGCGGGTGCAATAAGGCCAACGGCAATAAGGCCGAATTCGGCTTGGTTTCGCTTTAAGTGGAAATAAGGCCGTATTTACGGATTCGACCTTATTTCCATTTGAAAAAGAAATAAAGCCAATTTGGCCTTATTTCCCTTTAAAAGGAACCAATATTAAAACGCCATCAATTAAATTTTTAAGTTTTATTTAATGAAAAATTTAAGACATGGATTATTTTCCTTCAAAGAATATGGCATTTATATAAGACCTTTCGGAAAAAAGTGTGGATATAAACGACGGCTGTGCGAATAATCGCCCAAGAAAAAATCGTCCAAAGTGCCGAAATTAACAGTTTATGTAGTATTTTTTTGGCTCCCGGAATTTTAGCCCGATGAACTTAAACTGACAAAATGATTTGCCATTATACGGAATGTTGTTTTTTTTATCTTTCGTACAAGGGCAAATCATTTTATCAAAACGAGTTTGAAATTTGTTTTTGATGTTGTTCCATGAACAAAGGGTCCATAGACATTACCATATCTCCGCATAAGGTCAAACGGTGTTTTTTTTATGATAAAATGATTTGCCCTTATACGGAATGTTATTCTCTTACCTTCCGTACAAGGGCAAACCATTTTATCATAACGAGTTTGAAATTTCTTAACTTTTTGCTATAAACAAAAATTCGGAAGTTCAATTTGGCATTTAATTTAGATCCTTATATCTTCTTTCTTTCGTTTGGGCGATTGTTCATCGTATTTTTGGACAATTATTCATTATGAATAAATACCCAATATTTTGGGCTATATATCTATATTTCAATATTTCTTGCAAATTGAGTACCTACGCTGAGTCCAGTTACATTTTTATTAAAAATAATAATTAAAAATAATGTTTAGTTTGCAAAAACTATTTTTCGGCCTTATTACCATTTTGCTGAATTTTTTTTAGGCTTAATTTCCTTTTCACATGGATATAAAACCTTATTGCACCCCGCCTCTTTTTATACCAATTTATTTTAAATTAAATAAAACTCACTTATGAGAATGCATTGATGTTTTTGAAGCGAAATACAAGCAGCAATACAAATATAGGACACAATCTTGAATTGATTTCAGGATTTCAATATTTTCAAGTTTTTTTTATTTTTGGTCACGTTACTATATCTGAGACCCCCTCCTCCCCAAATTTATGAGTGACCCCTTAGAAAAAATGCATTCTGTTCATGCGAAAAAATTGGTAACAAGCTTTCCCACGCTTCCTTTATTCTAACGGTTGCAGCTGAAGAGTTTGCATCTGCTCTTAACTCTAAAATGTGGACCGATAATATTCTCGTTTCTGAGTTTACGCCTAAAAATAAGTCTAGAAGGACGAATAAAATCGCCCATCAGACCCAAAAAAACTAAATAGATTATCCCTTTACTATCAAAATGTTAGGGGATTACGTTCTAAAACACGCGACATATTTTCGGCGTCTCAGAATTTCTCTGAGGATATTATCGCGTTAATGGCTGTACGGAAGCATTATTGACTTGGAATTGTTTGACAATAGTTTTCAAGTTTTTAAAAGGAACAGACACACTGACAATATTTCTGCTGTTGGTGGTGGTGTCCTTTTAGCTGTAAGGAATTCCTTTGTCAGTTTATTAATTGATATTCCCTGCTCTTCTAATATCGAACTTTTATGCGTTAAGGTGTAATTACAATGTATATGTTATTAATGCCTATGTTCCCCCAAAGAGCAGTGCAGAAGTCTATGCAAGCCTTGCGGATTGCATAGAATACATATATAATAAATCTATTTGACGCTAATGACGACATTTTACTGTTGGGCGATTTCAATCTGTCTGACTTAAAATGGCATTCTTCTGCCGATGATACATATTTTTGTGCATCTAATTCGAAGACTCTCCAAGAGCATATATTTGTTGACAATATATGTTCTGACTTACAACAAGTTAGTTGTATTTATAATAGTCTTGAAAGACTTCTTGACCTGGTCTTAACTACAGACAGTAACAATGTGATTGTTAAGAGGGCCTTCAATGCTCTGACTATTGTAGATGAATACCATCCATCATTGAGCATTTGGTATAAATCGGACAGAGAGAGCATAGTAAATTCGAGTTCAATCGATAAGGTTTATGAATTCAATTTTAAAAAAGCTGACTTTTTACAGTTGAAGCATTTACTTCATAACAAACTAAATGTTATTTTCGATTACTTAAATGGAAATAACCTTGGTGATTCCATAAATTTTTTTTTATACGGAGCTCTTTACTGTGTTCTCTCAGTCCGTACCATATAGCCCCAAATTTGCGAAAAACTGTGTGCACCCTTGGTACACAAAGGATTTAAAAACTCTTCGCAACAACAGGGCATGGAAGAAATATGTCTGTAGTTTAGACTCAAATGACCTGGAAACCTACAAACGTTTGTTTCTGGAATTTGAAAATAGCTCAGCTGCATTATATAATGAATAATTAGACAATATAAAGCTGAGAATACTGTCTGATCCAAAGAAGTTTTGGGGATTCATAAATACAAAGAACAAATCCGATGGATTCCCTTCATCATTCAAAACTGTTGATAGAATTACTGATGGTCCCGTCATTATTTGTGGTTTATTTGCAAATCTTTTTAAAGAGTCATTTTGTTCGGATTCTTTTGATCCTGATGGGGCGTATTTTGAATATATGAATTCTGCACGCAGAGTTTCTTTGGACTCTTTATCCTTTTTCCTTTATCCTTTAGCCTCAGAGTATATTTCAAAATATATATTAGTTCGATGGATGAAGATTTTAGCGCTGGACCTGATGGAATTCCTGCCGCAGTGTTAACTCAATGCGGTACAATTTTGTGTCAACCACTCTCTTTGTTGTTTAATAAATCTATAAACGAAAGTTATTTTCCACTATTTTGGAAAAAATCATTTATTAGTCTTATTTATAAAAAATGTTGCAGGATTGATGTTATTAACTACAGGCCCATTGCTATGCTGTCATCGATTCCAAAACTTTTTGAGCAAATCGTGAATGATCGTGACGGATCAGTTTTTGTAGTACTTTTTTCACTACTTTTTCACTACTACTACACAACAGCAGCACTTCTTCTAAATTTTTTGCAACTGTCAGTACATTGGAAGTGAGAGACAGCATTATTCTGTCGGTGGCATATATTCTTTTCATACTTATGTACACTTACACGTATGAAAACATGTTTTTTTTTTATGGATCTGTTGTGCATGTGCAGTGTTCTCTTTTGTGTGGTCTTTTAGTATTTGCGTTATATCATGCTAAAAATCAATTGGAAATGCGATGCAATACTCCAACGAAACAATCAATAAGGCCGTGTGATATTCGGAAACTTTTCACTCGTGGTAGAAAAGAAGTTACTGACTTGAATACAATTTCTGTCGAAATATAATTAGATTTCGTTTTATTTCGTTTTATTTCGATTTTTCGTTTTAGATTTCGGTAGTGTAGTAGCGCAAGAATTTAATTTAATTTGCAAAATTGCTAATATATACTAAAAACAAACAGCATTTTATGCAAATATGGTTGCTATTTCCACTTCTGGTTGCTATGCTGTCGGAAGCACAAACAATTTTTTTATTTCTATTTTTGCTGGCGTCAAAAATTCTCTTGCCGATTATCGAAATTTATACTAGCCCCTGGGGCTACATGAATTTTTGACAGTCATATTCATCTCACATCTGCCAAATATTCTCATTCAGACTGTCAAAATTTCGTCATCCGAGTGAAAAGTTTCCGGATAGCACACGTCCTAAGAATTGTTTTAAGTTTGACTGGTATGAAGCTAAAACGCCTTACAGAATGCCACAAATTTAGGTTTAAAAATAAATAAATAATTTCCATTTCAAACGAATGTTGTTCATTCTTTTTTTATTCACTGTTTTTACTGGATTAGAAACCATGTAGATGTGAAGCATATAAGTGTAACAGCAAAACAAAGGATAATAATGTCTGCTGTGTGTGACCATTGCTTAAGGCCGCTTTACATTGTCCTACTGTGTGTTACGACATGTGAGATAGAAAGTATAACCGAATCTTATCACACTGTCATTTTTTAATTTTTGTATAAAGAAATTAATTTTTCTCTTTTAGACTATCTCACAAAGTCGCATTGCACTTTTATTCAATAAAAATTTAAAAATTGAAAATTCTTAAAATGAATCGGGACATTGCAGCTATTGTAAGCATTATAAGGGCCAATTGTGCATTAAAAATAGAAGCAGTCATTATTTTGCTTGCTTTTAAACATTTTATGAAATGTAACTTGCAGCTTGGTGATTTTCAATAAATTAAATTCGCAGAAATCTTATAAAACTCATCTATGGTCGGATAGAATGTGTGATGAAATTAGAAACAAACCTAAAAATTAAAATGTAGAACGACATGTCAAAAAAATCAAAACAGGTTCGAACACACTTTGCTTTTCGTTGTTTACACCATTCTACATTCTATCATACATGAAAATTTTGACATGTCGTAACACACAGTAGTACAATGTAAAGCGGCCTTTAAAAATTTGTTGGCCTTTGCATCATGGTATAATAATACAAGGTAGCATTGACAACTGGTTATTTTCTCTTCTGCAAGAAAACATCTCCTGTCAAAAACAGCTTTTTTGGAAATACATCAGCAGCTGCTGTGGTTGTTGTTTTTTTTTTTTACTTCAACGTTTTCAACATTGCTTGTGTTTTTTTTATTTATTTATTTATTTCAGTCTATGAACAAGGTTCTTACAGACTACGCAAGTAATAAAAAAAAATTTAATAACAAAATATATATAAATAAATCCATAATTCATATTATATAGGTCATAACTAAAAATGACTATTTAATAAATGCTTCATTGACAATTTAGACATAGAGAAATCAACATTAGACTTAGCTGCTAAAACATTAAAATTTCATAACGCCCTATATAATGGAGAATTAACAGCATAGTTTGTTCTAAACGTCTCAAGGTAAAATATATCCGATCTTCTGAGCATTCTTGATGGAACATTGAAATCAATTAATTCTAATAACTCTGGACAGTCAATATTACCCGATACTAGATCAAAAATGAACAAAAGTGATGAAATAGTTCGTCGAGATTGCAGAGATTGAAGATGAATAAGTAGACACCGGCCATTATAAGAGGGAATAGGCTCTTCGAAATTTAAAGTTCTTAATGCAAATCGAACGAAAGATTTTTGGACACGTTCCAGTCGTAAGATATGGACATCATAAAAAGGGCTCCATATAAAAGAACCATATTCCAACTTTGAACGAATAATAGAAGTTAAAATAGATTTAAGTGTGTAGGCATCTAAGAAATTTGAACTACTCCGGTGCATGAAAGCTAACAACGCATATGCTTTAGGAATTATGTAATCCAAGTGGCTAACAAAAGAAAATTTAGCATCAAAAATGATACCAAGATCCTTAACCTCATTTACACACCTTAAAGGAACATTGGCTAACTTATAGGACGTCAATTGTGGGCGACTAGACTTCGAGAACCTGGCAAAAACACATTTATCAATGTTAATACTAATTCGATTTAATGTACACCAGTTATAAAGAGCATCAATGTCAGTCTGCAGCAAAATTGAATCAGAGAAATTTCGAATTTTTAAAAAATCTTAAGATCATCTGCAAAGAATAGGCACTTAGAATGCTTAAAGACATTGGTAATATCATTTATGAATAAAATAAATAATAGTGGGCCCAAAATGCTACCTTGTGGAACCCCAGATGAGGCTATGAAAGAAAGGGAGTTACAATTTTCAATGTTAACAAAACATTTTCTGTTACTTAGATATGACGATAGCCACATAAGGGCTGTAGAGTGGAAACCAAGCTTATCTAATTTATTGATCAATAGTGAATGCGAAACTTTATCAAAAGCTTTTGCAAAATCCGTGTAGGCAGCATCAACTTGACAACCAGAATGAAAAGTGGAGACACAATACTGTGTAAAACAAGCAAGGTTCGTTACTGTGGACCGACACGGAAAAAAACCATGTTGAAGTGGTGAAATAAGACTTTTAACTGCAAAAAATATTTTTTGTTTCACGATATGCTCAAAGAGTTTGGACACTGTTGATAATTTAGAAATCGGTCTATAATTGGCAATATTATTTTTATTACCAGATTTAAAAATAGGTGTTATAGATGCCACCTTCCAGTCAGATCAATTTCAATGGCGGATTGTGAGCGCTCTCTTTTTGAGTATATTTTTTGACAGTAGATGTTTTCCCAAGCAACTGTCAATGCTACCTTGTATTATTATACCATGCTTTGCATTATGTTTGTGCATGTTAATCGTGTTACCTTCACAAATACAAAGAACCTGATATATTGGAAGATAACGATAATAATGATAGGGCAGATCTACGAATGCCTAGCACATCAAATGCAGCTCAATCGAATCGGATTTATAAATCGGTTATAAATCTTATGTAAATTGCAAATAATTTGTGCAAACATATATTAAAACAAAACAAATATTAAAATGAATATTTCATGAAATAACAGCACTTTTTGTTTTTGCGTGAAGGTCAAGGGGGCGATCTTCACATGGCAACGTGTCTGACTGCCTCAACCTGGTGAGGCCAGCATTATCCATGTCGAACTCGTCTCAAGTCGACTCAAACCTCTGCGTGGTGTCCTCTAGAAACGGCAAACTGGCAACCGTTAGTTTGACGGCTAATCTGAGCGGCGGGCTCCCCCTGCCTTTAAAAGGTTGTGCGTTGGGTTTGATGCCCACCACGTAAAAACAAATTTCAATGAAACGACAAAGAAATAAGATAAAAATGATCCCCAAATCTGATGACGACTACCGCAAACGAAAAACTGACAATGATTTACGGATATGCACCTGGAACGTCCGAACCCTTAATTGGGATGGTGCCTCTATCCAACTGATAGATATCTTAGAAAGATACAAGGCTGATATCACTGCAATCCAAGAAATGCGATGGAAGGGACAGGGTTGCTCACGGCAAGCATCCTGTGATATCTACTACAGCGGCCATGCGGAGAAGCACGAATTTGGATGCGGATTCGTGGTTGGCAAGAGACTACGACATCATGTTCTGCGATTCACACCTGTGAACGAACGACTTGCCATAATCCGTGTCAAGGCAAGATTTTTTAACATAAGCCTGATTTGTGCGCACGCTCCGAAAGAAGATAAGGACGATGAGACCAAAGACAGCTTCTACGAGCGCCTTGAAGATGCCTATGAGCGCAGCCCCCGCCACGACATAAAAATCGTGCTTGGTGATTTCAACGCCAAGGTGGGAAAAGAAAATATATTTGGTCCAACAGTCGGAAAGTTCAGCCTCCACGACAATACCTCCGATAATGGAATGAGGCTGATTGACTTTGCCGCAGCGCGAAACATGGTCGTAAGTAGCACTAGATTCAAGCATCTCAATATTCATAAAGCAACTTGGCTGTCTCCTGATCAAAAGACGCGCAACCAAATTGATCACGTTTTGATTGACGGAAGGCACTCTTCCAGTGTTTTAGATGTACGCACGATCCGTGGTGCCAATATAGACTCGGATCATTATCTTGTCGCAGCCAAGATCCGTACACGCCTGTGCGCAACCAAGAATGCGCGCAATCCAGCACAGAGAAAGCTAGACGTCGAAAAGCTGCAATCAAAGCAAACAGCCGAAGACTTCGCTACTCGACTCTCACTCCTGCTTCAATAAAGCACTCCTCCGATCGACGATATATGCGCGCAGTGGAATCATATTTCCCACTCTATGCGTACGGCTGCCGAAGAGGTGATTGGCTATCACCGCCCTCGCCGAAACCAGTGGCACGACCAAGAGTGTCGCGACGCCACTGCAGAAAAAGACGCCGCCTACAAAGCCACCCTGCAGTCGGTTGTAACGCGTGCTGCTAAGGAGCGATACAAAGAGAAGAGGAGGGAAGAGAGACGCATTTTCAGGCGAAAGAAAAGGGAAGCGGAAATGCGTGAGTGCGAGAAAATTGAGATGCATGGTGACAAGAATGAGGTCCGAAAATTTTTCGAAAAAATAAGACGCCTGGCCGATGGTTTCAAGACCGGGGCCTCTTCCTGCAAGGATGAAAATGGGAATCTAGTGACAGATATCCAGAGTACACTGATGATGTGGAGGGAACACTTCTCTAGGCTTCTGAATGGTGACGACGACAACAATCCCGCCAATAGAGATGATATTCCGGAATCCCCAATTTTGGACGACAGCGTTGAAGTTCCGCTGCCCGACCATAGTGAAGTCTTGAAAGCTATAGCTCGGCTTAAAAACAACAAAGCCGCAGGAGCCGATGGCTTACCGGCTGAGCTCTTCAAGAATGGAGGCGAAGCTCTATTTAAATGCATTCATGAGCTTCTATGCAGAATATGGTCGGAAGAATGCATTCCAAACGATTGGAACCTCAGTGTGCTCTGCCCAATCCACAAGAAAGGCGATCCCACAATTTGCGCCAACTACCGTGGGATAAGCCTTCTGAATATCGCATATAAGGTTCTGTCGAGCGTACTATGTGAAAGACTGAAGCCCATCGTAAACCAGCTGATTGGACCTTATCAGTGTGGCTTCAGACCTGGCAAATCCACCATAGACCAGATATTTACGCTACGACAAATCTTGGAGAAGACCCTAGAAAAACAAATCGACACACACCATCTTTTTGTCGATTACAAAGCCGCCTTCGACAGTCCAATAAGGAATCATCTATATTCCACCATGTCTGAATTTGGTATTCCTGCAAAGCTCATCCGCCTTTGCAGAATGACACTGAGCAACACCAGCAGCACAGTTAAAATCGGGAAGGACCTCACTCCTCCATTCGATACCAAACGAGGTTTCAGACAAGGTGATTCCTTATCGTGCGACTTTTTCAACCTAATGATGGAGAAGATCATCCGAGCTGCTGATTTGAGACGCAGTGGCACGCTATTCTACAAAAGTATTATGCTGCTGGCGTATGCTGATGATATCGATATCATTGGCCATAATACGCGCGAAGTCAGTGCAGCATTCTCCAGGTTAGCAAAAGAGTCGAGTCGTATGGGTCTTGTAGTGAACGCAGATAAGACGAAATACCTAGTGTCAACAAATAAACAGTCCCAGCGTCTTGGAAACCACGTCACTGTTGACAACATCTCCTTCGAGGTTGTTAAGGACTTCGTCTACCTGGGATCCAGCGTAAACTCTTTCAACGATGTCAGTATTGAGATAAAGCGAAGGATAACTCTTGCCAACAGGTGTTACTTTGGGCTGAGTAGGCAATTGAGAAGCAAAGCCCTCTCTCGACGAACAAAACTCACGCTCTATAAGTCACTAATCATGCCCGTCCTATTATATGCAGCACAAACTTGGACGTTGAGCAGTTCTGATGAAAAGACTTTGGGAGCCTTCGAGAGAAAGATCCTTCGTAAGATCTTCGGTCCAATCTGCGTCAATGGCGAGTACCGAATTCGATGGAACCACGAGCTGTATGAGCTGTACGCTGACATCGACATAGTTAAGCGCATTAAAATCGAGCGGCTCCGCTGGCTAGGTCATGTTGAGCGAATGGAAAACGACGCTCCAGCGAAAAAAATATTCGATTCGGTGCCCGGTGGTGGTCAACGCAGAAGAGGACGCCCACATCTTCGTTGGAAGGATCAGGTGTTGGATAACCAGACTACACTTGGTGTTTCCAACTGGCGCCAGCAAGCGCAAAATAGAAATGGCTGGCGCAATTTCTTATACGAGGCCAAAACCGACCTTCGGTTGTAAGCGCCAGATAAGTAAGTAAGTAACAGCACTTTTTAATTTGATCTCATTGAAAAATAGAAAATTTCCATACAAAATACACTACGGGTCAATATGACCCAGATAAACGGGATTAAGTTGTAAAACAGGTAAACGGGTCTAAGGTTAAACACCATTGAATATGGTTGCCAGGTCGACTGTATCCACACAGACTTTAGCAAAGCATTTGATAAGTTAACACACAATTTAATTCTATTTAAACTTAAGTCCATTGGATTTCCACAATATTTTGTAAACTGGATTAAATCGTATTTGACAGAACGATCTTATAAAATACGATTCCAAGGGGTTTTGTCTGCTGAGTTTGTTGCATTATCAGGTGTGCCTCAAGGAAGTCACCTAGGTCCACTTCTGTTTATTTTAGCCATTAATGATTTGACCTATATCATTAAAAACTCTCATCTCCTTATTTATGCGGATGATATGAAAATATTCAGAAAAATAAATTCTAAAGACAATTCAGCCCTGCTCCAGTCTGATCTGAAATCTTTTGAAGTTTGGTGTTCTAATAATAATATGTTTCTTAATCCAGATAAATGCCAAACCTTTTCGCGAAAAAGGAATAATTTAGTTTTTGCTTATAAGATAAAAGATACTGCTTTATGTCGTGTGGAGATCCTTAAAGATCTGGGAATATGAATGGATTCTTAGCATTCCTTTAACATTCAAATTGATAACATTTGTAAAAAGCATCTTCTATGCTTGGATTTATTAAACGCTGGGCCAAAGCAGAGATAAAGAGATTGGAAACTTCGGCAAAAAGGAGATAGCCATATGCTAAAATGCAGTCAATACTAATGCAAATGTTATAAATGTGTTAGTAAAATTTCATGACAAACTCACCCCTCTCGATGGATTCTCGATGAATTCACCCCTCTGGATGGACATGAGCGCTGGTGAATATCTCACTTTCGACAGCTAAGCCACCAGTGTACACATAGGGAAAAGCTAGCCTACAATGTTTGTTCAAACAAATTCATGCATTTAAAAATTAGAACAGAGTTTTTAAAACAAAGATATAGCTGTTCTTGAAAGAAATTGAATTTTGTTTTTCTGTTAACAACACCACTTGTAAATAGAACAATTTTTTTCATTTTAAATTCAATTTTTTTCTATCAAAAATATATTTGTCTGTTATCAAAGTAACTCCACAAATTAGATTGACAAAACTAACATTTCTATGTTAACAAAAGTTCTTTATCGACTGTTATTAACAATATTCTTGCTCAGCTTAAAACAATTTTCTTTTAAATATGGAAGACTTTTTTGGGTGTAATACCTATTTTTGACAAATATGGGGTGAACTCACATACACAAGACGTGATTGCATAAAAAATTGGAGAAGAAGCATTTTTAGCTGTCAAAATCAACAGAATTCACAATAGAAAAGAAGTTTCCCATCTCATTATCTCTGGCCACAGAATTTAATAGCATGATTACGACTACAACGTTGTATTATGCAATAGTGCGTCCTCACTTGGAGTACGCAAGTCAAGTTTGGTCTCCAAGTTACATTGTGCATGTTGATCGAATAGAGAGAATCAAAAAATGCTTTGTTCGGTTCGCCCTAAGGGGCTTAAGTGGATTTGACATTTTAAACCTTTCTCCTTATGAGGATCGCTTAAAACTTTTAAAAATGCAATCATTGAGTGAGCGAAGGAAGTCTGTAGATATCGTCTATTTGCACCAACTCATAACCGTTGTATTTGATTCTCCAGAACTTCTTTCTCTTATAAATTTTAACTCTAATCGCAGAAGTAGTAGAAACGCTAACAATTTAATTTACATACCATTTAGTAGAACAAATTATATGTTAACTGCTCATTTAAACCGTATGAGTAAATTAGTTTACAATTGTAGCTTTTTTGAGTAAAAACTATTGTGTAATTGCATGGTTAGTCGTGACGTCTAGTGTTGTCCTTGAGCCCAGCCATATTTTGGTGGGTACATTTTTCTCACATTAACTTATTTTGGGCCACTAATATCGTTATCTTTGATAAATTCAAAAGTTTTTGAGTTGTGGCTTTAAATGGATTAAGGCTGAGAATGTGCGAAAAAGCTGTAGTAGCTCAACTCTATTTGTTATTGCATGTTATTGCATGCTACGCACCGACATTAATAGAGGCAGTGGACATCCAACTGCACACCTTCGTAGATGCTGGAGAACACGCTTACGCTGCGGTATGCTACCGGCATACACAATTTGTCGATAAGGTCGTAGTTTCCATTGTTGCTGCAAAGTCGAAAGTTGCCCCTCTTAAGCCACTCTCTATCCCTCGGCTTGAATTACAGGCTGCTATTGTCGGTGTCAGGCTTACAGACAAAATACTAAATGCTCGAAGAATACCTATAAACTCTTAATTCTACTGGACAGACAGTGCTGCAATGGCTACGGATGGATCCTAAAAATTTCCAACAATTCGTGATGCATTGCGTCGGCGAAATTTTAGAGTGCACAAAGATAAAGAAATGGAAATGGATTCCGTCGAAAATTAATACAGCTGATTTTGCCACTAAAGTTTGGTCGCATTGGGATGCAGATACATGGTTTTCGGGACCAGCTTTCTTGCTTTCAGATATGAACGAGTGGCCAGGCTACGAAGATTTAGGCCAAGCTGATACCACCGAACTTAGGCGTCATGTGCTGCATATCTTGAATACTTTTCTGATTGGAAACGGTTATATCGTGCTGTTGCTATATAACTCAAAAAACTAAAATCGGCTACTAAGAAGTCTGCGTGTTCAAATCAAATATCATTCGAAACGATTCAGAAGGCAAGACTTATATTAATCAAAAAGGCACAACAAGGCGAATATGTTGAAGAACTTTGTGGTAAAAGCCAGTTCACTTAAGTGAAAAGTGGTAAGCGTATAGAAAAACACAGCAAACTATTGTCTTTAAATATTTATATGTAAAGATGTAAACGATATTCTGAGAGCTCGTGGAAGAGCAGAATACTTAAATAGTATGGATCCAATAGTTCTGCCCAATAAACACCACGTTACTCTTCTACTAGTTCGATTTTGTCATGAGAACCTACACTACACATCACACGAAACGGCCATTAATAAAATCAGAAGCCAATATAACATACCACGCTTACAATTTCTTTATAAAACTGTACGTCGTCTTTGTCACTTTGAAGACATAAAATGGAAATTCAATCCACCTGCAGCTCCTCACATGGGGGAGCCTGAGAGAGGCTTGTGAGATCAGTTAAAACCGTATTAAAGAGTATTTACCCAACCAAGGCATATTTAACAAGGTAGATTCGTGTTGGAGAGGTGGGTACAGCAGCTGTCAAACACAAGAAGACTATAAAAAAAGGAAAAGACCTTGTACCCAACTATGAATTTTAACGATGAAACTTTGAAGAGCGCTTTATGTGAGATCGAGTTCATCATTCATTCTCGTCCACTCATCTTCGTATCTTTAGAGTCTTGTGATGACGAAGCCATCACGCCAAATCAACTGTTGCTGGGATCGTCAGGCGGTTACAAACCAATCAACAACGAAGGAGCGGACTTACGTACACGCTGGCAACAAACGCTTTACGTGGAAAAGGAATAATTATCGATACCGTAGTGGCCAAAGATGGACAAGTTCGAAGGGCAACTGTGAAAACACAACGTGGCATAATAAAGCGACCGACAGCAAAGATAGCTGTTCTAGACGTCACCCAAAATCATTAATGCAAGCTTGTCGCTACACTACTCGGTTACAAAGGGGGGAAATGTTGCCACCGTTTTATTATAAAGTATAACTTTCACTTATAAATCCAAAAACTAACTGCTTATAAATATTAAATCATCAAGTACATGAATTTAAACACATGAAATGTTCTCAATATACTCATCCATTTTCATTTATATTAAGGGCATTCACAATTGTGTGGTATCGTGGTATTGTGGTTTTTATACCACAGCTGAAAACCACAATTATGAGCACCCTTTAAAATAAAATTTTAAAATAGTTGGCAACGCCACCTAAAATCTAAACAAACAGATGTTAAATTAATCAGCTGTTTTCATTTATTTTATTAATATACTGCTTAAAGAAGTTTAACCTACATTTTGAACTTCTTCTATTTTTGCAATTAGAAAATAACTGACAAACCGATCAGCTGTTTATGGAAATTGAAAAACCACGTTCGTTAAACATATCAAGGGGCTACTTAAAATTACCACACTTGTGGTTTTTAGAGCTTTAATTTAAAACAACAACAAATATAAAAACCGCTTGGTAAAGTGTGGTATTAATACCACGGGGTTTTTTAACCACACTGAACACCAAGCAATCGTGAATACCCTTATTATATTCAATATTCAACTCATTTCTTGTATACACAAAATGTGAATTATTTGGCATAAAGCTCATAATATAATTCTTAAAAATATGTTTTTTAAGAATTATAAAATTAAATAAACGTATTAAAATGCCAACAATTTATAACTCATGTAAACTGGTGCGAGCACGACCTACCAAAAAACATGATGAAATATTATAATAAACATCTGTTTTCAAGGAAAAAAAACCTTCACGCCTTCTATGGTTTAATACCAACAATATGTTGGAACCTAGATGGACACGTGATAAAGAAGTAAACAAAAAGCGCAACAACAAAATCTTTGCAGAATCAATGCAGTCAACTTTTTAAAATTTTGCGACTAGCAATAGAGTAGAAAAACACTGCTTTGATAAAGTGAATACCGCTTCTATAATTCCGCTTTGGTTTTATTGCTGTTGTGCTTATTAGCTTGTCAAAGTTAGTGGTCTGCTAAAACCATAGAGACTACTGATGAGTCAGAGTAGCGTCCGACGAAACCATGATCTAGTCTGCTCGGTTTGTTCTGCAAAGAACTTTTGTTGTTGTAGCAACCTGTTACTTCATGAATTATTTGGCATAAAGCTCATAATATAATTCTTAAAAAATATATTTTTTAAGAATTATAAAATTAAATTCTTGAAAATATTTATTTATTTTAAGTTAAGCTAGATTTTATTTTTGCTCCTCTTCTAATTTTTGGACTCTCCTTTTTCAAACTTCAACTAAAGAGAACAACTCAAACCATGGTATAATAATACAAGGTAGCATTGACAACTGGTTATTTTCTCTTCTGCAAGAAAACATCTCCTGTCAAAAACAGCTTTTTGTGGAAATACATCAGCAGCTGCTGAGGTTGTTGTTTTTTTTGCACTTCAACGTTTTCACGTTGAACAGTGCTTGTGTTTTCAATGGCGGATTGTGAGCGCTCTCTTTCTGAGTATATTTTTTGACAGTAGATGTTTTCCCAAGCAACTGTCAATGCTACCTTGTATTATTATACCATGGTATTATTATACCATGAACTCAAACGAAGTTTGTTATCCAAGCAAAAAACCAGAACGTAAGTTTTCGTAGAAGTCAGCTTTGAGTTAGGTTTATAAATCTAGTTTACAGGGTTACCGTGTATAGTACTTATAATAATTTACAATATGTTTACATTATAAATGAGAGGATTTTTTAACAATAGGTGAAACGTAATATAAACCCCATATAAAGCATTTTAAAAATTATTTGCTCTCATTTGAGCACAAATATTGTCAAAAATAATTTAAAATATTGCAAACATTTGTGGCGTCCGTGGCGTAGTTGGTAAAGGCCGCTTTACATTGTCCTACTGTGCGTTACGACATGTGAGATAGAAAGTATAACTGAATTTCATCACACTGTCATTTTTTAATTTTTGTATAAAGAAATTACTTTTTCTCTTTGAGACTATCTCACAGAGTCACATTGCACTTTCATTCAATAAAAATTTAAAAATTGAAAATTCTTAAAATGAATCGGGACATAGCAGCTATTGTAAGCATTATAAGGGCCAATTGTGCATTAAAAATAGAAGCGGTCATTATTTTGCTTGCTTTTAAACATTTGATGAAATGTAACTTGCAGCTTGGTGATTTCCAATAAATTAAATTCGAAGAAATCTTATAAACCTCATCTCTGGTCGAATAGAATGTGTGATGAAATTAGAAACAAACCTAAAAATTAAAATGTAGAACGACATGTCAAAAAAATCAAAACAGGTTCGAACACACTTTGCTTTTCGTTGTTTACACCATTCTACATTCTATCATACATGAAAATTTTGACATGTCGTAACACACTGTAGGACAATGTAAAGCCGCTTTTAAAGTGTGTGGCCGCTATGTCAAAGAACCTGGAGACCCGGGTTCGAACCCCAGCAACGACAGAAAATTATTTGAATTAAAATAATTTTTCTGTACGGCCGCCACCTCTCTGCAGACAATGGCAAACCTCAGAGAGTAATCAAAATGCCATATAAAGCTTCTTGAGAATAAGAACATTACGTTCATCGCCATTCGGAGTCGGCGTTAAACCTGTAGGTCCATTTCTCGGTTAATTGTGTACAAACTTAATAACACGCACAACACAATTGATCATAAGAAGCTAGGTCAAAGTCCTTTCAAGGGCTGAAATGGCCAGTTATTTATTTATTTTTTTTTTATTATTGCAAACATTTGGAAAATATGTAAAAAGAATTCAAAATATATAAAAAAGTCTAAGAAAAAAAAAATAACACAAGAAAATTTGTCAAAACATTTCGAAATATTTACAGAAAATGATAGTAAAATGACAATTTTTTCAGTGTAGAGGGTAGCTTCGAAAAAATTTTGATGTTGAAATATCAAAATGTTGACGAAATTGTGACAAATAAATAAAAATTCATTAAATTTATCTAATACACAAACCATTATTGACACTCTTCCCACTTCAAATCGAAAGTGTTCCTATCTTAACTACAAAGCAGCTACAACATTTTTATACCCCTACGTTTAAAAAACGAAAACGGGGTATATTAATTTTGTCTTATTTTTATTAATCCTCCATCCTCTCCGATTAGTTGCGACTGTGAGTGGGTTTCACTGTGAGTAGAACTGTGCTGGGGCAAAGGCATAACACTTGCCTCTGCACATTTCACTTATGCTCACGGTGCTACTCTCTTTACAGTAGCAACTAATTACCCATACAGCTTTTTCATTTGTTTCGAAATTTACACTGCGAGAAAATGTCGGGTCATTTTCGCATAGATTTTTGCAATGTGCGTGGACTGAGAACGATTTTTTTCTCGGTTTATGCATATTGTACTCTTAATAGGCCTCAAATAATGGCACTGAGTGAGACCCAGGTGAGCGAAGATGCAGATCCACTGGATTTTCATATACCTGGGTATCACTTACTGCCATTGTTTTCCCTGCATAGGGGCATCGCTCTTTACGTCAGAACAGATGTAGCGTATCAGTGCGAGCGGAACCTGAGCAACTCCGATCCTGAGTTCTGCTCCTTGTGGGTAAAATTCAGAGTTCGCTCTCATTTGATGCACTTCTGCTACATATATAGAAGTCCGAATCTAGGGAGGGAGCCCACTTTTAACAAATTGGACTCTCTCTCTGATTCTATTACGCACATTTTGGGGTTGTTCCCTGACAGCGATATCGTTGTTGCCGGCGATTTCAATGTCCACAACTCGGTTTGGTTATGCCACTCAGGGTAAACAACACCTGAGGGTCAATATGTTGAGCTCTTTGCTGAATCGAACCAACTGATTCAATTAGTGAAGGAACCAACTTTCATCCCTAGAGTTGGTCTGCAAAGCCATAAAATCTTAGACCTTTTTCTGACTTCGCATCATGAAAAATATGATGTGACTGTCCATGCACCTCTTGGTAATTCGGACCACTGTACCATATCCGCTGCTTTTCCATATTCTAGCCTAAGCACTCCTACGCCTAAAGCCCCGAAGAGGATCGCTTGGTTTTATGGAAGAGCAAATTGGATTGCGTTAAATAATTTTTACCGCAATTTCAATTGGAAATTATGTTTCGCTGATAGAAATGTAAATGCCACGGCACTTATGGTACAAGAAATTATTTTATTGGGCATGCGGTCTTTCATCCCCAATAAAATGAGAAGCATTAAGCCTAAAGACCACTCCTGGTTTAATGAGACATGCAGGATTGCAGTCAGGTCCAATGAGAAAGCCTTTCAGATTTGGCGTTCTAACAAGAATGCTGAAACTAGAAGACTTCGCATCGAGGCTAGGAATCGCTGTAATGCAGTTTTAAAACGCGAAAAGTTTCTTCACGAAACTCACATCAGAGAACAGGTTCTTCTCTGCCCCAAGGGGAGCAAAAACTTTTGGTCATTCGTTAAGAGAGTTAAAATCAGACGTCTTCGTCGATTCCTGCTCTTTTAAAGTATGACCAAATCTTCACTGACTCGGCTGATAAAGCGAACCTTTTGGCTGGATTTTTTGCACAAAATTCCACAATCCCGGCTAGCAATCAGCCACCGCCCTCTGTAGAGAATAAATCGTCTGCAATGCAGGAGATACATTTTCGAACGAGAGCTGTTAAAAGAGTCCTTGCAAACCTCAACATAAACAAATCTTCTGGCCCTGATGGTATACCACCAATTGTGCTAAAAATGTGTGCTTCTACACTGGCTCGACCTTTGCGTAACCTTTTCAACATCTCCTACAGGACAGGAGTCTTTCCATCTTGTTGGAAGGTTGCGAACGTTCAGCCGGTACCTAAGAAGGGCGATGCCACGAACCCTGAGAACTACCTACCCATTCCAATATGCTCTACGCTCTCCAAAGTCATGGAGAGTGTAATAAACTTCCACCTAATGAATTATCTGGAGCGCAACGAATTGCTTAGTGACCGTCAATACGGCTTCCGTAGGGCTCGGTCTTCTGGTGACCTCATGGCGTTCCTTACGGAGAAGTGGAACCAATGTGTTCACTCCTTTGGTGAAAGCAGGGTTGTTGCTCTGGATATTTCTAAGGCGTTTGACCGAGTGTGACATAAAGCTCTCGTGTCAAAACTAATTGCATATGGTGTTGGTAGTAACTTTGCTCGATGGATCACGTGTTTTCTAAAAGACAGTTCGATTCGTGTCGTGGTTGACGGCATTTCGTCTAGTGAACACGCCATCGGTGCTGGAGTACCTCAGGGTTCAGTCCTATCACCAACTTTGTTTCTGATTTTTATCAACGACCTTCTGTCGTTGACTCATAACCCAATTCATTCGTTTGCGGATGACAGCAGCATTTATCATTCATATTCCTTCAAAAAACGCCCGAGCTCTTTGGAGATTGAGAGAAAGAGGCAAAATATGAATGATACACTGCTTAATGACTTAGAAAAAATCTCTGAGTGGGGGCTAGCTAATAGAGTTGAGTTTAATGCTAGCAAAACCCAGTGTTGCCTGTTAACCCACAAACGAATGAATTGTTCCTTAGCTCCCCTCAATATGAATGGTGTAGATCTTGCTGAGTCAGATGCTCTTGACGTTCTGGGCATATCGACCAAATCTGACCTTCGTTGGAATGATCATATTTTCGATGTGTCGAAAGAAGCGGCCAAGTGCCTAGGTTTTTTAAAACGGTGTAAGAAATACTTCACTCCAACTGATCTACGCGTGATCTATACCTCATATATAAGGCCGAAAATGGAGTACAATTCGCACATTTGGGCAGGGGCTTTAAGATCGTATTTGGAGCTTCTGGACCGAATTCAACGACGTGCGATATATCTGATAGGGGATGAAAACATTTCGTCTTCTCTCAACTCTCTTGGGCATCGACGCAATGTTGGTTGCCTAAGCCTTATGTACAGGTACTACCATGGGAAGTGTTCAAGGGAGATACATGACTTGACGCCATCAACTCGTGTGTTTTCCCGGTCCACTCGGGCAGCTCACCAAGCCCATCCCTTTACCATTGCCTTGATGCCCAATAGAACCTCGCATTACCGGGATAATTCGTTCTTTAGTCGTACAGCAAAATTGTGGAACAATCTCCCTGCGAGCGTGTTCCCCGACAGTTTCGAGCTGAGTAAATTTAAAACAAATCTTCACCGACACTACTCTATCTTTCCACCCTACAACTAACTATCACCCTTCTTCCGAATCAACACAATGCTTTCGCATTCATAGGGGGCATCCCCTGAGCGCTGGTTTAGTCTAAAAAAAAAAAAAAAAACCACCCGAGTCGATTTAGGCATGTCCGTCTGTCTTTCTGTCTGTGATCATGATTACAGCCGTAATTTTCAGGCTATCATCACTAAATTCGATATTTAAGCTTTTGTCTAAAAAGTTCGGAAATGAGCCAAATCGGTTCAAAATCACGCCTATCTCCCACACAAAGTGATTTTATCAAAACGGTATAGTCTCTTAGAATTCCACAAAAATTAATATATGGACTTGAAATTTTGCACATGAACTTTGATATATTACATGTATTCTGTGTATGAAATTCAACGAAATCACCCCCCTCCCTGGTGAAAACCACACCCACCTCCCTTACAAAATGACTTTATTAAAAAATAAAAGCGAATATTTTCTGTTAAAACAATGACGAAATTTTTTTTACAAATAAACATTTTTTTTGACTGCTTAAGACTTTGAATATACTTCGGTTCTGACGTGGGGGTATTTTAACTTCGCCCCAGTCGAAGATCATTTCTTACTAGTTATGAATAACAAAATGTTAAAAGACTTTTTAACATTAAAAAACTTTTTAACTATTGAACGCTTTGAAGCTATTATGAGATATTTTTATGATTACAACTGTTAATTTCTTATTTAAAAATTTCATTCTAATATACATCCTAAATTTTATAATAATTTTTTTTTTGTTTTGTGGCAGGGAAGCATAATCAAGAGTTTCTTTTTGAAAATTAGGACAGTGCCTTATTAATTGTTCATTAAAATTTGGGTAACATTGTTCTACAGTTTTAATATTCTCTAAAAATTCAAGGTACGGTTTTTTTAATTTTCCTCGTGAAGCTTGGTCAACATAAAACAATAAAATCTTTTTTAAAAAAGTGCTTTTTATACACTTTTTCTGTGGAATTCAAAATTCCTTTTTCAAGGAATTTTCTGTGGGTTAAATTCCTTGCCAAAACACTGTACCCACTTTTTTCTTTTTATATTATCCTTTGGTACTTTAAAAAAAAACTAAAATTTTCCTTGCTCCATTTGCTAAAACAAATCGCGCAAGTTCGCTTGGACATCATTTTAAATTCAAAATTTATAACCAATACAATATTAAAAAAAAAAAACACTAAAATTTACAAAAGCGCGACTGTTTTTAAAAATAAACTTGAAGCGAATGGCCCACGCTTCCATATTACATCAACATATTTTATCAAAGCACATCAAAATTTTTAAAAATAAAAACTTCTACTTTCCGGATTTCTAGTTTAGAATTTATTTATTTATTTATTTATTTATTATTCATTCATCAAACAGAGTTTAATTCTCTTACTGACTACTTAAATAGTAAAACTAATCCAGTGTTCTTATAGACTAATTAATAGCATTTACTATACTTCACTAGAGTTATTACATACGTAATTAAAATACATGAGTAAATTGTTTTTGAAAGCACTCCTACTCAAGCCTCGATTAAAGTCTATATTTCGGCTTACTGAGTTTGCCAGTCTTAAACAACGAGTGATTGGTTCATTCAGACTGTAATTGGCTCTATGAAAAGGCTCATTAAAAAGATATTGAGACCTAAGGCCACGTGAAGGTACGTGAAAACGTATTTGAAAAAGCAAAAAAGAACAATTAATATCAAAGCATATTAAATCTCTTACAAACATGACAGCGAAATATTTTCGACGAATTTCTAAAGATTGAATGCCAAGAAGAAGCCTTCTCACATTATATGAGGGCATTTCAATATTCCAACTTAAGCGACTTATTGCAAATCTGGTAAAACGTCTCTGAATTCTTTCGATTCTATTTGAAGCACATGCATAAAAAGGGTCCCATATTATGCAGCAATATTCTAAAATAGATCTGACAAAGGCAAAATATAAAGATTTTAAAGAAAAAGGATCAGAAAGGTCATTTGAGTTCCTGATTATAAATCCTAACATACCATTGGCTTTAGCTACAATGTAGTCTATGTGCCTTGAAAAACTAAGTTTACTGTCAAGTATAACTCCTAGATCTTTCTTCTCGGTAATTCTTGATAACGTCATATTTCCGAGCTTATATTCATGAAAAAAAGGTGAAGAAATACGACATAATGTCAAACTTTGGCATTTTGATATATTAAGCGGCAATAAATTGTCGCTGCACCAAGTAGATAATTGTAACAAATCTCTCTCCATATTTATACAATCGTGAGTATCTTTTATGGCAGAAAAAATCTTTATGTCATCAGCATACATTAAGCACTGAGAAAAAGATATTATTTTGGGAATGTCGTTTACAAATAAGAGGAACAGTAAAGGTCCCAGGTGACTACCCTGCGGAACCCCAGAGGAAACAATTACAGCATTTGACAGAACATTATTTATCCGAACAAATTGTGTCCGACCTATAAGGTATGATTCAAACCACTTTAGAAAATTGGAGTGAAATCCAATTAATTCAAGTTTCTTAATAAGCAAGATATGATTAACTTTGTCGAAAGCTTTTGAAAAATCGGTGAATATAACATCACATTGTTGTCCATTTTCCAATTGCATCAGAAACGTAATACCACATTTTCTTTTATGATCCTCCAGCACTGTATTTTGTGAATTTGACATGGTTTTGACATTAACAGTCGGTGTGCGGAGTTTATGTATGCTACTTTATAAGTGTATCATGAGTTTGTCAAGAAATTTTACTTTTTACAAATTTAGTGTATCATGAGTTTGTCAAGAAATTTTACTAACACATTAATAACATGTGCATAAGTATTGACTGGATTTCAGCATATGGCTATATCTTTTTTTTTGCGGAAGTTTCCTATCTCATTATCTCTGACGCGATCAATCAGATGTGCACGAAAAACATTACAGTTTAAATATGCTATAAATTGTATATTTTATTTTATGCTACAAATTGCAAACGTTTTCTGTTAAAATACAAAATGGAATGCCGCTTGGGTATGAAGTTGGTTACAATCCGCATTATTTCTGTCAAAGTTCATTACATCAAGAATATTTACATCACTATACAAAATGTTGCCGTTCATCAAGGTGGATCAAAGTTGCCATATTTAATTTAACACTAATAATTTTTTCAAATTGCTTCAGCTCGGCCATCTTGACTCTTTGATCGACCTCAACGTATACAGTAACAGTTAAACTTTCTTCAAATATTCATCAATAGGAGTTAGCCAACGACGCAACCTATTCGATTCTACAACCCCATCATATGGTATTTGTGTCACTTGACAGTTATCAATATCTTTCAAAATATATATATCATTTGGTAACTTTTTGCTAACTAAATAGGGTCCTCGGTACTTTGGTAGAAGTTTTTTGTTAACAGCTATAGTTGTATTAACATTTTTCATATTTTTCATTACTACATAATCCCCTGTTTCAAATAATCTTGCGGGTACGCTATGCTCTAAGAAGTACCTCTTATTGTAATTTTGTGACTTTTCAATGGACTCCAGAGCTTCCGCTCTTATTTGATATAAATCGCGACTCTCATCATAAATTTTTTTTCTAAATATTCAATCAGCTCATCTATTATTCTCCCACGTTGAGTGGTCCCAAACATTAGTACACTAGGTGTATTACGCGTGGAACTATGAATAGTATTATTAATAGCGTATTCTTCCTTAGTTAACTTGCTTACCCAGTCTGAATGTTCTAACGGTTCTGATAGCTTAGCCAACATAGCCTTAATTACTCGGTTAACCCGCTCAACTTGACCATTAGCTTGTGGGGAAGCTACAGCAACTTTACCATGTTCTATATTATTTTCCTGAACGAAGGTTTTAAATTCACCAGACGTAAACAAGTTCCTCTTTCACTGATAATTCGTCTTGGTCTACTATAATTGTTACGCACATACTTCCTTGAACTAGTCGTTTTTACAGCATATAATTTGACATGCTTCATAAACCCGTCTTCAACCAACAGAATGTGCTTTCGGACTGACTTTATTGAAGGCAAAGGACCAAAATGATCAACATGCACTGTGTCAAATGGTATAGATTTCTTGGGTACATTATATAAGTTATTCTCGGGCCGCCGGTGAATAAACGATGTACTTTACACAATTCTTTATGTACCTTTCGACTTTTTTCTTCAGATTAGGGAACCAATAGTTTTTTCTGATCTCATCTGCTGTCTTTTCCACTCCAAAATGACCAATCTTCTCATGAAACAAACGAATAATATTTACTTCTATTTCAACTGGAACAAAGAGCTGGTAATGATTTTCACGCCCCACCTTAACACTAGACCATCCTTAAGTTCAAAATGTTGACAACCCCCTTTTCTAATTTCGATCTTATTGACTTAATTGTTTCATCTCGGTTTTGATTTATTTGTATATTAAGATCTGTTTCCTGAATATCTTGATCTTCAATTAAATAACAACGGCTTAAGGCATCTACATGGCCCATCGATTCACCTCTACGATGCCCTTTTGACCTCTACCTTATAGTCAAAGTTCTCAAAATTAAAAACCCACCGAGCACTCCTCTGATTGACTTGTTTTTTACCCATAGCCTGGAACAACGCATTACAACCAGTTACCATAGTGAAAGGTATGTAATTGGTTCTTAAATCGTTCCAAAGCATAGACTATTGCAAGAGTTTCCAGTTCAAAACTGTGCAGCTTCGATCCATTTTCTGATGCTGCCTTAGAAAAGTAATCTATTGGGTGGAACCTACCATCGTCTTGCTTTTGCCTTAATACCGCCCCAAATCCTATTTTACTCGCATCTGTATGCAATTCTGCTGGAATTGGTGCAGAGATAAGTTTACTTTTAAGTACGTTAAATGCCTCGACATACTTTATGTCAAAGTTAAACACAACCTTTTTCTTCAATAAATTCGTCAACGGTTTTGCAATTGTTGAAAAGGAAGGAACAAACCTTCTCAAATAAGAAACAAAATCATAAACATTACTGAATCCGTTTCAAATTTGTTGGTTGAGAAATATCTTCAATAGCATTAATATGCATCTCATTAGGCCTGATACACTCCGAGTTTACGGTGTAGCCTAAAAAATTTATTTCAAAATATCCTCTATATTATTTCCTTTACGATCACTAAATGACTATTTGAATTCACCGTCGTAATTGTTATATCGTCCATGAACGCTACTAAAAAAAAAAATAAAAAATAAATAACTGGTCATTTCAGCCCTTGAAAGGACTTTGACCTAGCTTCTTATGATCAATTGTGTTGTGCGTGTTATTAAGTTTGTACACAATTGACCGAGAAACGGACTTACAGGCTTAACGCCGACTCCGAACGGCGATGAACGAAATGTTCTTATTCTCAAGAAACTTTACATGGCATTTTGATTGCTCTCTGAGGTTTGCCATTGTCTGCAGAGAGGTGGCGGTCGTACAGAAAAATCATTTTAATTCAAATAATTTTCTGTCGCTGCTGGGATTGGAACCCGGGTCTCCAGGTTCGTTGACATAGAGGCCACGCACTTTAACCAACTACGCCACGGACGCCATGAACGCCACTATCTTCCTAGAATGTATCAAATCCTTAAAAATGTTATAAATAAACCTCTAAAAAATGCAGGAGCGTTCTTTATGCCAAATGACATCTTTGTGTATTCATACTGGCCTACGGCTATAACAAAAGAAGTGTACTTAATTAAATCTTCATGCATCTGAGCTTGATGAAAACCATTCTTCAGATCCAAAGCAGTAAAATATTTCTATTCTTCTAGATATTCTACACAGTCTTTTATCAAAGGCATCGGAAAATTGTCTCTAATGGTTTTTTTGTTTAAAAACCTATAATCAACACAGAGCCGTTCATTTCCATCTTTTTTCCGAATCAGTACTGTTGCTGAAGTATTGGGTGAATTACTACTTATACCTTATTATACCCTTTGCCATCAGATCTTCAATTATTGTTTGCACCTCGGTCTTCTCAATGTAAGAAAGTCTTCTAAGTGCACTATGAAATGGTGTATCATCAGTCTGTTGTGTATCCAAGTATACACATATATGGTTACATATATATATACATACATGTCCAAGGACGTCCACAGGGAGGGCCAGGGGGGCACATGCTCCCCCTCACCTGAAAATTTTATATATTTTTATTTCCTATGTGTATATGTAACATTTTTGTTTATATGTTACAAAGTTTTAAACTCTTAAGTTCTGATTTCTTATATTATGTTTACATTACCTCGAAACTACACAGTTAACTTTGAAATTGGATACTTAACTGCATAGTTTCCCATACAAAATCTTAACTATCTCGCAAAGCAGTTAAGTTGAAACTGCGACCTAAACCATCTCATTTTGCTATGCAACACTGTGCTTTCATCAAGAACAAAAGGAAATTAAAAAAAAATGACAAGGAAATGTCGAATAAAAAACGCAAAAAAATATTTGAAAACAATTCCTTTTCTTTTGAAGATTCGGTCAAAGACCACCAGTTTAGAAAACACTTCCTGCTGATGATGAACAAAAACTCCTACAAGGCTTTTATCACATATATTGTAATATTTTTAATTTTTTTTTTGCATGAATTTTTTTTTTTCAATATGTCTCAAAATTATGTGAATCAACGAAAAATTAACGTCAAATAATGACAAAGTTAACTACGCTACTGGCAGTGTAAACACCAGAAACAGTTACCAAACTATTATAGTCAAACTGCATAGTTAAATGTAACATGTAAACATGATATTAGGTGGTACGAAACTTAGTTTTATCTGACTTTTTGTTAAGATTTCATTAATTACTTATGGGCATTGATCATATAGCAAATTTGAGTAGCGCTACGACACGCTCCGTTACGTTTGCATAACCAGCCCTGAGTAACGATCAACAACCGATCTAAATATTATTTGAGAAATCAACACGAAGTTCTTTGATGTGTGAATGGCAAAGTGTATCAATACTTTGTTCCTCCCAAAAGTTTCGAGGCAGCCCGCAACCTTTGTTAAAAACAATATTGATAATTTTAAACAAAGTGTCAACGCACTTTGCCAAAGGCAGCTAGAGACGGGTCGGTTTCAAAAAAGCCACTAAGTCATGCACTAAGTCCTGTCTGAGTCCGTTGTCTAGTCGGCTGAGTCTAACGATGTCTGAGTCCTTATCTAACTACACTCAAAGTGAGAGCAAAAATAACTTACTCTCACCGAGTATTAGTTTACTTGAAATGAGAATTAAATCATTCTCATCCCAAGTTAAAGAAATAAAATATAAGGAAATGGTGTTCTCCTCACATACAGTGTGTGTGTACTGAGGCAAAAGTTTTTTGACAGTTCGATCTCTCGTGTCTAAAAAAAATTGGAGTCGAATTATAAATACCTACTATTTAATAAAAAGCGATTTTTATTGCTAAATTTTACAAAATTATTAACGTAAATAACATAAACAATTGGCGTCCGTGGCGTAGTTGGTTAAAGTGTGTGGCCGCTATGTCAACGAACTTTGGAAACCCAGGTTCGAATCCCAGCAGCGACAGAAAATTATTTGAATTAAAATAATTTTTCTGTACGGCCGCCACCTCTCTGCAGACAATGGCAAACTTCAGAGAGTAATCAAATTGCCATGTAAAGCTTCTTGAGAACGAGAACATTCCGTTCATCGCCGTTCGGAGTCGGCGTTAAGCATGTAGGTCCGGTTCTCGGTCAATTGTGTACAAACTTAATAACACACACAACACAATTGATCATAAGAAGCTAGGTCAAAGTCCTTTCAAGGGCTGAAATGGCCAGTTATTTATTTATTTATTTAACATAAACAATTGACTAAAAATGCATTGAAAAGTAAAAAGTTGTGCAAACCGCCATAAATTGAAGAACAAGGCAATATTTCACAAGTAAATATACCGGCATCAGTCGAATTTTATAAACAAAACAACTTTATTTAATTTAAAGAAGTTGTAACAAGTGAAAGTTTTAATATTTGCAATTAGAATTTTGCGAAAAAATTAAAATTAGAGCCCGTTGTCTTGCACCGATTTAGTGTGATCGAACTGTCAAAATACAAATACCGCTTCAGAGGCGCATTCAATTTACACAATCGCACATATTTTTAGGGCGCTCTTGTTTTCAGTGATTCAATTTCAATCTTTCAGATTTTCATATATTGCCGTCCGGGGATTCATGTGCTGTATGTGCAAAAAACACATTTTGAGTATATGGAAGTTAAAGTTTGAAGCGATTTTTTTTTAAAAGACTACGATAGGATTTCCTGAATGTCTCACCATAAGTTTGTATAAAAATGGTTATCCACAAAACATATTTCCTAATCCTTAATCTCACGCACAAAAGTACATTTTCTAACGGTAAAAACTCCACTTTGCTCTATACGCCATTTCAAACTTATTTTTATATTAACTCATACTCATAGAGCAAAGATGCATAAGGAAAAAATGAAACAGATTTTAAGTTTTTCGTCAACAGCAGTTTATTCATTTACAAATTCAAATTAATATTCATTGAAACACAAAAGAAAAATATGTTCTTAAATTTATTTAACAGAAATCATAAAAAAATGTATTCATTTACAAAAAACAAAAATAAAAAGCTGTTGGTATAACTATTACAAAATGGCGTGTGGAGCACATGAATCCCCGGGTGACGATATGCTTGATTCAAAAACCCTTTGGATTCGAGCACTGGGATTAGAAAATGATGTTATAAATGCAAGATCAGTAGTTTGCTGTTTGCGTGATTGCTGAAAAGAAACTTCGTATTCAAACGAAATTTATTTGAATACGAAAATTCGTCTTATTCAAAAGACAAATCTATTTTGGAAAAAATATAAATATTATAATAGAATAATGGTAAATACGCAAAAATCCCTTATTGGAGAAAATATGTTTGAAGGTCATATAAAGTCTTCCGGCCATTATATCGTAGACCGGATAATTATTCATCCTATTTATTAATTCATTCCATTCAATTCTAGTTAATATTGCAAAAGTTTGCGCCTTCTTATTTGCTGCACCCGAATGCGGTCCTGCGTAAATTTTTCTATGTGTGTGTTAACCAACACCAATGAGAAAAATACCTCACTTTTGAGGAATAACACCGCTTCCTTATCTCTTACTTCTTTGTCCCAAGTCTAGCTACTGTCAATTATTTTTACTAATCAAAATCTAATCTGTTCTTATCATATACATATGTAATACTTCTATATTGGCAGTACACTCAAGGTACATTCGCCAACATTAGAGTACAGATATATTGTAATATGAGCGAGAAAATATATAAACGAATGTATCCGCAATTAAATTTGAAAATAAAAAAAATCAGGAGCGGTGCTTCCATTGTCAACAATTTCAGTTGAAAGTTTTGTTGTTCGAATTTTAATGGATAAAATCTTGCTAGCTTCAATTTTTCTTGTTGAAATTTAATCATGTTTCACGCGTTGTTGTTATAATTGTTTTCTAATAGTGCGTACGTGTGAGTTATGCAGAACAAATATGATTTGTTTTGTTTTAAGTTTGGTGCAAACATTTTTCATAACAACCGCCTGTGACAATTTGACATTTTTTTGTGTGTAGTAATTTTCAAATATTCAAATATACTAATACAAACAAAAAATCTCATGCAGGCTGTCTCTCTTTGATTTCTTAGTTGAAATTCATTGAAAATGTAGGTTGCTGCCAATATAGAAGTATTACATACTAGCTGACCCGGCAAACGTTGTTTTGCCCAAACTTAATATTCGATGTTTCTACTTTTTCAATAGATGACGGTGTAGTTTTGAAAGACAAACACAATTACCAAATTTTAGTCTATTATGACCAAACCCGATTGAAATATAGTATTTTCATATATTTGTGGGTGGTAAAACATATTTTTAGTACAGTTTCCGACAGCAATCAAACAAAATTAATTACCAAATTTAAGTATAATACCCCCAAAATCTTCCGATATATAGAATTTTTATTAATTTGTGGGCGGTAAATGGGAGGTGTGGCAACCCAGTTTTAGTAAAGTTTCCGACAGTGAGCATACAAACTAAATTACCAAATTGTAGTCTAATACGACCAAAATCGTCAGAAATATAGCATTTTTATAGATTTGTGGGCGGTAAAAGAGGGTGTGGCAATTTTTTTCTACATAGTGTCCTTCCTTGGGGCAATACGAATCCATCTATCGCAAAATTGTAATAATTGAACGACCCCTTCTTGAGTTATGCGCGTACACACGGACGTCAGTCATTTTTATATATAAGAGATAATCAGCGCAAATAATAACAAACTACCTATAATAAATTTAAAATAAATTTAAAAAAATGCATTCTATGGTTTTCTTTTAAAATGCTTATTTTAATAGAAAATGCGAACAACGTCGCATACGGGCAGCTAGTGTTTGGCTATATTTGTTTTTGCTTGCCTCTGTCTTTTTTTCACGTCACCACGCATAGCGTACGACAAAAAAAAACAAAAACAAAATACATTGCCATTCTCTGTTGCTATCCATAGCACACACACGCTCGGGCATATGTAGGCAAAACAAAAACAAATCACATTGCTATTCTCCGCAAAGCAATACTCACTGTAGGATGGGAGAGTAAAATATTGGAACACTCGCATCGTGTCGATGTGCCGCACATTGCTTTATTTTTCACTACAACAACAACAATTTTTATACGCTATGAGTCGTTCATGTCCGTTTGTGCTTGCATGTGAATTTTACTTAGGATTTTGAAAGCCATGAATCTCCTTTCTAATAAACTTTTTAATAATTTTTTTGGCCTAAAACCTTCACCAGGTCGAGAGCTTTTTATTATAAAAAATTTCATGAAAAACGGCCGGGCCTTTCTCAAGATTGTTCCGAACATAAAAAAGGCACTTCAAAATATAATATTAGTATAGATATGGTTCTTATATATAATTCTGCACATAATTTTATATATAATTCTGTTCTTATATATAATTGTAATAAAATATATAATAAATAAAAAATATATAATAAAATAAAAAATACCAAAAATAGACATAAGTAATACACAAAATAATTTTTAATAAATAACTGTATGATAAAAAATAAGTAGCGATTAAAAATAAATAAAGAAGATACATACGAGAAATAATAAATAATATACTATAAATAGTAAACAAAGTATAATAAATAATAATAAATAATAATAATGAATAAAAATAAAAATTAAACAGATAATTTACTATCTGAAATAAAAAAATTGTTTGAATAAATATTAATATAAACCTAGCTCATCTAAAAAAGAGAATGGTGGGTTTAATGAAAAAAATGTTGGATATTAGGATAGGATTTTCCCATTGCTAAGTGGGAGCTTAACAAAAGGAACGAAGAAAGCCGAAAAAATATAAAAAGATATTTAACCCGATGAAAAAAGTGGAAAACGACCTATTACCTAATGCCTGGTTAAAGCCGTGTAGGCGCGTGTGTTTCCTTTGAGAATTCTTTTCGCTTACCACCAAGTAAGCTCATCAGAACGATTTAAAAATAAAAATTATTCTACCGACCCTTTATAGACTGAATGTTACACATTCGAAAAAAACTAAGGCTAATCAAAAGAAATTTTTAAAATTATATAAAACATTCATGTCTAATTAAGGTACTATTACCGTCTAGAATGCTAAAAAATAACATATATTCCACAATTTTTTTTTCACTTTATTATATATGGTTATCAAACTTTTTTTACAGTATTAAACAGTTCTTGAAGATTACGAAAAAATTTTGTATTTTTATTTTCTATTAATTGTACATTTAATATAGGGCGCTCAAATTTTCTTCCCAAAAAAAACACAGCTGCTAAAAAAATGGTGGACATTTGAAAATATTTTTCAAAAATCGCGCCTTTTTCAACCTTTTTTCAGATTCAAAAATATTATATATTTTTTTTTTGTGGTCAAATTGTGGTAAACTATCACACAGGATATAAAAACAAACGAAAGCTGCAAAAATTATTAATAACGGCCTAGTAGGTCCGGATATTAACTGTTCGCCAGGTAAAAAAACCTAAACTCGAGAAAAATGTGTGTAAAGTTTTTTTACACCTGCGAGCCGAGAGCGCGCTTCAATTGAGTCGTTATATCTCGGCACTGGCTTCGAATTTCGATTTAATATTTTAGACAGTTATTATTGAAGGTATAAAGAATCTAAAAATGTAAAAAACATAAATTCATTTTTTGAAATTTCTAGAAGGTAATAGTAAGTACCTTAAAAAAAAATTAAGCATGTTGCTCTGTTCATAACTGAACGAGCATTCAAGAAAACCGAATATAAAAAAAAATTTTAAAACACAAACACAAGAAAATCATGCACTCTTTTTATAAATTATACACACACACACACACAAATTCATACAAACAAAAGAAAAAATAAAAAAAGCTATTTTAAATGATAATAAAATAAAATAAATACCTTTAAAATATCTTTTTCAGTCTGCACGGATCTTTAACTATATTTAAAAACGAACGACAATTATTTTAAATATTTTTAAATACATTTAATAAATGTAAATATGATTCTGTAAACTAAAAGTTCGTTATACTGGAAGTTAAATTGAAAAATATAAATTTTCATATAATAACAATGTTTACAAAGCTTGCACAGAAAATCTCAGGAAATAAAATTTCATAGGTAACATTCCAGGCTCATTTTCATAAACGTGCACACCAATGCATACCTTTGTTCCCCCCTCGACAAATTCCTGCGAACGCCCATGTACATGTCTTATATATGTGTCACAATGTATGTATTTATTTATGTACACTTCATCAGTCAATATAAAGAGTGATTTTTTAAGTGCCTGATAACTTTTTTTTTAAAAAAAACGCATAAAATTTGCAAAATCTCATCGGTTCTTTATTTGAAACGTTAGATTGGTCCATGACATTTACTTTTTGAAGATAATTTCATTTAAATGTTGACCGCGGCTGCGTCTTAGGTGGTCCATTCGGAAAGTCCAATTTTGGGCAACTTTTTCGAGCATTTCGGCCGGAATAGCCCGAATTTCTTCGGAAATGTTGTCTTCCAAAGCTGGAATAGTTGCTGGCTTATTTCTGTAGACTTTAGACTTGACGTAGCCCCACAAAAAATAGTCTAAAGGCGTCAAATCGCATGATCTTGGTGGCCAACTTACCGGTCCATTTCTTGAGATTAATTGTTCTCCGAAGTTTTCCCTCAAAATGGCCATAGAATCGCGAGATGTGTGGCATGTAGCGCCATCTTGTTGAAACCACATGTCAACCAAGTTCAGTTCTTCCATTTTTGGCAACAAAAAGTTTGTTAGCATCGAACGATAGCGATCACCATTCACCGTAACGTTGCGTCCAACAGCATCTTTGAAAAAATACGGTCCAATGATTCCACCAGCGTACAAACCACACCAAACAGTGCATTTTTCGGGATGCATGGCCAGTTCTTGAACGGCTTCTGGTTGCTCTTCACTCCAAATGCGGCAATTTTGCTTATTTACGTAGCCATTCAACCAGAAATGAGCCTCATCGCTGAACAAAATTTGTCGATAAAACACATTTCGAACCGAACACTGATTTTGGTAATAAAATTCAATGATTTGCAAGCGTTGCTCGTTAGTAAGTCTATTCATGATGAAATGTCAAAGCATACTGAGCATCTTTCTCTTTGACACCATGTCTGAAATCCCACGTGATCTGTCAAATACTAATGCATGAAAATCATAACCTCAAAAAAATCACCCTTTACATCTTTGTGCATTGATGAACTAGTCTTAAGTCAACAGTTATTGAATAAAGAAGTGTATTTAAGTTAGCAAGAAATATATTAAATTTCTTTTATTAACACAACATAGTTTCAGATGTGGGGTTTACTTTACAATAATACTAAAAAAAAAAACAGCTAAAAAAACATCTAAAAAACATCTAGCAAAAAAAAAAAACATTTTTAATTTAATTATGCCCAAATCTGAAGGTGAGGATGGTGCTGCCTCTTGCATCCCAGGCACGTCTTCAGGTATTACAAATCAGCTCGCCGTCTCTTCAGCACTTCCTCAATTAGACTTTAAATATGGAAATTTGGCAGTAAGCTAAAAGAATTGGTATAACCAATTTAAGATTTTTATACGAGCATCTAACATGGACTCAGAGTGCAACACTATGAAAGTGGCATTACTGTTGCACCACATGGGACCGGAATCACTCAGTATTTTCAATTCTTTTAACGTAGACCTGTAGCTCGTTTCTGTAACTAAATCGGTAAGTTACCGATTTGTATGACGTCACACCGACTCGATTGAAAGTTACCGATTTCGTGATAACTGCTGTTTCTGTACTTTGAGATCGGTAAAAATTCGGTCTGTGATGGAAAGAAACACAAATCGAGAAGAAACGTTGCGATATGGATCAAATGACGAACAGCTGTTTATGTATTTGTATTCTTATTTTATGGTCGCTTATATATATATTAAAAACGCATCAAAAAATGCTTGTTTGTTGTTTTAATAATAATAATAATAATAATAATAAGGAAATTAATTATTGTATTAATTAAATATTTGGAAAAAATTAGTGAAATTTTACTTATAAGGCATTAGTTGTAAACCCCATTACCTTTAATATTAAAATGTTTTATAACAAACAACAAGATTTTAATCAGTAAAAATTTAACTTAAGCGAACGTTTTCTATTAGAAAAGTACATTGTGAGTACTTGTTATTTCATATGTAAACAACATTACTAACATTTATATAAATCGGTAAAGTTATCACTTGCTTCAGAGTCAGTGAGAAAAGCATTAATTTCACAGTGTGACGAAATCGACAAAAAAAAAAAGCACCACCAAACTTTATAGAAATTCTTAAAGAGGGACATGTTGTGAGTCCATCGCGCTTGGTCTGACCTCTCAATGTCGTCACATTTTTTTTTAATTCGTTTTTAAAGTTGAAGGGTCCGATTTTTGTTGCGCCGACGTTCATTGAATTTTTACAGCTATTTGCCTTGTTGGAAATGAAAAACAAATTCCACTTCTTTTCAGTAGAATTTCACGTAGAATAATGCTGTAATAAAATAAATACGATAAAATACAAAATGAAGCGTGTAGCGAAGCAAATTCCTTAATTTTTCTTTAATTGCATAAAAAAAATTAGTGTTTCTATAAATTTAAATGATATAATGCTGCATGAATGACATCTTTTTTTTACAAAAATTCATTGCACGTAAAAATACCTTTTCATTGAATCCAAAACCATCAATATCGGTTGAGAATTGGCAAAATGGTGGCAGTTTTAACGTTTTTTTTTTGTCAGAAAACACTGACTCCCATGTATACGTTGCTATCGTACAAAGTGCTGTAATTTTGTCAAATCTTATCCGATTTTGGACATCTTTTGCTCATTGGAAAGAAAATATGATGGGTAACGTACATCTAGAACATTGTAATATAGATATTTGATAAACATAAAAGTTACTATGGAACGAATAAACATATTTTTACTTTCAACATAATTTTTATATGAATGCATGTGAACGAGTGCATTAGACCGTAATGGAAAAAAGTAAGCTGCACACTGTCTAATCTGAATCATTTTTTTAAGAAAATTTCGAAAAAAAAACAATTGTTTTTTCCTGAACGTTTTAGTTTTTCTTTTAGAAAAATAGGCATTTAGATACCTATCTTGTCCAAGAATGATATATCACTGTTTCTATTTCGAGGCGTCCAAATTTTTTGCTCTAAAAGACATTGGGGTCGAGGACCCCTTTCTAGTACTTACCAGATTTCAACTTTTACGACATGAATTAAAAAAGAAGTGTCAAATCAAAAAAAGGCTTTTTGAGCCGTTGCCCAAAACCTTGAAAGTCCTCAATTTAATTTTTATTTGCATTTTTTTATCTTTTAAATAAAACACAGAACTTTATTAGTGGTAAGCTTTTGCTAAAAAGTCACTTTAATTATTTTAATAAGCTACTTTTCACATATAAAAACGAAGGGTAAGTTTACCTACCATATACTTTCTCGTGGGTAAGTGCTAGAAAGGAGTGATTGATCTCAGTGACCCTTAGGGCAAAAAAGTTGAACTTCTCGAAATAAAAACATTTATATATCTTTCTTTAATGGCGTTTTCTTATCTTGGCAAAAAATTCTGCCCTCTGAGTGTGCAGAATATTTTACATTTTGACCTCAAAAAATGTTGAACTGTTCTTAGTCGAGAAAAGATCAGAAAAATGCAAGATTTTTTCAATGATGTTGTGTTGGCTGTACTGTTGCTTACTTTTGAGAACAATTTTTATAATATTTATTTTGTCATCCGTGAAAAAGCTCAAATTTTAATGAAATGTCAGTGATAATATTTAATATTTTCCTGACATGTCACTTTTTTTGTTCATTCAGTTGGTAGCATTTGAGGACAGAATTTAAAATCGTCGATCTTGAGAGAGAAAAATTCTACATTTTTTCTACTTTCGATGTCAACATTGTCGGGAAAAGAACTCGATTTAATTTACGGGTCAGAATTTTTTTGAGAAAAAGCACATAAAGGGCAGAGTTCTCAAAGAGGGCAAAAAAAATGCAGAATTTTTTTGAGAAAAGTAAACGCCATAAGATAGAACTGTAAATGCCGAAGATAAACTTAAGATAAATTTTCTCACAAAAATGTTTCAGATTATGTGGTGTGACGTGTACTTTTTTACACATTTCGTACACATTCATTCATATAAAAATTCTATTGAAAATAAAAAAATATGTTTATTCGTTTCATAGTAGCTTATATATTTTTTAAAGATCTATATTACAATGCTCTAGATATATGTTACTCATCATATTTTTTTTCCAATGAGCTAAAGATGTCCAAAATCGGTTAAGATTTGACAAAATTACAGCACTTTGTGCGATAGCGACATATACATGGGAGTCAGTGTTTTCTGACAAAAAAAAAATTAAAACTGCCGCCATTTTGCCAATTCTCAACCGATATTGATGGTTTTGGATTCAATGAAAAGGTTTTTTTACGTGCAATGAATTTTTGTGAAAAAAAGATGTTATTCATGCAGCATTATATCATTTAAATTTATAGAAACACTAATTTTTTTTATGAAATTAAAGCAAAATTAAGGAATTTGCTTCGCTACACGCTTCATTTTGTATTTTATCGTATTTATTTTATTACAGCATTATTCTACGTGAAATTCTACTGAAAAGAAGTGGAATTTGTTTTTCATTTCCAACAAGGCAAATAGCTGTAAAAATTCAATGAACGTCTGCGCAACAAAAATCGGACCCTTCAACTTTAAAAACGAATTAAAAAAAATTGTGACGACATTGAGAGGCCAGACCAAGTGCGATGGACTCGCAACATGTCCCTCTTTAAGAATTTCTATAAAGTTTGGTTGTGCTTTTTTGGTCGTCACACTGTGTTTTTATTGATTAACTTTTCTTACAGAAACTCTTTTTTAAAAGATTCCATTGAAGCGAAATCGGAACATGTGGCAGATTATCGAATAGAACAGAAATCGATTCAGATTCTTACAGAAACAGTGTTGGTGAGAGTAACGTTAGAATGACGTCATATCGATAATATGAGTCGGTAACTGCGATCGATGTAAGTTACAGAAACGAGCTACTGGATTTAGTTTCTTTCGATGAATTAGTGACAACATTTGATTCTTATTTTTTGCCTAAAGTGAATATCACAATTGAGCGGCATAGATTTTTCGCAAGAAAACAACAAAATGGTGCGACTATGGATTCATTTGTTACAGCCTTAAAAAATTTAAGCTTCACTTGTGAATTCGGAGCACTTTCTGAAGATCTCGTGCTTGATATATTTCTGTGTGGGTTACACGACACCTTTACTCCCATAAAAGAACGGCTTCTTAACGAAGGCGGTATAAAGCTTGACAAAGCAATAGAAATTGCCAATACCATTGTTTTAACAAGAGAACGGGCAATGCAATTAAAAAGCAGTACTACTGAGGATACTTTTGTTAGAGATGTAGAAAATCTTCGACAGCCTTCGAACAAATACCAACAATATCAAGCAAACAACAGCTACAAAAATGATCTTCAAAATTATCGTCGCTCTCAATATTCCAGGAAGCAGGAAATACCACAGCCATTAAATAAGCCGTCAGTGTGCCACAATCGCAACGTCAGTGCGCCATAGATGTGGAGAAATTCATAAATATCGATGTCCGGCATTTGAAGTTACTTGTAACCGATGTAAAGGCAAGGGCCCCTTAGCTAAAATGTGTAAATCTAAAATCTACGTACGTAATGTTGACGAAGAATCTGATGCATCTTCGGAATCTCTTTTACTGTTTTTCGGCTCTCTTACGAAATCACAAATACCTTCAAAAACGCCTTCACAATCGTTAGCGTCACCATCGATTATACAATCGCAATCGCCACCATTGTCTTGGGAAGTTACTCTTTTAATGAACGGTAAGCCCATATCGTGGGCCAACTAGATACGGGAGCTCAAGGCAATGTCATCTCATACTCTCAATTTAGCCCGATGGGATTTATAAAAAACAACGTTTCATCAACCACAAGTCGTCTTTTCGCTATCAATAAACAAAAGCTTCCCGTTATTGGGGAATATTTTATTAATTGTATATATAAAAATAATGCATGGAATTTAAAATTCTTTGTCACTGATATTGAGTGTAAAACTTTTTGTATGCATTGAATTGAACTTAATTAAGAGAATGAATAATATCAATATAAACAAACTGCGTGAAGTTACGCTGCAGCCACACGTGACAGTAATGGCATGCCAGTTGAAAGTATGTATTAACTTCGAAAATCTTTCGAAATAAGCCAGAAAGTTTGCTGTGGCCACACGTGGTAGTAAAAGTTCATTGCAAAATGTCGTCGTAGGCAAAGGATCTCGCAACAATCAAAGTTCCCTTGTTAGTTTCACATCCAGTTTTAGTGTTGCTTTTATATACCATTAAAGCACCAAACTTAAATGGGAGAAAAATAGGGAACAAATTATTTTGTCAATGTGTTTAACAATATTTTTTAAAAAGAAATTAAACTTGTTCATATCATATTTTAATTTTAAAGCAATAGCAACTAAATAAATTAAATATATTTTACTACAAGACATGAAAGAAAAATGCTTACTCAAAGTTCGAATATTTTAGGGAAAAAACGCAACACTGTTTTCCTTACTTTTGTCTTTACTGGCTGTGGTTGTCAAAATCCACTGTCTCTGTAAAAGTTGTTGCCAGTGGACTGCCAGTACTGGCTGTCGATGTCAAAGTGTGAGTGTATTAGTGAAAAAGTGAGGGTGTATAGAGTTTTTCGAACTGTTACTGGCACGTGTGGCTAGGGGGTTAAATTCGTAAATCCGACGCTAACTTAGCAAAGACACAAACCAATATTTCTTCTCTGTGCAAAGTTAAATTCGTACTTTTTTGCAAAGTACGAATTTAACTTTTGGTACAAATTTAACTAACGACACCACAAAGTTAAATTGGTACTTCTATGCAAAGTACGAATTTAACTTTGAGTACAAATTTAACTAACGACACTTTAACTGATGATTTGGACAGTCAAGATTTTGGCCAAAGGAAATTTTTGTATTTCCGATGTTAGAATTTGTTCATTCAAAGTTAGTACCTTTTGCCTACATTTTAATACTTTTTCAAACTTTTCCTTTGGCCAAAACTTTGAGTGTGCACATATGAATAATATATCGTAATATATCGTTGGAAAAGTGCATCAATTACATGTCCAGTGTATACATATCATTCTAGGGTTATATTTCTGATATAAGAATTTTTTCATTCAAAGTTAGTACCTTTTGCCTACATTTCCATACTTTTTCAAAAATTTCCTTTGACCAAAGTCTTGGGTGTGCACATATGAATGATGTATCGTTGGAAAGGTGCATCAATTACCTGTCCAGTGGTATGCATCACATACCCCGTCTGTATTTCTGATATAAGAATTTTTTCATTCAAAGTTAGTAACTTTTGCCTATATTTCAATACTTTTTCAAAAATTTTGTTTGGCCAAAATCTTGAGTGTGCACATATGAATGATATATCGTTGGAAAGGTGCATCAATTACATGTGCAGTGGTATACATATCATTGTAGGTTTATATATCTGATATTAGGATTTTTTTCATTAAAAGTGGCTACAATGTTTCTACAACACTTCACTACATTTCAAGAATTTCTGTAGATAAATTTCCGAAATTTTCTCATTAAATAATTTCTATGCATATTTTTTAATTTAATAATATTTTTTAAAATTTTTCATAAACTTTTCAACTTTTCTGTGTTTCCAAGTCTGTTAAGAATAGCGCCGATACCAACAACAACATGCATTGTTACATGACAAGGCAATTTGTTGTTACCCAGCAAAGTAGAGCAGCGATTATTGCGCAAAGCAGCCAGCACAGCATATTTTGCTGTGCTTGCTTAATAGTGTTCTTATTTAGAGTCGATGATTTTTTGGCACACTTATTAATTATTGCTTAATTTAAGTCATATTGATTTGTGTCAATTAAATTAGTTCATAAATTCTTGGTTTTGGTTGCTTTGCTTATTTTGTATTATGTTAAGTAAACACTTTCCACATTTGTTTCTTTCTTTATTGTTTTTATATATTTTGTAATGTGTTAAGTCAACACTTTTTATATAACTTTAATTGTAAATACTTATTCTCTACTATTCTTAAGAATAAAACATTTCGTTCATCGCCGTTCGGAGTCGGCATTAAACCTGTAGGTCCATTTCTCGGTCAATTGTGTACAAACTTAATAACACGCACAACACAATTGATCTTAAGAAGCTAGGTCAAAGTCCTTTCAAAGGCTGAAATGGCCTTACAATTTGTTAATTATTCACTTTTAGCATTGTTTTAAGATTCTTTTTACTATAAAAAATAGTTTTTAATAAATTCTTCCAGTGATTCAATCAACTTTCAGTGTTTGTCATTAACTCATCTTCCCGTTTTACGTGGTTTAAGTGCCATTTAAAACAAACCCTTGATTCAAGCATATATACGGTTAATGTGCCGCCTAGACGCAAAATTCGAATCAAACATTTGGTGACCCCGACGTTCAAACGAATCCTGGTTTTCTTGTCAGGTGCACTACTTGACAAAATCACTGTATTACTTAAATGCGAAAATCGTTTAATTCGTCAACCACGAAATCAAGTTCGCCGCGAATCAAATTCGAACAACCAACAAAGGAACTTCAGGGACAGCAGTTCGGACACATTTTACAAGAAGCCAAAAATTTGCCAAGGAGCCACAATACCATGGAAATCTATGAGGAGCTTTTTATGAAGCAAAAGAAGACTGGTGAAGAAATTCAACAGATCATTCGGAATGTTAAGAAAGATTCGTTGGATAGGAATACAGCTCCGTATTACATAGAGCGCATAAAAATAATTCATCAGGCTTGGACGGTATTCGAAGAAACGGATAACTCCATTCGGGATTTGGATAATATCCCATTACAGCATGAGTATTTTTCAACAGACTATTATGAGCAAATGTCATCATTGGTACAGCAGTACCAAACTTTATTTAAAAAAGCATTGGAAAGTATTAAAGAGCAACATGGAAAGACACAAGATCGCAAAGTTGGTGGTAAAGACATTGGATTGCATGTATCTACAGGTGGTACAAATCAAGATGAGGAAACACCTGAAGCTCATCGAGCATTCGTCACGTCAGATACAGCTTCAGGAGAGCCAATACAAAATACTGAAGCTCATGGCAGTGCACCAGTCGGACTGTTGAGAAAGATGGCAGCGTCATTAGCAGCACTAGAGCGACTACTGTTAAGTTTGACTGAAAATGAAGAAGGTTTATCGCTTCAATATTTAAAAATAAAAATTGGAGCCATCAATCAATTTTGGCATCAAGTAGAAGACCTCAACTATGCAATTTGGGAGCACTTTGTGGATCCAGCAGCAGTTGGTTATATGCAAAAATACATTGAGTTAGAAGAAAGAGTTCAAAATAAACTAATTGTTCTCTAAGTGAAAGCAGAAGAATATTCAACAACAGAAGTAGGAGGTAGTTCCAGAGGAAACACATTGCCACTACCAAAGGTGACAATCCCCAGGTTCGGTGGTGACTACCTTAAATGGCAGCAGTTTTTTGATCTCTTTTGCCAACTGATACACCACCAACATATCCCAAACGTCCAAAAAATGTTCTACCTAAAATCAAATTTTATTGGAGAAGCAGAGCAACTAATAAGCCATTTTGCAGTAACAGATGAGAACTATAACACCGCCTGGGCTCTACTTAAAGACAGATATAACAATAAACGAGTACTAACAACAAATTTGGCTCAGAAAATATTGGATCAACCTTCATGCGTTGGTACGGCAACTGCCATAAAGGGATTGCACGATACAACTTAAGAATGTTTGCTGGCATTATAAAACTTGGGAATCGAGACTTCCAGTTGGGATCCTCTACTGGTACATATTATAGTAAAGAAAATCAACAGAAGCACTCATATTCGTTATGAACAATCAATTAAAAATCCAAAGGAACTACAAACAATGAAAGATTTCTTAGCTTTCTAAGAAAACCAATTTCAATCTATGGAAGCTATTAAACAAAGTGACAAAGTATCAAGGGTGCATACATCATCTAGGGTCTACCTATCAGTTGTTTCTACTAATAAGGACAATGTTTGCAAGGCATGTGGAAACGGTATTCACCCACTGTTTTCATGCAAGCAGTTTTTGCAGTGGGGAACTTCAGAAAGATTACGTTTTGTTCAACAACAAAAACGTTGCATGAATTGTCTAAAAACTGGCCATACGTACACCAAATGTACACTAAAAAATTGTTTAAAATGTAATAAAAAACACAATACACTGTTGCACTTTGAAACTAAAGAAATACAATCATCGGCAACACCATGTTCTGCCACAAGCATTAATTTATTTATTTATTTATCTACCATCTACCGGGTTACACCCTTACAGATTACATAACTTAACCTATTATATAATAATTAACATAATTAAAGCTTTTTACTAAATAAATTTAACACATTAAAATACCATCTTTAAAGTTAATCAATAGTATGTCCTCCAACTGCCTCTTGAATATGTTTCTTTCTATAGTGAAATCGATTTGGTTAGCAACAGAATTAAATTGTGATAGGCACCTGGTTAATGGTTCATTTATACCGTAGTTTGTTCTATGCAGAGGTGTATAGAATAGTTGATGGTCTCTGAGGAAACGACTCGGAACATGGAAAGGGATAAGGGCTAACAATTCTGGTGAGTCTATTCTTCCATCAATTAAGTCCTTAACAAACATAATATTAGACATTACTCGCCTTTGAGCGAGACTTTGAACACTTAGTAACTGGCATCGCACCCTATAGACAGGCATATTTTCCCACGAGTTCAGACGACGAAGAGCCAACCTAGTACCTACTCATCAGCAACATCATTAACAGCCGCCAGAAGCCAGAAAGCTAACTCTTATGTTCTGCTCAGCACGGCTATCATCAAGCTATCATCAGCAACTGGACAGGAAATAGAGTGCAGAGCCATTTTAGATTCAGGCTCCCAGGTCAACATAATAACTGAGAGGATGGTAAAACGACTAGGATTACCTCATGTGTATAGGCATGCAAATCCAAGGTATCGCTAATAGAAGGAGAAAGGCAGAACATAGAGTAAATGTTGGAATGCAGTCGAAAATCAACGGATTCAAAGCACGAGTAGAAGCATTCGTATTGCCACACATCATCTCGCCACAGCCAATTCAACACTTAGACACGGATGGGTGGGTCATTCCAAATAACATAATTCTTGCTGATCCAACCTTCAATCGCCCAGATAAGATTGACATACTGTTGGGAGCCGAATTCTAGCATCAATTGCTGGTAGCCAGTCAAATAACATTAGGGAAGGATCTTCCCCGATTACAAAACACCAGACTTGGATGGATAATAGCTGGTAAGATCCAAAACACTCACTCCGGAAGTGCTACATGCGGCGTGTGCAGTGATGATGAACTTGATCAATTAGTCGAAAAATTCTGGAAACTAGAAGAAGTGGAGGCCACAGAACCTCAACATTCTATAGCCGACAATTTATGTGAAACACATTTTGTACTAAACACCACAAAGAATCACGGTCAATTTATCGTTAAATTACCGATGATGGAAAATGCAACGCCACTAGGAAAGTCAAAGGAGATTGCTTATAATCGATTCTTGGCTCTTGAACGCCGTCTTACGAACTCAGTTGACGTCAAGAAGCAATATGTCAATTTTATGGAGGATTATGAAGCAGCAGGACACATGACAAGGGTTGACATAAATAATTTGGTGTCACCTCAATATTTCATCCCTCATCACTACGTTCTAAAGCCAGATAGTAGCACCACCAAGTTACGAGTAGTTTTTGATGCCTAAGACATCATCAGGCGTGTCCCTCAACGATATAAAGTATAATGGCCCGACCGTGCAAAGTGAATTATTTTCAATTTTACTAAGGTTTCGGCTTCCTCGGTTTGTGTTCACCGCAGATATCCAACAAATGTATAGACAGATATTGATGCATCCTGACAACCGGTCACTCCAGCTCATAATGTGGAGATCAAGTCCCACCGAACCTATCAAGCATTATCAATTAAATACAGTCACGTATGGAACTAGAGCCGCACCTTATTTAGCAACCAGATGCCTTCAAAAATTAGCAAGCGAATTCTGGGACTCACACTCGCTTGGGGCCCGGGCACTTCGAGAAGACTTCTACGTTGATGACTGCTTAACAGGATCTGACAGTCTTACTGCAGCCATAGAAACACAAAGGTAATTAACTCATATTTCAACGGGCTCTGGATTTAAATTAAAGAAATGGTGTGCCAATCATCCGCGATTGCTTCAAGGAATTGCCCAGGAAGATGTGGAAATAGATTTGGACCTCAATGAAGATGATAAAACCATAAAGGCTCTAGGCATTTCATGGACTCCAAAAAATGATAAATTTTGCATCAAAGTAAATTTGGACAACAGAACCCAAATTTCAAAACGAAACGTCAGCTCAGAGCTTGCCCGATTATTTGATCCATTGGGAATTATGTCACCTGTGGTGGTTACAGCTAAGATGTTCCTTCAAGAATTATGGCAACTTAAACTATCCTGGGACGAAGCATTGCCGATTGAATTTCAGACTAGATGGAGATATTTTCGAGAGAACCTGAAGGAGCTGAACAACTTGAAATTCTCACGACACATGTTTAATCAGTCAGTTCCTAAAACAATGCAGCTTCACGCCTTTGCAGATGCATCAGAACGAGCATATGGTGCAGCAATATACATTAGATCCGTGTTAAATGATGGAGCGATAATTGTGAGGCTTCTATGCGCTAAGTCTCGTGTGGCACCACTAAAGAAACAAACTTTACCTCGGTTAGAACTATGTGCGCCAGTTGTAGGTGCACAATTAATATCCAGAGTAAAAAACGATCTTCATTTAAAGGACGTTCCTTCATACTTGTCCTTTAAATGAAGGACATGGTAAAGGTTCCACACGGTTTGCCAGAACAGAATGGAACATTATTGTGTACTACGATCTGCAGCCATATCAAACAGAAATGGAAATGTTTTTAGACAGAACAAAGAGACTACATCAGATGTGCCAAAACGCACACCTTACATGTTCGGACATTGTAAAAACAATTGAACACATTAGAACCGAGTTGCTCATGAACGACGAGGTCCTTCATGCTCACCGCACAAAACGAGGTGCCGTCAATATCATTGGAAACATTGCTAACTCCTTATTTGGTGTTCTTGATTCTGAATATGCAGACAGAATGACGGGTACAATCAACCGTGTTAACGACAATGAGCAACATTTATCAGCTCTTCTTAAAAATCAAACATCAATTATTGATTCAACGTTAAATATTATGAAATATGACCAAGGTGCAGTCAAGCAGAAGTTTGAGGCAATTGATGATCAGCTAGGACTCTTATTGAACCAAGTCCACGCGGAAGACCATCACCACAAGTTATTTGAACTATTTACGTTATCATCCATTCAATTAACAATGGTGGCATCGAACATTCGAACCACGCAAGCATCATTAATTAAGATATTGACTGATACACGCCATGGAACAGTAAGTCCGACAATTCTATCACCACGTCAAATACAAGTTGAATTACTGAAAATAAGAAATCATCTTACAAAATCCGTTGAATTGCCAATTAATCATGATGATGACCTATTGACAATTTACAGATTAATGAGTATCAAGGGAGGTTTAACCAAGGATCACATCGTTTTCCTTATATCACTTCCGTTGATTGACCAGCTGCAATTCGACACATATAGAATAATTCCAGTACCTAGTATATTAAACAAAAGTATGGTTATAATCAAACCATGCAATCAAATCATAGCAATATCTTCCCATCGAGATCAATATGCTCCTGTGAGTAGTTCCGAATTTAACTCATGTACAATGCTCAAGAATGGCGTTCGCTTATGTTACAATAACCAGGCTACATATAACAAGGGTTCTGACATGTGCTCATGCGAAATTCATCTCCTTAACAACGAACCACAATCCAATTGCGTACTAGAACCACTAGCCACTAATGCAACCTGGCTTCAATTAAGCCACGAAAACCAATGGATATATGCTTTGAGATATCCGACCAAGATAAGTGCATTCTGTGGCAATGATGTACTTCAATTATCATTGGAAGGTGTAGGAATACGTAAGTTGCAACCTGATTGCATTCTGAAGCAGCAAACTCTAACGATTCAAGGAATCCAGTCTGTTTCCAGTATTGTGCATTCATCATTCACCAGACTAGCAAATATCACTGATTTCGCAAACCTACAAAGTTTTGAACCGCTCATACACAAGGTCGAGACTGGGCATTACGACAGTCAAATACGTAATTTGACCTCCTTACAACATTCCTTCTCTAATTAACTGCTTGATATGCCATCTAAGATCCACGGAATGAGTTATTATCACACAGCGATCGGGTACGTAGCATTGTTTCTGTCCATCGTCATCATTGCTTATTATATCTGGAAGAGCAATACAAGGAAGCGTGATTCTTCACCCACTCCAGTAGCTGCACCAATACCATTACCAAGGTCTACTTCTCGCTCTGATTTATTTATTTATTTATTTATTTGTTTAGCCAAACAAGGCAATTTTTACTTATACTAACAGGTTTTTTTTTTTTTTTCTTTCTTCTCCTTTCCATGTTTTTGTAATTAAGGTGTTTTATGCAAAGTGGGCGTGATCCGCCCACGTCACTGACATTTTATTTTCTAAACATGTCAAAAGAGAGAGACGAAAAGCAACAAATTGTTCTTACAAACTATTAAGGAGAGAGAAGAAAAGCAAAAAGGGACTTATGCAAATTGTTCTTACAAACTATAAAGACAAGAGAGGGAGAGATGGAAGTTAAGTGGGAAACAGATATTTGGAGAGGGTACACTTAAATGTGGGTTTGGACATGGATGGCGAATAACAGTCGCTGATATTATTGAATATCCTACAGCATCTGTTTATGGGTTCATTATATGCATAAACAGTGTAGTGCTGGTATTCGTTTACCAGTCTTGTATGCCTAGTTAGTCTTCCAGGAATTTTAAATGTAATCTTACTCGAGATATATTCAATGCTGATAGCTCCAGTTATAACATTAAATGTGAAACATGAACTTAGTAAGATTCTCCGTGATGATAGAGGCATCAGATTTAAAAGGCCTAGTCTGTGTTCCTACGAAGTCAGGTTACTAAAGTCGCGAGGGTCATAGGATTCTCTCAGAGCAAAAAGCAGAAATTGTTTTTGGATAGATTCGAATCTAGCGCTATGTGACTCAAAGGCAGGATTCCAGATTATGCAGGCATATTCAAGTATTGGGCGCACTAATGTGCTATAAAGAGTCTTAGTTACCCAGACATTCTTGAATTCTTTTGCACGCCTTTTTATGAATCCGAGTTGCTTACTAGCTCTAGATAAAGTTTTGTCGTAATGAAGATTAAAGCGTAGCTTGTTGTCCAGAATTACGCCAAGATCTAGGATATGATTTACTCTTTTAAGTTCAATGCTATTCAGAAAGTAGCGGTTATTCTCTACTAGAATCTTTCGGGAAAAACTTATAATGTTACATTTGCTTACATTGAGATAGAGCCTGTTTAGATTACACCATTGTTCCAAAGCATATAGTTTCGACTGTAAGAAACTGGCATCTACTTCCGACTTAATGACGTGGTACATTTTAAGATCATCTGCGTACATAAGATGTGGGATGCCACTTAATACTTCAGACAAGTCAGAGATGAAGATGTTGAAGAGAAGTGGACCGAGATGACTGCCTTGAGGAACACCAGATGAGACAGATATTTTCTTAGACAATATACCTTCGAACTTAACATACTGGGACCTTTCGTGTAGGTAAGATTTGAGCCAATTAAGTACAGAGCCGGAAATACCAAACTTCTGCAATTTTAGAACTAAGATATCATGATCAACACGATCAAGGGATTTACTGAAGTCAGTATATACCGCGTCGATCTGATATCCTTTTTCCATTTCAGTAAGCACATATGAGACTAAAATTGCAAGATTTGTTGTGGTTGATCTACCCTTACGAAAACCATGCTGTGGTTCGTTTAGTAATGGATTCACTAGACCTGTAAGCTTTTCACATATGAGTTTTTCAAAAAGTTTTGGAATAGCTGACAATATTGCAATGCCCCTATAACTTTCGACAGATCTTTTATCACCTTTTTTATGAATGGGTGTAAGATGGGAAGATTTCCAGTACGATGAAAAGGTACCTAGGGCCAAAGATTTATTAAAGATGATATGAAGTGGCCTGATAAATTTATCTGCGCATTGAACTAATAAGCAGGCAGGTATTTGGTCGGGGCCAGGAGACTTGTTTGGATCAAGATTAATGATGGCCTTATGTATTTCCTCCTGAGTTAAACTGAGGTTATAAATTAAGGGTGACATGTTTGGAGAGAGAGATGATATAGCCTGATTTAAAGGCACACAAAATACTTCTTTAAAATGATCAGCGAAGAGGTTACAGATCATTTGTGGGTTGGAAGAAACTTCGTTACCTTTAAACATAGACGTAGGGTAACCACATGACTTACGTTTAATATTAACGAAATCGAAGAATTTTTTTGGGTCTTTAATAATATTCTCATCAATTAAATTTGTGTAAGATTCATACGCTTCATTTGACTTGATAGAGAATTCTTTAGACAGTTCTTCATATTTGGTTTTTTGTTCGTCACTAACGTTGTGGGAGTTTCTAATGATTTTGTGAAGCTTATTTCTTTGATTTCTTAGATACCTAAGATTTCTATCAAGCCAATGCTCTGAAAGTTAGTCTCTCTTCTTAATTGCGACACAGCACCATCCAAGTCCATAGCCGCAAGTTCATTCCAGTTCCAAGTGCTCATACCAATTACTATACTTGTGTAATCCGCGTTACGAAAATCGTAAACAATTGAGTTGTTGAACGAAAGGGAATATGTTATATTAGTGGTGGACAACTCAACTGTTATAGCTGTGTGGTGAAGTGTATTAGAGAAAATATGTTCGGCATCAGAAGCTTGACCAACTTTTTCTTCATCATAGGAGTTTGTGAAGACTAAATCTAACCAATTGCCATTCTGATTTGGGCGTGGTGCAACTTGCTGCAGATCATTATTATAGAGCGTACTAAATAATGTGAAATCTATCGAATTTTACAGGTTAACTGGTAGAAGGCAGTTGTCATTATCATCAATTTCAAAGGAGACATTTGGACGATTAAAGTCACCAAATATTATAACCTTATCTTCTTCATTCAAGGTCATCATTAACGATGAAATAGATTCACCTAATACATTGTACGCGTTTTCTGTTGTACCTGGAGGAATGTAAACGACACAAATGTAGATGTAGAGATTTGTTCGTAAACACATCCTGATTATTAGGTGTTCGAAAAATTGGCAGGAGGTGGTTTCGACAAGTTCAGAAGGAAGGGAGTTTCTAGTTGCGATTAAAACGCCACCTCCACGAGAAAGGCCAGTTTTTAAATAATCCCGATCATTTCTGTAAAGTGTCCAACTACTGTCCAAAATTTCCTCATTCTTAAAAGTGTCATTTAACCATGTTTCAGTGAAAACGAATACATTGAAGTTGGTAGATTTTCCTTCTATGTACAGTTTATTTAGTTTCCCTCGCATCCCACCACAGTTGTGATAGAATATGTTTAAACTGGGTATAAGACAGTGTGAACGCGATCTTTGCAGATGCCAGAGATACTTTGAACTAGTGTGCGAGGCAAACGCAGTGAGATCATTTTCCACATCTCTTGGCGAGATATTAAGACTTTCGTGAAAATTTACAAACAATTTTTTCAACTCAAGTGGGTCCGTCGGAAGACCTTCTTGCTGAATTGATGCCATTGCGCTTGTTTTTGTTGTTCCCTCAATGCAAACCGATTCTGATTTGTTGTGCAGATATGCTAGGTACAAGCGCACATTATCAAACAATCGACGGTCTCTAAGACGAGACATGATAAAGCGGCCTTCACTACTAACATCAGCTAGATTTTTAGTTAACTTTGCCGTTGGTGGGAGAAGAGGATCAAGAAAGGCTAGTGGTGCATTAGTGGAGGGTTGGCTAGAAGGTACTTGAGCTGTCGTAAGATTAGCGTGTGGACTTGGGGTGGGAGTTGTTATAGTGGATAGTTGTTCTATATGTGTAGGATTTGATGAGGGTGGGGAAGGATTTAAAATATGGGAGCTAATGAAATTGGGGTAGGTTATCGTAGGCGCAGACATTTTTTTAGTAGCGTTAGTGCTTGAGGGAGGATTGGTTTTCGGTGAAAGGTTAAAAGAAACTCTTTTCTGTTTAGAATTTTTGGGCTTAGATGGATGTTGGGAACCATTAGTGTAATAAAAGGAAGAAGAAGTTAAAGGCTGTTTTGAAAGAGAAGAGAAATTAGGGAAGATGTTTGTTTTGCAAGTCCAATTAGAATCTGGCAAAGACTTTTTAGATACATTAATTCTATCATTACTATTACCTTATTTCTTAATTTACTTGATTTATGATTAGTATTGGAATAAGGAATAGAATTAGCATTATACTCAGGCTTACTTTTTATTAGCTTACTTTTTATGATTAGTATTGGAATAAGGAATAGAATTAGAATTAGCATTATACTCAGGCTTACTTTTAATTTTTCTTATGTTGTGATTAGAATTAGAATTAGAACTTAAATTAGAATTTGAGCTAAAATTGGAATTAAATGTAGTTTTTTTGCTGTTGGTGCTTGGTATTTTCGACTTCCTTCTAGGATTATCTATCCATTTGGCAATAACCCAATTCCCATATTTCGCACTCCCACCAGAGCCATTCAGGAACATCCACGCGTACTGAGTTGGAATGTTCAGTTTGAAGCTGCAAAATTTTCTAGCTCTGCTAGACATCTTTATACAGTTTGAGATTGAGATGCCGAATTTCTTCCGAAAATAGTTACGCATCCAAGATACACTTGTTTTCACAGATGTGCCCTTAATGAACAAAGCCGTTTTTTTAGTTTCGTTCGCACTCTCCAGCTTTTTGATCCTACTGTCCCATTCGGATGTTGTCCATGATGTTCCAAACTGGTGGATCAATTTTCGGGGTGCAGCGACAGGATTAATTGCTGCAGGCTCTTTTGATTTTCCAGTGGGAGAGGTCGGTGGTGGTAGAAATGGACGAGCCGACGGAGAAAGAATGGTATCAGATGGTGAGTCCAAAACAATAGAAGCTATATTGTAAGATGCTGACGGTGAGCGTGATGAGGCTTCAACAATTTCTTCAAGTATTGAAGATGAGTTCTGATCAAAGATTGCGGATGAATTTTGTTGAGGTCCTGTTAACTCTGGGAAGTTTTGAATTCTGTTGGGTGCAGAACTAATGACATCCGATATTTCTACAAAAGCTGCCCGAAATATGCCTAGATCGTCACTGAGTTCGTCTAATTTATCAAATAGCACAGTCATCATTGGATCTGGCTGCTGGGGTGAAGACGCGGGCTTATTTGAAGAGGATTGAAGCATTATGTCGAGGTCACTTCTTAGGTACGAGAGGTTGTCTTTGATAATGTTTATCGACTCATCATTGTTATTTTTTTCATAATTTGCATTTATTAATTTTTTTATATCCGTGATTGCGCTTGCAAACGTGCTTGCGTTGATATTGTTTTCGGAATTTAAGTCCGTCACTTTTTCGCAAGCTTTTGAAATTTTATTTAGTTTTGCCTCTAAGTTTGTTTTCCCTATCTCAAAAGCGCTGCTGAGGTCTTCCGCTATTTTTATGGTTTCATCGAATTTTAATTGATTTTCGATAATTTTTTTATGGCACAGTTTATTTTCCGACCTAAGCGAGTTTATAGAATCACTGAGGCACTTTACCGCGAGAAGGACATGCGAGAGGGAAATGTCTTTGCATTCATCGCAGTAGAAAACAAAGTTTTCGAGTTAGTCTTTTAAGTAATTTAGACTTCTCTTCGATAAGCCTATGCAGGAGGTGTGAAAAGACTTTCCACATAGGCCCTTACAACCGATTGTGGGTGCTTTTTTATCATCTGAAGTACAAGTAGAGGAGTTGCAGATGTTTTCCATTGTTAAAATCGTAATTAGGTTACAATCGGTGAATAGCTTTGAAAAAAAACGTTGTTGCCGATTTGCAGTTATTTATTGTTTTTTTTTTGTTTTGGCTTATGTTTTGGTTTGCTTTTGTTTAGGATTGTTTTTTTTTTTTCACTTGCACTGGATTGGCACAGTTATTATTTTGCAGAATTGCAGTTAAGCACTTAGGTATAATTTTATTATTTAAATTGTTTAAGTTTTAAGCTGTATTAAAAGTTGTAACTTTGCAGAACTTACACAGCACAATGGGGAGGGAGTTAAAGGTTTTTTTTTTTTTTTATGCTTACAACGGCAAGTGGGCTAGCGGAGCCAATTATTATCACGTCCGATCAGTTTGACTAGTGAAACTCAACTTTCTCTATCAACGTAGCTTAAATTGTTGAAGAGATATTCAACTCGCGGGATAATATTAAGAATAGCGCCGATACCAACAACAACATGCATTGTTACATGACAAGGCAATTTGTTGTTACCCAGCAAAGTAGAGCAGCGATTATTGCGCAAAGCAGCCAGCACAGCATATTTTGCTGTGCTTGCTTAATAGTGTTCTTATTTAGAGTCGATGATTTTTTGGCACACTTATTAATTATTGCTTAATTTAAGTCATATTGATTTGTGTCAATTAAATTAGTTCATAAATTCTTGGTTTTGGTTGCTTTGCTTATTTTGTATTATGTTAAGTAAACACTTTCCACATTTGTTTCTTTCTTTATTGTTTTTATATATTTTGTAATGTGTTAAGTCAACACTTTTTATATAACTTTAATTGTAAATACAATTCGTTAGTTATTCACTTTTAGCATTGTTTTAAGATTATTTTTACTTTTTATAAAAGAAATAGTTTTTAATAAATTCTTCCAGTTATTCAATCAACTTTCAGTGTTTGTCATTAACTCATCTTCCCGTTTTACGTGGTTTAAGCGCCATCTAAAACAAACCCTTGATTCAAGCATCTATACGGTTAATATGCCGCCTAGACGCAAAATTCGAATCAAACAAAGTCGATGTGATAGTGATTTCTTTACCGAGCGTTTCCACTGCCCAGTGTAAACACGGCAGTGTAAACAGTTTGATCCGAACCAAGGTTCGGAACATTGGTTTTTTACAAAATGCTCGCGAGCGCTATTCGCGCAGTGTAAACACTTTTCTAGCACGAACGAACGAAAATTTCTTCGTTCGCTCTGATCGGCCGGCGATCGATCTTTTTGGGCGAATCCAGTTCTTATTTGTGTAGAGTAGTAGATTTGTTGAAATGGTAGTTAATAATGTAGGAAAAACAAAAAAGAAAGAAAATATATTGAAAACTTAACGTAAAAGAATTCTGTTTTACTTTATTATTTTATTAGCACTTTATATAATCAAATTATTTATATAATATTCTTTATATAATAAATTCTTTATATAAATACTTATATAAATCTTCAATTAAAAGGCATAGAAGTAGTCAAAATTAATCCGATCTAGTACGTTTGCATAAACAAAAATTTATCAACGCTGATGCTCGCAAGCATTGAATTTAAGTGTTTCCACTGCACGAACGAACAAGATGGCGACTTATCCCCAACTCACACGGTGATTGCCAATCAAACAATCTAGTCGTTTCGTTGTTGCTTTCAATGTGAAACTATCAAAATCTCTGAGAGCCAGAGCGGATGAACACAGATTGCAGCAATCTAAATTTGTTAATTTTGAGATTGCTGTACATGTCGGCAATCAGCAATCTGAATGGTTTTGCTAGGTTACGAAAGAAAAATTTCAGAGAAATGTAAAATTTAGATTGGCGTGTCGTGTGAGCTACCAACAATCAGAATGTGAAAGAGAGTAAGAAAAGTCATCGATTGCCAATCAAGCAATCCCGTGTGAGTTGGCCATTACCAATGTTCGCAACTTGTGTTCGTGCGGTGGAAACGGTTGGACCGAACGAAGAATTCATCGCTACGATTTGTTCGCGATGATTCGGGCAGTGGAAACGCTCGGTTACAAATAAAGTTAAATTCGTAGTGTCGTTAGTTAAATTCGTACTTAAAGGTAAATTCGTACTCAAAGTTAAATTCGTACTCAAAGTTAAATTCATACTTTGCATAGAAGTACGAATTTGACACGTTAACTGCCATGAGGCACATACGGTGTGCCTCAATAAAATGTCCACGTAGGCTCTGAGGCACGGCGTATGTGCCTAAGTATTTGATTACACATTTTAGTTCATGGTTTAAAATTACTACCTCGATATGCAAATCTGTAAACGTAGTTCAATTCCACATGGCCTGGCATACCTAAACCTATCTTTAGCGCATCATTTTTATACCGCGACGTTTAAAAAAAACCCCTTTTCTTAATTTCTTAATTAGTTCTTAATTTTAAAAACTTTAATTTTGTCACTCCGTTTGTAACGCCCCTAAGGAAGCGTGGTAGGTATAGAAAAGAATATATATTCTTGATCAGCATCATCACCAGAGTCGATTTAGTCATGTGCATCTGTCCGTCATCCACAGTAAATATACAATAAACGTATACATTAGGCCGTGAGGTACATATGATGTGCCTCAATAGAATATTTCAAAATTTCACAGAAATATAAAAAAAAACATTTTCTGATATTTTGTTCGGAATTTCAGATACCAAAATACACTAGATTTAAAAAAGAAAAATGGCCGGAAGGACCCGATATTTTTTTGTATGGTGGCAGTTAAAGTGTTAACTTCGTTGTGTTGTTCGTTAAATTCGTACCAAAAGTTAAATTCGTACTTTTTTGTAAAGTAAAATTGGGCGATGTTTTCTTAATCACTAACAGATGGCGCTATGCTATGCATAAGATAATTAGCTGATGCACTTTTCGAGCTGACAAATAAGTTTTGCGAAAAACCAAAATTGTATTGTAAAACAAATGTAGTCAAATTTTTAACAAATTTGAACCAAACGAACTCTTCTTTGATTATTTCCATTGAATCAAACCCAAAATTCATGCTTGCCGCTTTAACTTTTTTGTTAGTAATACCAATGCTGCCAAACTTTTTAAATGTCAAATGATGCAGTACTGCCAATTTTTCGGACACCCAGCGCCATCTTGTCATGAATTACGACCAAGTGTTGCCTACTTTTACAGTTGTGGCCTCAACAATTAAAAACATCGAATTGGATCAATTGAAATGATCCAGCTCACTTGCTGGATCATGTGTTGTTTTTGCTTTGCGTGCAAAAGCGATGATATGATCCGGATCTCCTATGAAAAAACGCAGCTAATAATATGCATGAAAATTATACATTACATCCTAGCGCTAATAATTTAGTATTTAGCGCTAACAATTTCTTAAATAATTTTGAAGATTTATTTACCGGTTTAGATTGTTTAAAAATCCAATCCATTTAGTATACCAATTAGTTTGAGACAACCGCTTAAAAACGAAATAAATAGAAGGGTGAATTTGGGTGCTATTGTTCCAGTTGAAGAGCCAACAGAATGGGTGAGTTCAATTGTACAAGTACAAAAAAGCAATGGCCAGTTTCGATTATGCTTAGATCCACGTAATTTAAGCAAAGCTAAACATCGGCCGCATTTTCAATTTCCTAATTTAGATCAGTGAAAAGCCAGACTAAGTAATGCAAAATTCTTTAACACTTTAGACGCTAATGCAGGTTTTTGGAATATGCCTTTAGATGAAAACGCGTCTAAGTTGTGTAATTTTATAACACCATTTGGGAGATAAACATTTCTTCGATTACCCTTCGGTATAAGTGCTACAACGGAACTTTCGCTATATACGCTTGTCCAAAAAAACGCTCATCGGCGTTTAATAATTCGCTTATCTTTTTTCTTCAGAACTTGGCAGCATTGCGTGTTACTGTCAAATATTGAACATTATTATTAATAAGCACAAATTGATAAACATTTTTTTGCTTAAATATTATAACATTTGAGTGCTTACCGTTACACCTTGTGCTATCATATCCTCCAGAATATTGGAATAAGCAAATTTTTTTCTTTCTGGCATGCTTGAATTCGTCCTTTCTGGCCTTATAGCATTTAAGGAATCCTTAGGTCTCCTCACGGCTCCATTTCTTGCGTTTACTGCTAGAATATATAAAAATTGAATTTTTTGTACTAGCAACATAGCCGTATAAGTTTATTGATATATTACCACTCATTAGCTGCATTCCCGTGGGATTGGATCAGATCAAATCTCAGTGGAACAACTTTTGTTCAACTTTATAACAATTTGGCACCACTGTCTTGAAACAGCTGTTTGATAACAATAGAAATCAATACAAAACAGCATACTTTAGATTTGCCAACTATGTTCGTTTTTGACAAAAAATACATTAAACTTAGCAGCATTTTCAGATCAGAAATAGAGCCAGGAAAAGAGCTGGTTCTAAATTTTGTTTTTGCTTTGTGAATAAAATAGAGCCGCGCACTAGATCAACGACCACGGGAATGCAGCTATTGTTGGCCATTCTGTGCAAATAGAATAAAATTTATTATTTTCTGCTTTGTTTACTTTTGATAGTGATTTTTTTTTATTTTATGTGACATAAACATGGTTGTTAACGCCCAAACATAATTAGTTCTAAACCGCCACTGTGCACGGCAGTTTGTAGTATAAGAGTATATGAGCAACGGGTCCTCTCTCTACCTTGTATTCACTGCTTTTGCCTTTTGTCATATAACTTGCCTAGTTTTAAGTTATTTTTTTTGTCTATGAATAAATAGTTATTGTACAGCATTCAAGCAGAGCTTACTTCTTATTTTTAAAAGCGCAGCTTAACTCAATTTTGAGTACAATATTAACTCCCCCAGTACAAACTAGTACTGGAGTCAGCATTGGTAGCAGAGCAAGGTTTCTATTAAGAAACTTAAAAAAAAAAAAAAAAATAAAAATATCAAAAATTACACTAAAATTTATGGAATTAGTTGGGACCAAGACTGCTAGAACCTTTGGACTTTTTTCTCATCGTTGGAACTTTCGTCATTTACGCTGCTGAAGTTACCATCAACTCGCCGCAAGTTCGACAGTGGATCCAACACTTTCCTGAAAAAGGTAGAAAGTCAATTTGGTTGTGCAACGAAAAGCTAAAAAATTTGTATTGCTATTTGCAAGCTGTTAGCACGTTCTTTTGTGGCATAGGCACACGGTGTTTCTTGTTAAGGTACATAGGTGTAAAGTCTAACGGGTCGCTATATACTTCGGCTAGAACTGTACATCACGCGATCGTCAAAAATTACATCATTCTTTCAATACAAATATATTGCGTCATTATTTTTCAAACGGTTTAATAAAAATTTGTATTAAATTTTTTTTGTTGCAATAATGGCGCCAAAGAATAAACATGCGGCCTTATGCCCAACTCGCGAAAATCTGATAAACTCGCTGGAAAAAATACAGTCAATGATTGACAAGAAATCAAATACAATGACAATTGCGGAACTTGAAACTCGAGCTAGTATAGCGGAGTCGATATTTTCGCAATTGAACAATGTTCAATCAGAAATAGAACAGCATGAAGAATCCAGCGAGTTTTCGAAGCGTCAAGTTTACGAAGAACTAAACTGCGAGGTAAAATCGCGCATTTTAAATTGCATTTCGGAACATAATCGCAGAAATTCGAGTCATTTGGATTCAACGCATAATTTTGGTTCGGTTGCTCAAAATAACACTATGGCTTTTGCTCGTTTGGCCAATTTGCCGAAAATTAAAATTTCATCATTCTCTGGTAAATATACGGATTGGACAAATTGGTTCAATACATTTTCATCGTTTATTGATAACGATTCGGACTTAGATAATTTATCTAAGTTTGTTCATTTGCGTTCGGCGTTGGGTCCGATTCCGTTGCGTACTATTGAGTCGCTAGAGCTCACAGCAGAAAATTATACTCACGCTCTTTCTCTTTTAAAAAATCGATTTGAAAACAAATCTATTATTTTTCAAGCGCATGTAAAAGAGTTATTTGAAAGCCCGCGGCTTACTCAGCAAAACCCTTCTGTTTTAAGAGAACTAATTGATCATGTGAATTCCCATCTCAGGGCTCTCAAATCGTTAGGTAGTACTGAAGATGTTGCAAACGTTATCATATACTACCTCATTCGATCAAAGGTTGATTCTGAACATTGAAAAAATGGGAAGATCAGGTGAAAATTGAGGAGTTACCGACTTGGGATGGGTTTTCAAGATTTTTAGAGAATCGTTGTACTGCTCTTGAGAACCGTGAGTTCAATGAGTCGGTGTCTAGGGTTGAATCGAAAAATTATAGTCAGCCACCATCAAAACATAACACTAAACACGATATAGTGAAAAAATCGCAGTCTTTCTCGCTTACAACGTATAGAGAACGGGATGAGATGACGTGTCCATGCTGCAAAAAAAATCATAACGTGCTGAATTGCTCAGAATTTTTAAGGTTGTCGCCCATTCAACGGTATTTTGAAATCAAGAAACATTATCTTTGCGTATTATGTTTACTCAAGTCGCATCCAGTTAAAGAGTGCTCAGCTAAACATTGTACTGAGTGTGAAGGCATCCATCATGATTTATTGCACCGAATTGGTAAACGGAATGGTAATTTAGTTTCAGCAGTTGAAACAAAGTCAATAACAACTTTTACAGAATCGCAAAAGGAATCCTCAAATCCCGATTTTCCAAGTTTTTCTCATTCGAGCTCGTTGTATTCATTGCTTTCTTCGAATTCAGTAAAATTTCTGGCAACTGCAGTCTTGTTTGTTAAAGATTTGTCAGGGAAACTTGTAGAGTGTCGCACGATTTTAGACTCTGGTAGCCAGTTGAATTTCATAACTGCAGATCTCGCGAATAAATTAAACTTGAGCGTGGAGTACGATCAAATTTCGATAAGCGGCATAGGAAGTGCAAAAACAGAGTCGTTGGGCCAAGTCAGTGCCGTAATTCGGTCTAGGCTAACAAATTATTCCGATGCTCTCCAATTTATGGTTATGTCGTCTATCACTCAATATGCTCCAAATGTAGTACTCGACGTTAGCAAGTGGAATTTGCCTAAAAATATTGAGCTTGCCGACCCGAAATTCAATGAATCGAAGACGATTGATATGCTTCTCGGTGTTTCGACATTTTTCAAACTTCTATCAGTTGGGCAAATCAGTTTAGGCGATAATATGCCAATTTTGCAGAAAACTCTCTTAGGATGGATTTTAGCTGGTGAGTACATGCACTCAAAAATTTTGAAATCGGTCGTAGTATCCAATAGTGCAGTGGAGGAGGATAAAAGACTGTCCGAATTAGTAGAACAGTTTTGGAAATGTGAAACAGTGACCTCAGAATCATCGAATTTAACTCCGGAAGAACAGGACTGCGAAAACTATTTTTTGGCCACTGTAAAGCGAACACTGTCTGGGCGATTCGTAGTTCGACTGCCATTTAAAAATCCACCAGTAGGAGTTGGAGAGTCATATTCGATAGTGTTGAAAAGATTAGAATGTTTGGAAATAAAATTAGGGCGTAATCTACACTTGAAAACTGAATATAAAAAATTTATTGACGAATATCGCGAGTTAGATCACTTAGAAAACGTGACGCATGTGCCTCTTGTAGATTTCAAATATTTTATGCCACATCACGCTGTTTTACGTCGCACTAGTACGTCGACCAAGTTGCGCGTCGTTTTTGACGCTTCTTGCAAGTCAAGCAACGGGTTTTCCTTAAATGACAATTTACTCATTGGGCCTAGAGTACAGCCTGAATTGTTTGATATTCTAGTTCGATTTCGTCTCTATAAGTATGCGCTAACTGCCGATATATCAAAAATGTATAGGCAAATTTTAATTGCTGCAGAAGATTGTAATTGGCAGTGTATACTTTGGCGCGAAAACAATTCGCAAAATGTAGATATTTTGCGTCTAAAGACTGTAACTTATGGCACTAGTTCAGCGCCTTATTTGGCAGTGCGTTGCTTACAGTTTTTAGCTCAGAATTTTCATGAAAAATATGCACAAGGCAGCGAAGTTTTGCAGAAAAACGTATACATGGATGATATATTAGCAGGCGCAAATACAATTCATGAGCTTATTATTTTAAAAAATGAGATAACAGAACTTCTAAATCTTGGCAAATTCGAGCTGCATAAATGGAGATCGAACACTTCGTTCACAATTCAGGATTTAGGCTCGGAGCAAGAGCAAGAACCTTTAAGCATTGAAACTAACGATTGTGCAAAAACTTTAGGTGTTTTATGGTATTCTAACCAAGACAAGTTTGGGTTTTCTTATGGCAATGAATTTGCAGTAAAAATTAAAAAGCGAATGGTTCTTTCAGAGCTTGCTCAACTTTTCGATCCCTTAGGACTACTCAATCCAATAATTGTTCTGGGAAAAGTTTTCATGCAGGAGCTATGGCTCTTGAAGCTAGAGTGGGATGAGTCGTTACCCCAAAATTGACATGAAAGGTGGCTTAAGTATCGCCACGAGCTAAAATTGGTTTCAGAATTTAAATTTCCGCGAGCTGTGGCTGATATTTCTGCAACAAAACGCATAGAGTTGCATGGATTTTCAGATGCCTCCATACGAGCATTCGGTTGCACGATTTATGTGCGAACAATAGACGATAAGGGAGATATTTCTGTAAATTTGATAACTGCAAAATCTAAGATTGCGCCACTGAAATCTACTTCTCTGCCGCGCTTAGAATTACAAGGTGCTGTCATGCTCGCTCAGCTGATGAATCGTATACAGCAAATTTTATCGATAAATTTTAATTCAACTTTTTATTGGACTGATTCGATTATAGTTCTCCACTGGATATCGTCGCATCCCTCACGGTGGACAACTTTTGTCGCTAATCGCGTCTCGCAAATTCAAGAACTTTCTAATGCTTCTGAATGGCATAAAATAGAGTCAAAATCTAACCCAGCAGATATTGTATCTCGGGGTATGTGGCCTAGCGAGCTTAAAGATAACGCTTTGTGGTTTAAGGGCCCTCCTTTCTTGAATTCAGATGTTGCAAGCTGGCCTCCGCAAAGATTCGTTTCAAATATGGACAATACGACTGTACTGGAATGTCGTCAAAATAATATCGTTCTCACTATAAATCCAACTTCGATGGTGGACTTGGTTTCAAGCTGCAAATATGTTAATTGTTTTTTGAAGTTGAATCGAGTTTTTGCTTACATTTCGCGCTGGGTCAATCATGCTCGAGATAAACTAGCTGGCGGTGTAATTACACCATATTCAGCAGCGCTAAAGGTCTCAGAACTCAGAGTAGGACTTGAGTACATTTTATTTAATATTCAACAAATTTCATTCGCTTGCGAACTGCAAGCAATCAGTTCCAATCGTATTATAAAATCATCAAAAATTCAAAAATTAAATCCGTATATGGATCATTCTAAAGGCGTTCGAATTTTGCGAGTAGGCGGCAGGCTTTCAAAATCAGAACTTGAATTTACAGCCAAACACCCGGCAATTCTGCCGTGTCAACATGCTTTTTCATTTGCGCTTGCAAGCTATTTACATAAAATAAATTCGCATGCTGGTCCTCTAGCACTATCAGCATTTATTAGGCAACGGTTTTGGGTTATTAACGCCAGAAAGGTTACGCGAAAAGTAGTAAGATCATGTATGTCATGTTTTAGGCAACGACCAAGGGCTATAGAACAGCAAATGGGCAACCTACCAAAAGATCGCGTCGTGGGCGGTTCCCACCCTTTTCAAAAAGCTGGTATGGACTTTGCTGGTCCCATAACAATACACGTTTAACTACGAGGTAAACGACCAACAAAAGCCTATTTAGCCATATTCGTGTGCTTTTTGACGAAAGCTTGCCATATTGAAGTAGTTTCCGATTTATCTACTCCAGCTTTTCTTTGCGCACTAAAAAGATTTTTTGCTCGACGTGGTTTGAGTTCGGATCTATACTGCGACAACGCTACGAATTTCACTGGAGCCGCCAGAAAGCTAAGAGAACTTGCGAATGAGTTTTTCAACGAAGTGGATCAAAACAAAGTAAGCGATATCTGCGCAGAACGTGGCGTAAATTTTCACTTCATTCCTCCTCAATCTCCCCATGTTGGTGGACTCTGGGAGAGTGCTGTCAAAGTAGCAAAGTCGATGCTTGTTCACCATATTAATGGAGCGTCTCTCACGTTCGAGGAGCTTACCACTGTCGTCGCTGAAATAGAAGCGATCATGAATTCTAGACCCATGTATCCAGTATCGTCTGATCCGAATGACTTGGAAGCCCTTACACCAGGTCATTTTCTGACTGGCAGACCTCTTAACTGTATTCCCGAACCTTTCAATGAGGATGAGTTGAATGTCCCACCAGTCAATCGATGGAAACGGATTCAGCATATAAAACAGATATTCTGGAAAAGATGGTCCAAGGAATATCTTTCGTTAATGCAAGAGCGCCGGAAATGGACTACTACTTCCGAAAACATTCGAATTGGAACTTTAGTCATAGTTGCCGAAGATAATCTTCCGCCACATAAATGGATGCTGGGTAGAATTGAAGAAATCTACCCCGGAGATGACAGACTTGTTAGAGTCGTCTCCCTTCGAACATCATCAGGTGTCATTAAAAGAAACATACATAAAATTTGCCCACTACCTATTCTTCAGTGATGCTGTCAAAACTAGAGAACACTAAGTTATTATAAATGACTAAAATTAATTTATGCACGGTTATTTTTTGCATGCGAATTATTGTATAAATTAAATTTCTTATATGCATGCAGGTTATTATAGTTTAAGATTTTATACGATATCACTATTCATTTATACCTTGAATTGTTAACTGGGAATTATTTCTTTTTACTAATACTTTATTTAATTTTTCAACTTTATTTCGAAAGAATGTGGATACTTTCAAGGTGGGGAGAATGTTAACGCCCAAACATAATTAGTTCTAAACCGCCACTGTGCACGGCAGTTTGTAGTATAAGAGTATATGAGCAACGGGTCCTCTCTCTACCTTGTATTCACTGCTTTTGCCTTTTGTCATATAACTTGCCTAGTTTTAAGTTATTTTTTTTGTCTATGAATAAATAGTTATTGTACAGCATTCAAGCAGAGCTTACTTCTTATTTTTAAAAGCGCAGCTTAACTCAATTTTGAGTACAATATTAACTCCCCCAGTACAAACTAGTACTGGAGTCATCAATGGTTGTTTTTCAAAAAGTGATGCCAATAAATTACGTAGACTATCATTTTCTTGATCTGGCAATAGTATTTTTATCGGCGACTATGAGCTAAGCGGCTATAATTATCCTGTCTTAGCTAAGCAGTTTTTGTATGAGAAAATATTGTTAAGCGTATATAGCGATCCGTGGCGTAGTTGGTTAAAGTGCGTGGCCGCTATGTCAACGAACCTGGAAGCCCAGGTTCAAACCCCAGCAGTGACAGAAAATTATTTGAATTAAAATAATTTATTTTGTACGGCCGCCACCTCTCTGCAGACAATGGCAAACCTCAGAGAGTAATCAAAATGCCATGTAAAGCTTCTTGAGAATAAGAACATTCCGTTCATCGCCGTTCGGAGTCGGCGTTAAACTTGTAGGTCCGTTTCTCGGTCAATTGTGTACAAACTTAATAACACGCACAACACAATCGATCATAAGAAGCTAGGTCAAAGTCCTTTCAAGGGCTGAAATGGCCAGTTATTTATTTTTTTTTTATTTTTTGTATATAGCGATGCCAAAAAAACGCACCTAATATATGTTATGTTGATGATTTCTTAATATATGGTTCTTCTAGAGAGGATAAAATATTTCATCAAGTTTTGGAAAGAGCGCGTCTTATAGGGTTAAACTTCAACAAAGAAAAATCGAAATTTATACAAAAAGAATTTAAATTTATTGGACATGTATTCAGTCAAACTGGTGTTCGTCCAGATGAAAACAAAATTAAAGCAATACGAGACATTCCAAATCCGAAAAATATTGCATGTCTACATAGGTTTTTGGGAATGGTGAATTATTTAGGTTAATTTGTTTAAAATCTTTCTGTTGAGAGCAAAAATCTCCGTAATCTTTTAAAAAAAGATGTCTTATGGCCTTGGTCCTTAAAGTATGAAGAAGAGTTCAAGAACTTAAAATTTCTTATTTGCAATTTGGCCATTCTTACATACTTTGATCCAAATAAATCATTAACACTGTCTGTAGATGCGTCTCAAACTGCTGTTGGTGCAGTTATAACCCATAATTCACTCCCAATCGCATATGCATCTCTTATCTCAACTCAGCAAAATCATGCGCAAATTGCAAAAGAGCTATTTGCGATATCTTCTGGATGTAGAAAATTTCATCAATATATTATTGGAAAAAAAATAACTGTAGAAACAGACCATAACCCGTTGGTACGACTATTTGAACGTGCATTGCACAGAATTCCTGTTCGACTTCAAAGATTTATGCTAAAATTGCAATGTTATGATTTAAAATTAATGTATAGACCTGGGAAATATTCATATGTAGCAGACACCCTGTGTAGAGCTCCATTATCTGAGCAAACTCTTACAGAATTAGAAGAGGAACTAGCACTTCATTGTAATCTTTTAACATCACACTTGTCTGCATCAGATGCTAAAATCAACGAAATTCGTTCTTCTATTAGAAATGACGAACCCTTAAATTTGATAAAAAAATATTGTCAAACGGGTTGGCCAAGTCGCAAAAACGCTATTAAAGGGGCCATTATTCCTTATTTTAGTATTCGAGATGATTTGTATGTAGTAGATGAGTTAGTCTTCAAATGTCATCGACTTGTCATATCTTATGTTCTTCGCCATCAAATGCTTAAACTTCTTCATGAAGGACATATGGGCATAGAACGTTGCAGGAACTTAGCTAGAGATCACATGTACTGGCCCAATATCAATCACAATATAAGCAACGTCATTAGTAATTATGAGAGTTGCTTACGTATTAGGAATAATCTTCCAAAATAACCATTACAATCCCATGAGGTTTATCCACTGCCATGGTTCAAAGTAGAAATTGATTTGTTTGAATTCAAAAAGAAGCAATATTTATTAGTAGTAGATTATTACTCAAAATATATTGAAATTAATTTTCATTTCATTTATTTAGTGTAAGTTAGCAGTGCTAACAAGACTAAAAGTCTTATGATAAGCACCGTAACATAAGTAATAGTTATACGACAATTTTATACTATTTTAAATTGAATTTATATAACTTATTCTTAATATTAAGTAAAATTTTAATTGAGAGATAATAGAATGAATAAGGATAAAAACTAATGCAGCTAAGTATAAAAAAATAATAAAAAAAAAATATATAAGGATGGTGAAATAGAAGTTAAAAATTAAGCCTAAATTAAACAGTAATTTCACGAAATTAAATCAAATGAACTAGAATTAATTTTAATTTTGAATTTAAATTAAATTTTGATTTTTGATTTATGATTTAATCCGTGCAAAGATTATGTGATAGGAAGTATAAAGTAATAGAAAAGAAGGGTGAAAATAGAAATTAAAATTAATTAATTGATTGATTAATTGATTAATTAATTAATTGATCAATTAATTATTATTATTGAAATTGAATTGAAAATAAAACCTGAATTTTAAATTTTAAGTTTAAGTTTAAGTTTAAGTTTGAGTTTAAGTTTAATCCGTACAGAAATTTTCTGATAGGTAATAGGAGAGAAAAAACAAAAATAATAAATTTAATAGAATATGTAAAGATTTTTAAATTATTATCTTGAACTTGAGTAAAACTGTGTTAAGGTATTCTTGAACTGCGCTGCACTTTTTATTATCTGAATATGATGGGGGAGCGAGTTCCAAAGACGTATTGATTGTATGAAAAATTGACGCTCAGATGTCAGACATGTGAATCTAGGTTAGACGAGGTTATTGCCACGGTTAGATCTCAGAAAACTTAGTCTTTTAAACAAATACTCAGGCTCTAGTGTTATTATTATTTTATGTAAAGTAATTAAAACTCTTATTTTTAAAAGGGAGTCAAAAGACACATTGGAGATTTTCATTGCAAACTGCGAGACTCGATCAGAGCGCTTTAATGTAAAAACGTATCGTGCAATATTGTTGTATAAGACGCTGAGTTTACCCCGACTTGTCAAGCCTCAGGCTGCAAAGATTTCACACCCATACATAAGTGTTGGAACCAAATAAGTTTTTGCTAAAAGCATTCTAACGTTTAAAGGTGTGAAGTGTTGGGTGGCCCAGAGGTTGCGAAGCATACCATACGTTTTTCCAAGCAGTTCATTGATGTGATTTGACCAGGTCAGGGTGCTGTTAAACGTAAGTCCTAAGTTCTTTGCGGATTTGACTACCTCAATGCTGGAAGCGTTAATAACTATCCTGGAAATTGGTGTTTGTACAGGTTTCCTTGAAATTATCAGGCATTTTGATTTTTTTGGGTTTAAGCATAAACCATTGATTAACGCCCATTCATTGACGCGAGCTAAGTCTGCGCTTAGCAAAGCTACGCAATGTGTCATATCTTTATGTAGGCGACATATATACAACTGCACGTCGTCGGCATATAAATGCATCTTGCTGTGCTGTAGGACCTGTGGTAAGTCATTTGCATACAGAGAAAAAAGCAGTGGTCCCAGAATAGAACCCCGGGGTACGCCTCTGGTAACTGGTAAAAAATTTGAATAGGTATTGTTTATATTTACAGCCTGGGATCTGTCTACAAGGTATGACATCAGAAGTTTTATAGCAGTTGAAGAGAAATTGAATAGTTTTTTTAGTTTGGTACTTAGCACACCGTGATCAACTGTGTCAAAGGCCTTGGAATGGTCTAAAAGAACTAAAAGAGTTACGTTTCTAGAGTCAATATTTGATCTAATTTCCTCAGTTACTTCAAGCAAAGCAGTAACGCACCCACGCTTAGCTCGCAAACCTGACTGGCAATCAGACAGAAGTGAGTTTTCCTGTGTAAAAACGTTAATTTACTTATTCACTATGTTTTCAAAAGCTTTTGAGAGATAGGACAGAATTGCAATTGGGCGGTAATCATTGCACGATTTGGGGATGGGTACAATTTTTGCTTTTTTCCAGCTAGAGGGAAACTCAGAAGTGGTTAGTATTGAGTTGAAGATGTGTGTAAGGAATGGTAGCAGCTTTGGGAGAAGCCGCTTGATGAAAGTTGGATGCATATCATCAAAACCCATTGCATTCGACTTTACAGCTAAGAAACTCTGTAGAACTTCGGTCTGGTCAACGCAAGAAAAACTAAAGCAAGGAAGTGAAACGAGTGGACTAGTTTGATTATAAAAATCTGGGTTTGGGGTTGGCATAAGTATATCGGTAAATTTTTTGTTGAGCTCATTAACATCAACATTTTCATTAGCGCGAAGAGCACTTTTGCCTAGACCGATTTCGCGTATCATGTTCCATTTCTGCTTACTGTTCAAGGCATGAGAAAATTTATCCTCATAGTGTGCCAGATTAGCAGCTGATACTTCACGAACGACGTCCCTCCTCAAAATTTTAAAATGCTCATAGAATTCAGGCACCTTGAAACGTTTCCACCTATTAAAAGCCGCGTTACGTTTTCTGATTAAGGTCTTAATTCAGTTCGAAAACCATGGTGGCTGGTTGTGCTGAATATTTTTTGTTTTTAAGGGAACATATGTGTTGAACAAATGTTTTATTTTATTTTTAAGAAACCGCACTTTATCATTTACGTGTGGGATAGAGAAAATAATGGGCCAATTTATATTGTCGACTTCAACAGACAAGGACGAATAATCAACGTTTTTGAAGTGTCGAAAGATTACCCTTTGTTCTTGTGGAATCAATTGAAAATCATATATTAAAAAAATAAGATCATGCTTGAAGAACATGGGAGCGGATAATTGACCATAGAGCTTGATTTTACTTGTGTCACTCACAAAAAAAAAGGTCGAGTAAGGTATTTTTACTATTCGAGAAGTGTGTCGGTGTAGAGGTGTTTGCTGAAGAAAGTCCTTAAGAATTCATATCATTGATAAGATGAATAAATTTCTCCGTTAAAATCAGGCTATTCAAGTCCCCTTGTAATTATTCAACTAAGGTCTATATTTGCACATCATGGTATTCCCCAAATCATTATATCAGACAATGGACCTCCTTTTAATTCAGAAAATTTCAAAAAGTTTACGACTGAAAGAAATATTGATCATTTAACTTCAAGTCCATGTTTGGCCAGATGAAATGGATTGGCGGAAAGTTCAGTTCCGACAATAAAAAAGCTTCTAACTAAATGTGATGATACTGGATCTGATCCATACATAGCACTTCTTCACTATAGAACAACCCAGAAAATAGTAATGAACTCTCCATCGGAATTATTGATGTTTCGTAAATTACGAACCGAAATTCCATCTATTTCTCATAATTTTAACTCGTAATTAGGCAATAATGCAAAATATCAAATGCAATTCGAAAAAAAATCTATTATAGAAACTCAATATAATGAAAAATTAAAGCATCAAAAACCATTAGAAGTTGGGCAACAGGCTTACTTTAAGAAAACGCCACATTCTGTATGGCAACCTGGACTTATAACATCTAAATGCAGGGAGCCTCGATCTTATTGGGTGAGTGATAAGATTGGTGGTCGCTATCGCTGCAACAGACAATACATATTTGAATCACCTATTACAGATTTCAATGTTAGTAGTTCGAAAGATCAATCACAGGTTTCACAAGATAATTTTAACCAAAGCGAAAGTATTGAGCCTGATGTTTCACCTGTTCGCGTAACAGGTCTAGATCAAGGTGCTATTGTTACTCGCTACGGAAGAAAAGTGGTTTCACCCGAACGATTTAATTGCAATTAACTTTGAAAATTTCGCAAAAAACGATTTAGTCGATTAGTAATTTTAAACAACTTACATATTTATTTCTTTTATAAATTTAAGAAATTTGAATGACCTTATATTTGCATAATAATTTAGGCATTCGTATATGATAATGATAATTGTTTACTTATCAATCTCAATTTTTTATTTTGGATAATGATCTCTTTGGATAATGGTCTTGTAAAGAATTAAACTTAACTTTTATTTATCTTATTTTCAAAGGAAGATGCTGTATACCCAAGTATACACATATATGGTTACATATATATATGAATACATGCGTTATATATGTATCCAAAATATGTATTTATTAATATACACTTCATCAGTCAATATGGTGGCCGTGGCGCAGTGGGTAGAGTGTGTGACCCATACGCCAGAGAACCCAGGTTCAATTCCATTTTACACAAAACGTTTTTTCAATTGAATTTATTTTTCTGTTCGGCCGTCACCTCTCTGCAGACAATGGCAAACCTCTGAGAGTAAGATAATGCCATGTAAAGCTTCTTGAGAACATGCAGATTAGCCTTTCGGAGTCGGCATAAAACTAGTAGGTCCAGTTGTCGATCAATTGTGTCCAATCAGTTGATCTCGTCTATTAGTCGGTGTCGGTAGTGTTTTTGCTTTGTGCTTAATAAAATTGCGTGCTTTTTGTTTAAATTATTTGTTTTGTGTTTAAATATTTGGTACGTATTTTAAATAGTGAGTGTTTTCATTATTAGGAGTACTAGCTGTGTTTGAGATATATATTGTGTAATATTTAACTCTTAAATTGTAATATTTATATCTCTTTATATTAATGTTAAATTGTCTATTGTTTTTGTAAAAAGTTTTTTGTTAAGTTTGAAGCGCTTGCTTGCATGCTAGCTTGCTTGCAGTGTTGTTTTTATTTTTTCATTCCTCTTTGTGCGGCGTTTTGTTTTTTTTCTAAGCTAAGTAGTGTTGTTATTGTTTTTTAACTGTTGCGCTCACTACTTGGTAAAGTGTATAAATTAAACCCTATAAGCACATTTTTTTTTTGTTTCTATACATATATTGCTCAATTGCTCAATTCTGTAAAGAATAATCATGGACTATTTTTCTGCAGAAAATATTGCTGCTTGTTCCCTTAACGAGCTTTGCAGAAGCCAGAATATTCTGAACCCCATGTTCAGCTGTTCTGGTCCATGTGAGCAAATGTTTCATGCTAATTGTGCGGGTATCTCCAAATCGTGCTTAGACGATTTAATGTCTGTCCGGTCTGGTCTTCGCTGGTACTGTGCTTCGTGCAGGGCCCTTTCCCCAGATGAGCTTTATTCTAAAATCAAGCTTTTTGGTGAAAGTCTCAACTTGCTAAATAACAATTTTAGGGATATTGTTACATTTTTTAGCGAAGTTAGTGCCGCACCCAGTATCAGCGTCTACGATGAATGTACTTCACCGGAAAAAATTTCGCCTTCTTTGTCTCAGACAATCTCTTCCGGGACACAAACAAACATTCAGTCTGAAGAAGACCAGAATATTTCTAAAAAGAAGAGGAAAAATAAAAATAAAAATAATACGCGTCGTATGACGTCTTCAAACCTTCCTCAGGCTAAGCAGCCCTCAGCTATGCCTGCAATAAACGATACTACAATTATTTCTTCACCTCCTTCTAATACTCCTCCATTGGCTAATAGTCCAAATGTGATTTCAACCGAGCCCAATAACCCAATAATTAATTTAAGGGCAGTGTCGAGGCGAAAACTCTTATTCATTTCGAGTCTTCAGCCCGACACAACATCTGAAAATGTATTGACGTTTGTCAAACAAAACATTTTATTTAGACAAAATGCATTCTGTTCATGCAAAAAAATTGGCAACAAGCCTTCCCACGCCTCCTTTATTCTAACGGTTGCAGCTGAAGAGTTTGCATCTGTTCTTAACTCTAAAAAGTGGGCCGATAATATCCTCGTTTCTGAGTTTACGCCTAAAAATAAGTCTAGAAGGACGAATAAAATCGCCCATCAGACCCAAAAAAACTAAATAGATTATCCCTTTACTATCAAAATGTAAGGGGATTACGTTCTAAAACACGCGACATATTTTTGGCGTCTCAGAATTTCTCTGAGGATATTATCGCGTTAACAGAAACATGGCTGAACGGAAGCATTATTGACTTGGAACTGTTTGACAATAGTTTTCAAGTTTTTAGAAGGGACAGGCACACTGACAATTTTTCTGCTGTTGGTGGTGGTGTCCTTTTAGCTGTAAGGAATTCCTTTGTCAGTTCCTTAATTGATATTCCCTGCTCTTCTAATATCGAACTTTTATGCGTTAAGGTGTTACATTGTAATTCCAATGTATATGTTATTAATGCATATGTTCCCCCAAAGAGCAGTGCAGAAGTCTATGCAAGCCTTGCGGATTGCATAGAATATATAATAAATCTACTTGACGTTAATGACGACATTTTACTGTTGGGCGATTTCAATCTGCCTGACTTAAAATGGCATTCTTCCGACGATGATACATATTTTTGTGCATCAAATTCGAAGACTCGCCAAGAACATATATTTGTTGACAATATATGTTCTGACTTACAACAAGTTAGTTGTATTTATAATAGTCTTGAAAGACTTCTTGACCTGGTCTTAACTACAGACAGCAACAATGTGATTGTTAAGAGGGCCTTCCATGCTCTGACTATTGTAGACGAATACCATCCACCATTGAGCATTTGGTATAAATCGGACAGAGAGAGCATAGTAAAATCGAGTTCAATCGATAAAGTTTATGAATTCAATTTTAAAAAAGCTGACTTTTTGAAGTTGAATCATTTACTTCATAACAAACTAAATGTTATTTTAGAGTACTTAAATGGAAATAACCTTGATGATTCCATAAGTTTTTTTTATACGGAGCTCTTTATTGTGTTCTCTCAATCCGTACCATATAGCCTCAAATTTGCGAAAAACTGTGCGTACCCTTGGTACACAAAGGATTTAAAAACTCTTCGCAACAACAGGAATAGGGCTTGGAAGAAATATGTCTGTAGTTTAGACTCAAATGACCTGGAAACCTACAAACGTTTGTTTCTGGAATTTGAAAATACCTCAGCTGCATTATATAATGAATATTTAGACAATATAAAGCTGAGAATACTGTCTGATCCAAAAAAGTTTTGGGGATTCATAAATACAAAGAAGAAATCCGATGGATTCCCTTCATCATTCAAAACTGTTGATGGAATTACTGACGATCCCGTCATTATTTGTAGTTTATTTGCAAATCTTTTTAAAGAGTCATTTTGTTCGGATTCTTTTGATCCTGATGAGGGGTATTTTGAATATATGAATTCTACTCCCAGAGTTTCTTTGGACTCTTTATCCTTTACCTCAGAGGATATTTTAAAATATATTAGTTCTATCGATGAAGATTTTAGCGCTGGACCTGATGGAATTCCTGCCGCAGTGTTAACTCAATGCGGTTCAATTTTGTGTCAACCACTCTCTTTGTTATTTAATAAATCTATAAACGAAAGTTATTTTCCACTGTTTTGGAAAAAATCATTTATTAGTCCTATTTTTAAAAAAGGTTGCAGGAATGATGTTATTAATTACAGGCCCATTGCTAAACTGTCATCGATTCCGAAACTTTTTGAGCGAATCGTGTATGATCGGGTAAAAGTTCACTGTCGTGAAGTCATAACAACTCGTCAGCATGGTTTTGTTAATGGCAGATCTACGGTATCTAATCTGCTCGATTTTACAACGTTTTGCTTAAACACCATTGAATCTGGTTGCCAGGTCGACTGCATCTACACTGATTTTAGCAAGGCTTTTGATAAGTTACCACACAATTTAATTCTATTTAAACTTAAGTCCATTGGATTTCCACAATATTTTGTAAACTGGATTAAATCGTATTTGACAGACCGTTCTTATCAAATACGATTCCGAGGGGTTTTGTCTACTGAGTTTATTGCGTTATCAGGTGTTCCTCAAGGAAGTCACCTAGGTCCACTTCTGTTTATTTTAGCCATTAATGATGTGACCCATATCATTAAAAACTCTCATCTGCTTATTTATGCGGATGACATGAAAATATACAGAAAAATAAATTCTCGAGACAATTCAGCCCTACTCCAGTCCGATCTGAAATCTTTTGAAGTTTGGTGTTCTAAAAATAATATGTTTCTTAATCCAGATAAATGCCAAACTATGACCTTTTCGCGAAAAAGGAATAATTTAGTTTTTGATTATAAGATAAAAGATACTGCTTTATGTCGTGTGGATGTCGTTAAAGATCTGGGAATATGTATGGATTCTAAGCTTACCTTTAACATTCATATTGATAACATTTGTAAAAAAGCATCTTCTATGCTTGGATTTATTAAACGCTGGGCCAAGGAATTCAATAGCATGATTACGACTACAACGTTGTATTATGCAATAGTGCGTCCTCACTTGGAGTACGCAAGTCAAGTTTGGTCTCCAAGTTACAATGTGAATGTTGATCGAATAGAGAGAATCCAAAAATGCTTTGTTAGGTTTGCCCTAAGGGGCTTGAATGGATTTGACATTTTAAACCTTCCTCCATATGAGGATCGCTTAAAACTTTTAAAAATGCAATCATTGAGTGAGCGAAGGAAGTCTGCTGATATCGTCTATTTGCACCAACTCATAACCGGTGTATTCGATTCTCCAGAACTTCTTTCTCTTATTAATTTTAACTCTAATCGTAGAAGTAGTAGAAATTCTAACAATTTAATTTACTTGCCATTTAGTAGAACAAATTATATGTTAACTGCTCCTTTAAACCGTATGAGTAAATTAGTTAACAATTGTAGCTTTTTTGATGTTAACTTGTCTAAAGGTCAACTCAAGAGTAGATTAAAAACTATTGTGTAATTGCATGGCTAGTCGTGTCGTCTTGTGTTGTCCTTGAGCCCAACCATATTTTGGTGGGTAAATTTTTCTCACATTAACTTATTACGAGCCACTAGTATCAATTTCATTGAATTTCAAAGATTTTTGGATTGTGACTTTTAATACGTTAATGATGAGAATGTGCGAAAAAGCTGTAGTAGCTAAACTCGATTGTTATTGCATGTAAACATTTAATAACACGCACAAGACAATTTGATCATAAGAAGTTCGGTGAAAGTCCTTTCAAGGGCTGAAATGGCCAGTTTATTATTATATTATTATTATTCATCAGTGAATATACCTCTTTTTGCATTGATCAACTAGTCTTAAGTCAACAGTTATTGAATAAAGAAGTGTATTTAAGTTAGCAAGAAATGTATTAAATTTCTTTTATTAACACAACACAGTCAAGTTTATTTTAATTTTTGAATCATATGGTTCTATCTCAACTTAAGCGGACGGGCTTAAATATGCTTGATCTATTAATACTCCTAACATTTCTCTTTGACTTTAATTCAACTGCTTATTAATATCAACTAAAATCTTGGAATTCAACTGAGAGTCACCTGAAGTACTCCTCAAAACTTTTTTGTTGCACGCCATTGAACCCTGACCCAACAATTTAGTCTGATCAGAAGGGGCGTACCGACGGCATTTTGATTGGCATCGGTAGCTGACAACATAACTGAATTAATTAAAGTTACTCATCCGTTCGATCAATACAAATAAATCTTAACGGGTGTTTTTAATTTGAACGGCTAAGAAAAATTCTTTGTAATTATTTTGTAACCTTTTTTTAATGATGAAAATAAACTGGTGTGCATTAAATACATGTAATTAGGTATGTTTTGAATTTTTTTGTTTCGTTTTTTGGTTAATCTGCCCTTTTCAGCTAAGGTAGAATCACCTTGAATTATTTGTAATAATTTGAGAACCTTAGTAGAAACACTAAGACCTTGTTGCAAATGAAAGAATTAACTTTGTTCTGCACAATTTCTTTATTTTCCAAAATCTTTTATACCTAAAAATAGCTTAACAGAAACTATCGAAAATGCATGCAATTTTATAATACAATTGCATAATAACTATGTCAATAAAAATGCATGCAATTCAATAATACAATTGTGTAATAATGCTTAAGGGGGGAAACACAGTCAGACCTTTTTTTCAAAAATGTTTTGCATTTTCTTAAAGCCTTAAGTCTCAAGAATATGTGGTGAAAATTTCAAGTCGATATCTCAAAAACTATCAAAGTTATAGCCTAGTGAGTGAACCGCCTTCTAGAGCGCGCAGTGCTGGCCCTTATTTTCAAACGCGTTTTTCTCGAAACCATGTTTTCAAAGTCGGTGACCAAGATTTCTCGAAGCTCAGTGAACCGATCGTTTTGATTTTTTTGCAGGCTTATTTTATTCATAATAATCTCGTACTTGTCATAGGATTTTGTTTTTTTTTTTAGCTTCCTTCATTTTTTATAGGCAAAACTATGACGAATTTTTGGTCGAAAATCGTTTTCTATATATTCCAAAGTCCGCCATTTTGTGAAAAACCAATATTTTCAAAAACGGCTATGACAAGTACGAGCTTTAAGTAAAGTAAAATAAATAAATAACTGGCCATTTCAGCCCTTAAATGGACTTTGACCTAGCTTCTTATGATCAATTGTGTTGTGCGTGTTATTAAGTTTGTACACAATTGACCGAGAACCGGACCTGCTTAACGCCGACTCCGAACGGAATGTTCTCGTTCTCAAGGAGCTTTACATGGCATTTTGATTACTCTCTGAGGTTTGCCATTGTCTGCAGAGACGTGGCGGCCGTACAGAAAAATTATTTTAATTCAAATAATTTTCTGTCGCTGCTGGGGTTCGAACCTGGATCTCCAAGGTTATTTGACATAGTGGCCACGCACTCTAACCAACTACGCCACGGACGCTACAAGTTTTAAGTATCTACTTTAATATGTTTAATTTTTTTTTTCAGATGAATTTAGGAGGAGCAATCTTGGTCACCGCATTTCACCTTTTTTTCAGAGCGCTCTACAAAAATTGCTGTATCAACCTTAATATTACATTTTTTTTGTTATAAAAAAAAACTTAAAATAATCTTGAATGTGTTTATTTTTAGGTATAAAAACCCTCATTTAAAAATATCCCATAGGTTTCTTTAAAAAATTCAAAAACATGACCCTTTTTTCGGCCTCTGGCTGCGTTTCCCCCCTTAAATAACTATGTCAATAAAAAGTTAACGTATGCTTATAACTATGTCAGGGAGAGTTTTTTACATACAATTAATTAACTGCTTATGCTACAATTCATACTTCTGGCTCGTGTGTGGCTTGTGCTGATATTTTTTTTTTTTTTTTTTAGCTTTGAACCAAGGATTTCAGGTGGAATACCTATTCAGTCAAGTCTGCCTTGGTTCGAAATGGGGTGATAGATTAGTGGGAAGGAAAGGTCAATCAATTGAAACAGGTGTAGGGTGTTCTAAGCATGTTGGAAAGCCGAAGAAACATGTGAATTTGAATCAGAGGCAAGTGTTATGCCTTTACCTCAGTCAATTCAAGTTATAAGGCAATCTCATCCACAAACTTCTCTACCATCAACTACAACTTCATGTCGTAAATATTGATGAATTTTTAATTTCAGTTGATTAGAAATGAGGAGAGAAAATTAAGAAAGGTTTAAAGCGAAGGACCATGGCCTGGCCGGGAATCGAACCCGGGACCTCTGGGTTGGCAGTCAAGCACGCTACCAACTCGACTACCGAGGCCACATTCTCCGCTGCGTTGAGCAGGTGTGAAAACATGAAATAAACTTCCGAAAAATATTTTCTCGGCATCGGCTTTGGTATCGCTTCAGTTAAGTTGATAGAGGAATTTTGGGACATTGCAGTTTGAGTCGCCACGCTACAAAAAGTAAAATCATAATTATTGACAGCAACAGAACGGCACCGCTTATGTATTGATGATGGACTGCGGGGGGTTGGAAGTTAGCTGGCAAGCCCTTGATTTCTATATGTTGACTTTGGAGATTGGTGAGCTTGTCCACTTGAGTTTTGAAATCTTCGATGTGCTCTTTTCCAATCGTCACTCCAGTAAAGGTAATGACAAATGTTTCCAAATGACGCATAAGAAAGTAATTGTTGACTTGAGTGTTCCTCATGGCCTTGAATAATGATCATGTTGTTTTTCAACACGCAGCTTTGCTCAATGGTGAGGATTCCCGAACCAAGAATGTGCTCCCGTGATATGTCGTTACCGCAGACTGCAGAAAGTTCTTTAACTGACATGGTAGCAAACATCCAGTTGTTTGTATGGTGCAATGCCGTGAAGGTGATGATATTGTTTATTTTCGTGAATTCACAATTTATTGCAGTTTTGTTGTTGAATAGCTGGATTTCGCAAGTAAAAGCAGGCATCTCAGCCGCTGTCGATCAGCATACAACGGACGCGGTCAACAAGTGTGCGGTTCTATTTTTCCGCCACACCGTTCTGCTCAGGTGTATGCGGTGGCGTTTTTTGATGTATGATGCCTTTTTCTTTTAAAACACTCTCAAAATTTTTACTGACGTATTCTTTGCAGTTGTCAGTGCATAGTGTTTAAGCAATGATTTTCAACCATATTTTTAAGGTCTTAAACTTGTCGAAAACTTCAGATTTTTTTTTAATCGGGTACACGAACACTTTTCTAGAACAGACATCGATAAATGACAATAAAAATCTAGCGCCAGATAAAGAGTTGCTTCTCAGTGGTCCAAGTACATCAGAGTGCTATAATTCCATAAGTTTACTTTAGGCGTTCCACTATTTTTGCTTAAGTTTCGTGTTTATTTTGCTTTAATGCACGTAACACATTTTTAGTTTTAAAAATTTATTTATGTCTTGAAAACTGTTATCACACTCATGACCCATTCTACGGTGCCAAAGTTGAAAGTTACCTTTTGCTACTAGAGCTTGTTGTTTTTTTATTTCACACTGCAATTTGTACAAACCATTCTCAGCAATAGCTGTTGCCAATAACTGTTTGTTTACATCATATATTTTGCACTGGTCGCCTTCAAATATTTTTTTTTTTAAATTTTGTCATTTGAGGCACAGAAAGAATGTTTGCACATATTCAACTTGTTTTACCGCTGCGCTTTTATTGCCGTTCTTACCCAAAAGAATTAAGTTAACTTCACCAGCACATTTTAGTCATTTTGCTTTTATTTGCTACAATAATAGTTTTGTTTTCTATTTCTTTTGTGCTATGTAAATTATTTTTGCTATTTGTCATATGGGCATCTCCCAGTGGCACGGACGCGACATTCGCTCGCTTTTAACTACGTCAAAAACAAGAAAGAAACATAAAGGCCGTGTGCTATTCGGAAACTTTTCACTCGTAGTAGGAGAGAATTTAATGAGTTGAATACAATTTCTGTCTGTTGAAATTAAATTGTACTTTTTGCTGTGCCAAAAGGACGATGAAATTTTGACAACTTGAAATTTTGACATTTTAGATTTTGGTAGTGTATTAGCACAAGAACTTAATTAAATTTGCGAAATTGTTAATATATTCTGAAAATTAGTAATTTTGGTTACTATGCCGTCGGAAACACAAAATTTTGAACTTCTTTACGACTCACAAACTGACAAGTGTTTTTTTTTCCATTTTTGCTTGTGTCAAAAATTCTCTTTCCGATTGTCAAAATTTATACTAGCCCCTGGGGCTACATGAATTTTTGACAATCATATTCACCTTACAAGCGCCAAATATTCAGACTGTCAAAATTTCATCATCCGAGTGAAAAGTTTCCGAATAGCACACGGCTTAAGAGCCGATATGTATATTAAGTGTTCTAACGCGCTGTAAGAGTGCTATATTTTACAAATTTATGGGCAAGATTTAGTACAAATAAGTACAAAGTTATTAGTAATTATACAATGAAACGGGCGCGACAAAAAATATATAAGAAAAATATATATATATAATAAATAAGTTTTTTTGAAGCTCTTATAGAAATATACAAAATTTAGCTATTTTTGGCAACTTTTCTTTTATATATATATATATATAGGTAAATGAAGTTCAAAGGATAACATTTATTCGTAGACTTATGAAATATGAGAATTATCTCTTACCTTTCTTTAATTAGGAATTGCACGAATACGGACGCGACATCATGGACGCAACAAATTTTTCTAAAGGGAATAAAATACAGATAAAATACAAATAAAGTAATATTTATTATAACACTTCAACTTTTAATGAAAATGAAACAAAACAAGTTAAATTCAAGTTACATAACAGAAAATGTAAAACTGTAAGTTAAAAATAAAGAACAATTTTTTTCTTTGATGAAGAAGCGGTTTTTCTTTTGTAATGCATAAGATTGTTGTTTGTAGAAAACTTTTAAATCACAGCAACAATATAATATTAATCGAATAAGCTAAAAACACAAAAAACTATTGGTATAATTCGTCAAAAGGTTCAGAAAAACAACTTGTTTCTTTTAAAGTAGTTTATTTCCGCCAAAAATTTAAAGAATTAAAAATTTCTTTACATATATCAAATTAAGTTATTTAAGCTTTATTATTGAATAATAAAAAGTTTTTCTGACCAGTTTGAATTTTTCACTAGTGGTGGACCTTTTTTGGGAGATGCCCAAATGGCACATTGCGCCGGAGTCGATATATCAACTTTCGGCATTTTGCTTTGACTAACATTTAAGACTTTTGCGCCCATTTCTTTTTTTTTGCAAATAAAACTGTGTCTCGCGACTTTTTTCATTGTGCTGTTTGTTGTTGATGATTTTGTTGTTCGTGGCTTTGCGCGAACCATGGTGTAATAATAATGAGGTGTTAGTGAGTTTGACACTTCTCTCTCAAAATTATAATTTATTTCGCCCCGCTCCTGTCATAAACAGCTGATGGTGAATTGGAATGAAAATTAATCATGTAACGTGTAGTCCATCGGAACTCAATGCCATGTCTACTTCTTTTTATGGCTATTATCAGTTGAGGCAATGAACATTCTTTCATGGCATTCGATATGTTCTTTGAGCAGATGATTTAAGTGCAAGACAATTTGCATGCTGGCCAAAGCTTTATGTCGGTGGCACCTTCCAGCGCACGTTTTTGATAAAATGGCAAAACCATTCAATGGCGAACTTGACAAATGGGCGAAGACAACTGCAATAACTTTTTGTCAACACAACACAGCACAATTAATTGAATTAAATATTTATTTATACTTAATTCGCACAATAACCAATAAAAACTATAACACATCATCATCTAGCAACTCAAACAAATATTTCAATTTGACAACTTTCAACAGTTCCTCTTTCTCTCTCAATTTTTTGACAGAAAGTTATTTTTGGTGTTGTCAAAAACTCACTAACACATTATTATTACACCATGGTGCGGATAAATTTTAGAAAAATGCCTTATGTCTTCACTCATGATACTTAGAAGTTATTTTATTTTTTTTTGTTCTTGTTTGTGTACATAGCTGTTTTGTGATAGTTGTTGTTGTCAAACTTTCCATCTTGCAAAAGCAAATTCTTGAAAATGTCAACCGTTAACTTTTTTTAAAATTTTCCACTTCGATAACTTATAGGCTTATAGTCATCAGGGAGTTCAGCAAGCATTAAGGAAGCTACTAGCTCGTCATCTACTTTTAAACCAGCCGTATTAGCTTTGAGAGCGGTAAGATATTAATTTTTGTGCTTTAGCTTCATGTTCAATAAGATTTTATACATAAAAAACCCACATTATTTCCTTACGAAAAGTAAAAAATTTGTGAAAAAATGTAAAGGTTAATAATAGGTTTGTTCACTAACAAAAAATTTGTACAAATTGTTACAAGTTTTTACCAGTAAAGCGTTCACGTACTCGAAAAACTTGCAACGAGAGAGGACAACGAGAGCGTAAAATAGAGAGAGAGAGAAAAAAGTAGCTACAAGTTTCTGCTAGCAAAATTTCTACTTGCAAGAACTTGCAACTACCGAAAAAAACAGTTGTCAAAAAAAAAAAACAAGCTGTCAAAAGTTATTTCTTGTTGATTTCGTATTAAAATGGATGGAAAAAGAAACATTTGTGAAGCTGAGGAAAATGTAAGTATAATGTTCATGTTGGTGAGACCCAAGAAATGATTTCAATAATTTATAACCATTTATTATAGCAGAAAAAACAGCATATGATGTCAATTCGTTTGATCAGCTGTTAACTTGCAAGTTTCTACTAGTTTTCTGTTCACTTACTTTTTCTGCTATTTTTCTCTTTGTGAATATTTTTCTCTCAATTCTTCTTTTACTCTCTCCCTGCAAGTTTTAACAAGTAAAGTACGTGAACAAACCTAATATCAGCTGGGTGAATTTATAAATGAAATGTTTTTTTTCCATTCGTGTGTTAGAAGTAGTGTTGCCAATTTATCTTTTTTAGTATAGCTTTTAGATATTTCTTTTTATTAGGGTTTTAATTATTATTTCTTTTTTAGGATAGCTACTCATAAATTTCTCTTATAAATCTACAACGATGATCATAGGAAATCAATTGGGTCTACGGAAGTCAAAATATATAAGTTAGTAAACTTAATTGATTCATAATTTCAATATTCAAATATTGCTTATTGCTATATGAGTCAAAATTAAATGTTTGGAATATTTCCATAAATGTAATATTTCCATAAATGTAACAGGTATTCCCGTAAAATTCAGAAAGGACAAGTAATGATAGAAATTTTAGTTAAAAGTTTGCGGACTAAGACGTAGGGACATAAATGAAAAAAAAATAATATTTATCACAAATAATGGGATAATATGTGACAAATGGAAAAATAAACGTCAATAAAATTGAATTGTATTTCCACACCACCTTTGAGGTATGCAATTTGGTGCGTTACCGATTTATTTGGGAATTCGGTTCTTCTGTAGGCCTATGTCACCCAAAAATTATGAAATTAAACACTTTAAAGAATTCATACAATGATAATAACCTCTTGAGGCTTAAAACATATTTTATTGGCTTTGAACTCCAATGAATCAAATCAAATGTATATATCAGATTATGTATATATAAGTGACAATGACTTATAAGTATGAAACACATTAAAATTTATTTTTAAAATTTGGCTGAGACACATCCCGATTGAAAAATTTAAGTATAAGATATGATCTAATTCTTATGAAAAGACCAACAAGTATATCACTATTGCAGTTGATGCAGCAAGAGTATGGTACAAATTCCCTTAATTTCTTGGAACAAATATTCGTTGAAGCCTACTCTGTGGCAAGCACCGTCAAGTAAATCAAGGAACTTTTCATCTAAGATCATCATGACTTTCAACTTAATATATTATGCAAATACATAGTCAAAGCAATTTTACAAATTTTATAGATAAAACAAATGTTAGTACCAAAGCAATATTTATTCCAACCAAGCAAATTTTCATAGAAAACAATGATAGTTGACAACTCTGATGGGATGAGATGCAACACAACTTTTACAAAACGACCGTGGTGAAAAAGCCATGTACAAATACAACAAGTGCCAAAATTTTCAAACTTTGTTTGGCGATAAAAAATAAAATAAGACAATGCATGTAATCATTTGAGTGTTAAACAGATTCCTGTAACACAAATTGAAGATTTAAATATTCAAACACTCAATCCATACCTTATTTTTCTTGTTTGTAAACGAAGTTTCAGCAGAAAATAGCAGAAGAAGAACAAGAACGTTTAAAAAACGTAAATGGGGGTATATTAATTTTGTCACTCCGTTTGTAACGCCCTTAAGGAGGCGTGGCAGGTATTCGAAATTATATATATTCGTGATCAGCATCACCACCCGAGTCGATTTAGCCATGTCCGTCTGTCTGTCTGTTTCTGTTAAAACATTTTTTTGACGGCTTAAGACTTGGAATATATTTTGGTTTGAACGTGGGGGTATTTTAACTTCGGCCCAGTCGAAGATAATTTCTTACTAGTTTTAATTTAAATTAATATTTCTGCTCGATCTCTCTTCAGACATTGACAAACCTTAGAGAGTGAATAATGCCATGTAAAGCTTCTTGAGAACATGCATGTTAGCTGTACGGCAATAGAACTAGCAAGTCCAGTAGAAGTTCTCGGTAATTTGTTTACAAAGCATTTAATAAAACGCACAGCACAATTTGATCATAAGAACCTCGTTCTTCCTTTCAAGGGCTGAAATGGCCAATTCGTTTATTTTTTTTTTATAGATTCGTTGCATCTACAGTAGGCCTGTGCGAGTAGTTCGATCTTCGAGTAATTCGGCACGATTCGAGTCGAGTGACTCAAATCGAAACTCGTCTCGAATAACTCGATTATTCGAGTAACTCGATGGTACTCGAGTAACTTGGTGGTTTTCGAGTAATTCGGTGGTTATCGAGTAACTCGATGTTTTCGAGTATTTTGATTTTTTTTTCAGTTCCCGTTAATGCTGTTGATCTCAATCAGTGTTGTGACATATTTTTTTTAAAGTAATACTTAAAATCACTTATACCATTTTACCGACTCCTAACTGTAATAATGTTATATTATTTCAAAATTAAAGGTAATTAGTAACAGATTACTATTATCTTTTGAATTAAATTTTAACATATAGAAAAAAACGTTGAAAAAAACCAATTAAGTTTATCTTGTATATAATCGTAATTAAATAATTACCAAAAAGTAACAACATTACTGGAAGTTATTAATTCTGCTGAGTAATTAGTTATATTTCCGGTTTAGGGACAAAGAAATAATATTGCCTAACATATTTTATTTCTTAGCGTTATAATCACAACACTGATCTCAATCGACATGGAAACATATGCAAGACATGCCTAACTGAAACTCCAACACAATCACAACTTTTGCAGCAAAAACTAATACATTCTCAGTTATTTCACATTTGTCAGTTTTGTTAGAATGAGACAACAATATAAACATTAAATTTAAATTACTGATTTGTGTCAAAGTTAGCGCCAAAATAAGTTTCTTGTCTGCTGTCAAAAATGTGATTGCAAAAATTGTTTTCAAAAATAAAATAAGGATTCCTGTGAAATAAGAATCTACAGCGGAAGACATTTTTGTGACTGTTAACTGAATAATTTATCGCAACATATACTTTTAGGAAGTTCATATATCACTTGCATCTGGAGGCTGTAAGTACATTGATCACTATAGCAATTACATACTGTTTACTTGATATTTACTTGTTGTATAACAATTGATGTTTAAAATCAATATCTTAGTTTTTCTCTAATCAAGAATTTTGATTAGAATTTTTGGTCGTAAAAAAAAAAAAGACAATAAAATTTAGTTTTCAATAAATGTTTATAAAATATATAAAAGTTGTTTTATATCATCAGCTTTATTGGCGATCCTGTAAAAAAAGAACCTAAGCGAGCATTCTATTTCAAATGTGCGACATCAAGCACCGACAATTCTTTTTCTCTGGTTGTATAGGCGACTTCTAATTCAAATTATCTGCATCTGCAAAGAGCAGCAACAACAAACTTCGTCAACAAACATCTGCAATTAAGCATCTGCACTCAAGCATTATAACTCAGCAAACTGCATCAAAAGCGATATAAAAACTCCTGCACACAACCTTCCGGATGCTCCTACAATGCACAATCACGTATGCTCTATCGAAAAAACATTATAAATCATATAAAAATCTACACCTAAAAGTTAACACAAAACAAAGAATATCTCTGCTGCATCAGGCCTACAAACATAATTACCATATTAATTAAATTTGTAATTTTTTTTAAGTGTTATAGATATATGTAAGCAGAGATCGCGAGTTCAGTCGTTATTTAGCAGTCGGTGAGTAAAGTTGTTGTCGTAAAGTTGCTCCGCGCTTACAGTTGTTTATTTTCAGTCGCCAATTAAACGCCGTGTACAGTCATTAGTTAAGCCATCAGTCGTCGCCGGTCGAAGTCAGTCCATCTTAAATACATTCAAGAATATTCCTTTTTTTTAACATTTTGAATTTAAATTATAAACTTGAATTTAACAATTAAAACTTATTCCTACATTTGGGGGCTCAACCAAAAGCCAAGCGCAATTAAAAAAAAATATACATGAAATTTGTGCATATAACAGTACGATATCAAAGTGGCGCGATTGAAAAAAAACGTGCAACAAAAATCACACAAAAAACATAAAAAAGAAAAAACCAACATAGAAGGCATTCGTCAGTCCGAGCGTCTTAAGTCGAAGTACGCGAAAATAGGCAAATACAGTAAAACTGTAACAAAAACAAACATAGAGGTCAAAAAAGACAACAGCTCTTCGGAACAGCAGCACGCAGGCCAAAATACAGGTACTATGTCGAACGATGCGGAGTCGCAGTTAGCTCAGCTCATAACTTTGCTGACATTGAAGCAGCAGAGAGACGACGCGGCAGCAAATGTTGAGAAAATATCAGCTGAGAACTTCGATAAAGTCATACCAGATTTTAACGGCAGGTCCACTGCTGTGGAGAAGTGGATAGAGAACTTTGAAAAAAACGCCGAAGCGTACGGCTTATCCGAATTGCAAAAATTCGTGCAAGCAAGAGCGAAAATGACGGCAACCGCAAAATTGTTTTTGGAATCGGAAACAGTGAGCAACTATGCTGAATTAAAACAATGTTTATTAGACGAATTTAAAACGGAGTTTTGCAGTGTGGACGTACATAGAGCGCTAGCAGAAAATAAAAAACAAGAAGACGAAGATTTTTACGATTATATGCTACAAATGAAAAAAATTGCGCTACGCGGCAAAGTCGATGACATTTCAATAATTCGCTACATTGTTGATGGATTAAAACTTAAAAGTGAACAAAAATTAATTTTATACCGGTGCAAATCATTCAAAGAGCTTAAAAGTGAATACGAAGTTTGCGAATCATTAAATAAAATCGAAAGATCAAAAGAAAAATTTGTTAAAGCAACAAAAAATCCATATTATGAAGAAAAAAAAGAACACTGTTTTAATTGCGGTTCGACGGAACACAAACGTAAAGACTGTAAAACAGCGCCCAAGTGCTTTAAGTGCAACCAACTCGGACATATCGCAAAAAATTGTGTTAGTGCTTTAAATTCCCAAAGTGCAAGCGTTAATGTCGTTGTACAAGAAGATCGCATTAAGAGAATTCAGGTGAATAACATTATAATCAATTGCTTAATAGACACTGGCTCTGACGTAACAATTATGGCAAAAAGTGAATTTGACTTGATCAAAAACGTTAATTTGTATAATAACAATAAATCGCTCTTAGGTTTTGGCAATTCAAAAACAGCTCCACTTGGACAATTCACGGGAATAATAGAAGTTGACAACTTGAAAATTAATCAAAACATTGTGGTTGTGCCCGACGGTTGTGCGAAATATAAAATGATTTTAGGTTATGATTTTGTGCGAAAATTTTACTATGCGTCGGGAGAAGATGGCTATGTTTTTACTAGCATAAAACCATGTTACGAGTCTGAAGTGCTAACAGATTACAATGTTTATAACATAACCGAAACTCAAAACGAAATAGATGCGCCACCTCAATTTAAAAGTCACGTTCAAAAACTAGTCGACGAATATAATCCAACAATGGCTAACAAAGATAGCCATGTCGTTATGAAAATTACACCAGACAGCAATTTAAAACCTTTTCATCAATCCCCGAGCAGATTGCCTCCGATCGAACAAACAGCAGTCAAAACACAAATAAATGAATGGTTGAAGCAAGGCATTATCCAAAAATCAATTTCTGACTTTGCTAGCAGAGTTGTCGTCGTTAAAAAAAAAGATGGATCCTATCGTGTTTGCGTGGATTTTAGAAAGCTGAACTCTATGGTGCTAAAGGACAGATTTCCAATGCCTATCGTCGAAGATGTGCTAGCAAAGCTGCAGAACGCGAAATTTTTCACAGTAATGGACTTGGAAAATGGATTTTTTCATGTGCCAATCGAGCATACAAGCAAAAAATACACCGCGTTTATAACCAAGGAGGGTCTATTTGAGTTTAATCACGCACCGTTCGGGTTCTGCAACTCGCCAGCCGTGTTTATTCGCTACATCAACCATATCTTTCAAGAACTTATAAACGAACAAATTATGGAATTATATATCGATGACATTGTCGTTTATGCACAAACCGCTGAAATGTGTCTGGAGAGGATGCAAAAAGTTTTGATAACCGCTGCAGCGTGGGGACTTAAAATTAAATGGAAAAAATGCAGTTTCCTTCAGTCAAAAATCGAATTTTTGGGTCATCGTGTCGAAGATGGTAAGGTGTGGCCCGGCAAAGATAAGACAAAAGCGATAACGAAATTTCCAGTGCCAAAAGATGTTAAAGCAGTGCAGTCATTCCTGGGGCTGACTGGCTATTTTAGAAAATTTGTTAAGGGATACGCGCAAATTGCTCGCCCACTCACAAATTTGCTAAAAAAGAACACTCTTTTTGTGATGGAAATCGAACAACTTAACGCAGTCGCGCAACTTAAAAGTATACTTACGCAAGAACCGGTACTGTACATTTTCAATTGGAATGCACCAACAGAATTGCATACTGATGCATCTAAAGATGGATTCGGTGCAGCACTCGTACAACAGTTTGAAGGCAAGCTACACCCAGTAGCATTTTGGAGTAAGAAAACGTCGGACTGTGAAGCGAGAGAGCATAGCTACTTGCTGGAGGTGAAAGCAGCCTATTTAGCTACTGAAAAGTTCAGACACTACTTACTAGGCATTCGTTTCAAATTAGTGACCGACTGTGCGGCATTCAAGCACACTTTAAACAAAGCTGATATACCAAGAGCAGCCACGCAATGGATCATGCGTTTGCAAGATTATAGCTACGAAGTTGAGCACAGAAATGGGAGCAGCTTACGCCATGTCGATAGCTTGAGTCGTTACCCACAAGTTTTGTACATTTCAACGGAAGTGTCAGTACGTTTAAAAAGCGCACAACAGCGTGATGAGCACTTGAAAGCTGTTTTCGAAATTTTAAAAGACCGCCCATACGATAATTTCAAGATTAAAAATAACGTTCTCTACAAATCAGTGAATGGTGCTGATTTATTAGCAGTGCCTAAAGGAATGGAATATGAGATTATTCGAAATGCCCATGAAGTCGGCCATTTTTCTACTCAGAAAACTATCCATACGATACAGCAATACTATTGGATACCACATCTTGATTTTAAAGTTCAGAAGTTAATAAAAAACTGTGTAAGCTGCATTATTCACAACCAAAAGCTTGGAAAGAAAGACGGATACCTACATTGCATCGACAAAGGCGATTCTCCGCTGCATACGCTACACATCGATCACCTGGGTCCAATGGATGCCACCACAAAACAGTACAAATATATTTTCGTGGCTGTGGATAGCTTCACAAAGTTCGTATGGCTGTATCCCACAAAGTCAACTGGTCAAGAAGAGGTCTTACGTAAACTGATTGAATGGACTGACATTTTTGGATACCCTTCAAGAATTATTAGCGACCGCGGTGGTGCGTTTGTGTCGAACGCGTTTGCAGAATTCGTGAGAGAACATGGCGTTGAACACATTTTAACAACTACAGGGGTGCCCAGGGGAAATGGACAGGTCGAACGCGTTAACCGAACAATATTGTCGGTTCTATCGAAACTATCAACAGCTGATACTTCCAAATGGTACAAGTATGTGCCTCAAGTTCAAAAAGCGATAAATTCTGCTACTCACAGTTCTACAAAGTCGTCTCCTTTTAAACTCATGTTTGGCAAACGAATGAGAGACGGCATCAACGGTCGAATAATTGAAGTAGTTGAAGCAGAAATGAAGAACGAGTTTGTAGAAGAACGCCAACGATTGCGTGAATGTGCTAAGACCGAAATCGAAAAAGCTCAGGCAATCTATAAGGCTAATTACGACAAAAAACGCAAAGATGATACACCATACGCAGTCGGAGATCTGGTAGCCATAAAACGCACGCAGTTTGTAGCTGGAAGGAAGTTAGCCAGCGAATACCTAGGACCCTATGAAGTGATAACAGTCAAACGTAACGGACGCTACGAGGTACGCAAAATAGCGGACGTTGAGGGTCCAATCGTAACTTCAACCAGCTCCGACCATATGAAGTTGTGGTGCTATGCCGAAAACAACAAAGATATCCTGTCATCTGGGACAGATGAGGACGAACAGGATGGCCGAATGTAAGCAGAGATCGCGAGTTCAGTCGTTATTTAGCAGTCGGTGAGTAAAGTTGTTGTCGTAAAGTTGCTCCGCGCTTACAGTTGTTTATTTTCAGTCGCCAATTAAACGCCGTGTACAGTCATTAGTTAAGCCATCAGTCGTCGCCGGTCGAAGTCAGTCCATCTTAAATACATTCAAGAATATTCCTTTTTTTTAACATTTTGAATTTAAATTATAAACTTGAATTTAACAATTAAAACTTATTCCTACATATATATCTTTATTAATCAAATTTATTTACACACTTTAATTAACTCAAATAACCCAAAAAAGAAAAAATTTACATATGTAACTCTCCAGTGAAAATTCCAAACAACTTTATATTTATAATCATAATCTCATAATCTCAATTACTAATGCCGCGTTATCCAAAGAGAAAACGAAGTTCATCTCGTGTCAATCAAATCGAGATCAACACAGAAGAAAATCCCCTCTCTTCACTAAATCCACCCAATTCACTGCTAAATTTACAAATAAGTCAATCAGAGACACCATTATTACAAAATACACATTTTATAACATTACCTACACAAACAATGAATTTCAACAACACTATGCCGTCACAACCAATGCCATTTTTTAGAACAAATATAATTAAATTGCCACAATTCTGGGAAATGCATCCTGAATCATGGTTTGCACAATGTGAAATGCAATTTACACTTAACAATCTCTCTGATGACATTCTTAAATTCCAAAATATTATCACTGCACTTGCTCCGGAAATTTTTACTAAAGTATTTGACATAATTCAAAATCCACCACTTCAAAACAAATACACCTTCTTAAAATCAAAGCTTCTCGAAAGATGTTCTCTTAGCGAAGAGTCCCGATTGGAAGCATTGGTTTCAGAAACTCAGATGGGGGACCGCACACCGTCTGAATTTTATCGCGATTTATTACGGTTAAATGGTTCAATGTCAATTGTAAGTTCTGATTTGTTATACAAGCTATGGTTGAGGAAACTCCCTCAACAGCTTCAAATACATTTAATATCATCGGTTTCCACCAATATTGATGAAAAGTTAAACTTGGCTGACAAAATTTATCAAATGTTGAGTAAATCGTCAATTTCTACAGTTTGTGAATCTTCAAGGCAGTCAAATATAGAGGAAACTCTGCAGAACCTGGTCCAACTTACCTCATCTTTATGTCAAAGTTTTAAAAACTTATCAACCGGAAACACAAATGACCATACAAGGCCTAAATCAAGAGAGCGATCTAGAGAAAGATCATCACCACGTTCAAGGCAAAATTCATCCAGTAGTTCTTCAAATTCTCGATTTCCAATTTGTTGGTTTCATTCTAAATTTGGTAGTAAAGCTTCAAAATGTATTCAACCTTGTACTTTTAATAAACTTGATTATAATAAAAACAAATTTTCGAATTTAAACTAGTTTCTCCCATTATAACGACGACTAATGATGGGATATCTACTCAAACGACAAGTCGTCTTTTCGTTTTTGACAACCACAGCAAACTAACATTCCTTATAGACACAGGAGCAACTGTTTCAATTATCCCTGCATCTAAATTAGAAACAATCGAATCGAAATCAAACACTTTTCTTTCGGCAGCTAATGGTTCAAATATCAGTACATTTGGAACTCAACTTCTTAAATTAGATATTGGCTTACAAAGAGATTTCGAATTTCCTTTCATATTAACAGACATACCCAATCCTATAATAGGAATTAATTTTCTTGGAAAATTTGGGCTTATTATAGACGTTAAAAAGAGAGTAATTATTGACTCTACCACAAATTTTTCAGTTCACGTGTTACCTTCAGTAAATTCGATTTCAAATTTTAAAATTCCAAATTCGACAAACAACTTTGAGAATCTTCTGTACGAATTTCCATCATTAATTTCGGAACCTAATTACAACAAAACTGCAAAGCACTCAACTGTTCATAAAATTGAGACAAAAGGTGTTCTTCCATTTTCCAAACCTCGCCGTCTTGATCCAATTAAACTTAAAGTTGCAAAGTCAGAGTTCGAATATCTTGTAAAAGTTGGAATATGTCGACCATCGAATTCTCCTATAGCTTCACCGCTACACTTGGTGGCCAAAAAAGAACCAAACGACTGGAGACCTTGTGGTGACTATAGGAGACTCAACTGTGTAACTATCCCTGATCGGTATCCGTTACCGCATATCCACAACCTTAGCATTGAACTCCGCAACAAGATTATATTCTCCAAAATTGATCTCGTTCGAGCCTACCACCAGATCCCTGTAGCTGAAGAAGACATTCACAAGACAGCAATAACTACACCATTTGGTATGTTCGAATTCGTTCGAATGCCCTTTGGCCTTCGTAATAGCTCACAAACGTTTCAAAGATTTATAAATGAAGTTTTCTTTGGCCTCGATTTTGTTTTTACTTACGTGGACGATATTCTTATAGCAAGCGAGAACGAAGCCCAGCATTACAATCATTTAAAAATTGTTTTCACACGCCTCGACAATTATGGATTAAATATAAAACCCAATAAATGTCAGTTCGGTGTTCCTTCCCTCGACTTTTTGAGTTATAAGATTTCAAAACATGGCATTCAACCCTCCGAAGAGCGAGTTGAAGTCATTTCAAACTATAAAAAACCCACATCTATAACTCAATTACAAAAATTCATTGGCATGGTTAACTATTACCATAGATATGTACCAATGATAGCAAAATTTTTAAGTCCACTGCATGAAATCATAACTAAAACCAGTAAAATTAAAGCAAAAGAGCTCGTTTGGACAACTGAAGCAGAAAATTCATTTAATACAATCAAATCCAAATTCAGTGAAAATACTCTTTCAACCCATTTTGACGAAACTGCTCCGCTTTCAATTGCAGTAGATGCATCAAATATTGCAATTGGAGCAGTTTTACAACAGAACATACAGCAAAATTATGAACATCTGGCATTTCATTCCAAAAAGCTTACGCCGACTGAAATTAAGTATTCAACATTTGACAAAGAACTCTTAGCAATCTATTCATCAATTAAACATTTTAGGCATTTTTTGGAAGGACGTAAATTCACAATATATACTGATCATAAACCTTTAACTTATGCTCTATATTCAAAAACGGAAAGATCACCTCGACAAACTCGACATCTTGAGTTTATAGCACAGTTCACAAATGATATTCGCTATATTGCTGGTAAAGATAATACAGTAGCTGACACTTTATCTCGTCTACCGGACATTGAAGAAATTTCTGAAAAAGATAAAAATTTGCAATGTATTTTTAAGGAACAACAAACCGATTTAGAACTTCAACAATTAATTGCTTCATCAAATTCCAAAAATAATCTCCAACATATAAATGTACCACTTCTAAATCTAAAAATTTGGTGTGATATATCTGATTCGAAATCACGTCCATATGTTCCACTTTCAATGAGAACAGTTATCTTTAAAAAACTTCATGGTTTATCGCATCCTGGAACACGTCCCACAAGAAAATTAATAGTTAGTAAATACTTTTGGCCAAATATGAAAAAAGAAATTAATACATGGGTTCAAAATTGTTTGGAATGTCAAAAATCGAAAATTCATATGTATACAAAATCCCCGGTACATAAAATTTCCATTCCCACTGGTCGTTTCGAGCATATTCACATGGATCTGGTGGGACCTCTGCCTGTCTCTCGTGGTTATAGGTACTTATTAACTATTGTAGATAGGTACACAAGGTGGCCAGAGGCTTTTCCATTACAGGATATTTCGGCTCAAACGGTAGCAAAAACTTTTGTTAACAACTATGTCTGCAGGTTTGGCGTTCCATTAGACATAACAGTTGACCAAGGAACTCAATTTACATCCAAATTGTTTACAGAACTCACTAAAATACTTGGATCTCATAAAATTCACACTTCTGCCTATCACCCACAAGCGAATGGAATGGTCGAAAGATTTCATCGACAGCTAAAATCTTCAATCATAGCTTGTAAAAACACAACGAGCTGGTCTGAACAATTACCTTCGATTTTACTAGGTTTACGTACTGCTGTTAAAGAAGACTTGAAGTGCTCACCATCTGAGTTGGTCTATGGCCAAACACTAAGGATTCCAGGTGAACTGATCATTTATAAGGAAAACAAGGCAACAACTGACAATACTCTAAAAGCTTTAAGAGAACATTTTTCAGAAACACGAAGCAAAATTGTTCACCACAGTAACTCTTCCCGTTTGTTTGTTCCAAATGAATTAAAAACTTGTAAATACGTTTTTGTCAAGGTTATACGTAGATATAATCTTGAAGCACCGTTTGAAGGTCCATTTTTGGTTATTTCACGAAATGAGAAAAATTTTAAAATTCAATACGGTAACTCCATTCGAATTGTTTCAATAGATTTACTGAAACCCGCATATATAGATAATATACACAACACACGCATTAACAACATATTACCATCGGTGAAGAAACAAGTTAAATTTAATATTATTTAATTCATTCTTTAAATTCATATTATCAATTTGTTCGTTTCACTGGAAGGAGAGTTGTATAGCAATTACATACTGTTTACTTGATATTTACTTGTTGTATAACAATTGATGTTTAAAATCAATATCTTAGTTTTTCTCTAATCAAGAATTTTGATTAGAATTTTTGGTCGTAAAAAAAAAAAAGACAATAAAATTTAGTTTTCAATAAATGTTTATAAAATATATAAAAGCTGTTTTATATCATCAGCTTTAATCACCTTGCTGTCCGTGCATCTATTCACTCAGCAGCCCACTGAAAAGTCCGTCATCTTCTGGTAAATAGCTGCTACTTTATGCTTATTGCTTCCGAATTGCAACTAAAACTGCATTCTTCTTTGTAGAACTATCAATAAATGTCAGCATTCCTACGTTTTAATGTCTGCTTTCTTGCACTTTGCATCACGCATGGTTGAGGTGCCACACTCCTTGTTTGTCTAGCTTGCCTGGTTCTTTTGTCTTTGGCATTGCCGAATCTCTGCTCTCGATATTTACTATCGTGGTGCCACTGGTGCTCTCTTGCAGGAATTTCGTGATCACTATCCGCTAGCTAATCAGAGTCTTCTGTTGATCTTAATTCTCACCAATCACTGCACAACGAAAGAGAATCCCTATATAACAAGTCTATTTGGCTGTTCCGACTCCAAGGACTCGCCGCTGGAGGGTTCCACATTTAAAATCGATTTCACCACAGTCTATGAAGAGCTCTGCCGCATTCTAACCATATATGAGACCGCTCTGTTGTTGTATTTGCTACTGCATCGCAATGAACGCTTCTATCGTTTTGTAATGGCTCAAAATGATTCGGAGATCTTAGTGACTCCAATACTTTAGACGTTGTATCATGCGCCTGACAGTAATTCACATCATATCTACATGTTACTCATTGTATTGCTGACATTTAGTGAGGACGATAGCTTTAATAAGAATATGCACAATATTGTAAGTGAAAGAAGGCGGAAGAGGCAGAATAGTATTCACTTTATATAGTTTTATTTTTTATCATCTTATAGATGCTTAAAACATCACTTGGTATAAAAAAAAAAAATAAATAACTGGCCATTTCAGCCCTTGAAAGGACTTTGACCTAGCTTCTTATGATCAATTGTGTTGTGCGTGTTATTAAGTTTGTACACAATTGACCGAGAACCGGACCTACATGGTTAACGCCGACTCCGAACGGCGATGAACGGAAAGTTCTCGTTCTCAAGAAGCTTTACATGGCATTTTTTATTACTCTCTGAGGTTTGCCATTGTCTGCAGAGAGGTGGCGGCCGTACAGAAAAATTATTTTAATTCAAATAATTTTCTGTCGTTGCTGGGGTTCGAACCTGGGTTTCCAAAGTTCTTTGACATAGAGGCCACGCACTTTAACCAACTACGCCACGGACGCCACACATCACTTGGTATACGATGTTTTATATCGTGCTTATAATTTAGTTTATATATAGATTTAATGGTATTTAAGTTTTTAATTTTTTTATTTTCCTTTATCAAATGGCATTTTATAATATTTTTTACACTAAAATAAAATGTATAATTAATTTTAGTTTTTATGATGTCATCTCATAACTTATTCACTTAATATTTAATATAACATTTAACACATGTATAAATTTATGTGATAATTGTAGTGTTAACTAAATTTAATGTTAAAATTATGATTTTGTTGTATTTTTATTGAAAAAATAATTATTTTTGATATAATAGAATTTTTAAAAATGAAATAAAACATAAACTATACTTATAAAAATGAAAATAAAATATTTTCAATAATCTTTTAACTGCACGTTAGCCCTATATATCAGAGCTGTAAAAGATTGAATCATTTTCAGTTTTCATTCTCTTGTTTAAAAATTCAAAAGCTGAACTCTTTTTTTGTAGCATTCAAATTGTGAACTCTTTAGGCCTAAGTCTTTATAAATAAATAAATAACTGGCCATTTCAGCCCTTGAAAGGACTTTGACCTAGCTTCTTATGATCAATTGTGTTGTGCGTGTTATTAAGTTTGTACACAATTGACCGAGAAATGGACCTACATGCTTAACGCCGACTCCGAACGGCGATGAACGGAATGTTCTTATTCTCAAGAAGCTTTACATGGCATTTTGATTACTCTCTGAGGTTTGCCATTGTCTGCAGAGAGGTGGCGGCCGTACAGAAAAATTATTTAAATTCAAATAATTTTCTGTCGCTGCTGGGATTCGAACCCGGGTCTCCAAGGTTCTTTGACATAGCGGCCACGCACTTTAACCAACTACGCCACGGACGCCACAGGCCTAAGTCTTTAGGTTGATTAAAATTGTTTTCAAGTCATGAATTGCAAAACGTAAAGAATGCACACTGAATTGAAATTTTAACGAGTGCAGCCACCGATGGCTTCAGCCACGATGGCTGCAACCATCGATAGTTGCAGCCGAATTGAAATTTTAGTGAATGCAGAGGATTTTTTGTTGTCTGAAGTTGTTTTGTGTGTATTTGTGTATGCGTGTGTGACTGTTTGGCATGACTGTGATGGGTTCCCATTGGCTTGATATCATGTATAGAAAAAGTATTATATACCTACAACAAATTGTAGAAGTTAATTTTTATACATTTTGTTAATAATATTTATTGTTAATAAGCACTTTTTTATTCCAGAAAATGTCAAAGGAAAGACAAAAGCATGTCACTAAGATCGGCCTTCGAAAACAAATGACAACAAAAATGCAAAATGCTGCTTTATATTTAGTAGTATTTCATGGTAGTAAATAAAATATCCAGTGTTTCAGAGTTGAAAAGAATGATAAAACTGAGTGCATTCATCGTATTCTTAAGCCTACAAGAATGGGTTTGATATTTTTCATAAGTCCCATTCCTTATAAAGCATTGGGTGTGCATTCTTTTATCTTCAAAGAATGATGAATTGTGCTTTTGTAATTCATTTACTCTACAGAAGCATAAGATTACAATCTGGTTGATGCAGCTTTTGAGTGATTTAAGAGTGTGTGCATTCCGAAATGATTCAATCTTTTACAGCTCTGCTATATATTTACTATGTAACATCTAACCATTCTGTACGTTAGTCCTACACATTTACTACGTAACATCTAACCGTTTTGTATGTTAGTGCTACATATTTTGTTCGTAACGTTTAAGGCTAAGTCGCAAAGGCGCGTTAGGTCGGTCGCGCTTTGACCGTACTTTGATCTTACTTTGGTCAACTTTACGGGATGAACTGTCAAAACGCCCGACCTTATAATTTTGAAATCATAATGTCGCGTTAGTACGTCGTGCGTTTGTCACTTAGATGATGCCACTGTACGCAGTCAAACCAAAAAAATCCCACAAAGTCTGAAATCCCCAAATCACAATGTATGTGGTAGAAGTAATTGATGGCTGTATTTCTTTATTCATTTTAGCTATCCATATTTTAATAGCCGTCGCTATTGATAAATAAATTATATGCTGTTATATGCTTTATTATTTATATGATAAAGAAAATAATTACAATTTATTATGTTTAATAAATAAATGTTTCTGCATATCTAACCAGCGTAGAAGTTATATTATTTATATAATAAATAAACATCTAAGTTATATGTTGTATTACATTTCTGAAGATTAACAAAAACAATAACAAACGAAAAAAACTAAAGCACTGATATCTATTTATATACGTACAAATTTACATACATATAAACAACAGCAGCATCAACAAAACACGTACAAATTCACATACATATAAACAACAACACCAGCATCAACAACAACACAAGCAGGTACTGAAAAATATTCGCTTCAAACAAAGCAACAACCGTAACATAAGCAGCCACTGATGTTATGAATGATTTATCTTGAAAAAAAGTCAAAATTAAATTACATTCAATACAAAATATTTTCATGAAACAACAAATCCCATGCAAACATGTCTTTACTACTGCAACTCAACAATGCTCATATATTTAGCTAACTCAATGAAAATACAACCCTGCGCTATCGGCAAATGTCAAACGCGCGACCAAGTTGAACAGTTCTCAACTTTTTTCAGCAGCTCGCGCTTTGATCGTACTTTACCCCTTCTTACGAGATTCGACGATATTTACGATACAAAGTACGATCAAAGCTTGAGGTCGAATTATGGATTGCTTCATAACAACTCGTTGTTTCTACTTTAGCTGTCAAAGCGCGACCGACCCACAGTGCGGTATTTTCAATTCTAGCGTGCCAAAAGTCCCAAAAATTGAAATCTGAATTTGATAAAAAAAAGAATTTCAAGAAACAGAAATATATCCAAGAAATAAGAAAACGATTACCAAAATCCAAAATAATGTTTGTATATTTTTTTAAAATTCGTCAAAGTTGGAACTTTTAACTAACAAAAAAAAATTTTAATTAGTGCAATTTTTGTTTGCATACTTCCAACAAAGATATCTCAGGACCTAACAAAGATTTTGCATTCATTTTTTTTTTATAAAAATATTAAATTTATTGTTTATTTAATACTTAGTCTATAAAGAAAAAAAATTTTTAAAAAAATATTATAAAAATTAAAGAAAAATAATGATTTTTTTTTTCAAAAAATTTTTAAAATGCTATTTTCAGTAAGAAAAAAAAAACAGAATCCAACGATATCCAACGCGATAATTATAACTACAAGAAATATATATATTTTTACTAAACATTTATGAAAAAACCTCGTACGGAAAGGTGCGGAAACGGAAAAAATCTTCATTTAAAAATGGCTCCAAAAATGCTAAAATTCATATAAAATGGTAAGAAAAATTACAACACATTTAAGAAAAATTGTGTTAATGAAATAGTATCGAGTTTATTTTTTGGAGTAATATTAGATATCGTAAAGTTAACAAGTTGGATAAAATTTTTTAGTATTCATTTGCATGAACTTTATTTTTTTACCGATTTTATGGTATAAATCTACTTTTCTCTAATACAGGCAAACTACTGAGCAAAATTAAATAATTTTTTACACATATTACTATTACAATATAATATATCTGTGTTTAAAATTTTATAATAATATCATATATACTTTTCAAGATATAACATTATTTATCTGTGGATAATTTGACTGTTCAAAAATCTTAAACAACAACAAAATAAACCGATTACGCCCACTTTTTGACAGATGGTTGCAAATGGTAAAACAAAGTAAGAAACAAAATTTCATTGCCATAGCATGCCTACAACCCAAGTTAGGTCGGTTTATATGCTCCAGTTGTATGGGAGGTAGGCGTGCCAGTTGACCGATTACGCCCATTTTTTGCAAAAATGATTTTTTTTGGCCTTATTAAGCTGTGTGCAAAATATCATGTCTCTAGCTATAATACTTTTTGAGATATGACTTTTGGCACGCTAGAATTGAAAATAACACACTGTGCGACCAAACGCGCCTTTGCGATTTGGGTATTAACCGTTTAGCACGCTACATCTAACAGAATGTAAGGGCAATCCTACCTCACTCATATTTACATTGGGTGTATTAGTTAAATACTCGGTTAACTTACCAGTAGTATTAAAATGAGTAGGCGAGACAGCTATAAGTGAAAGTATACTTGACACTTCATGAGTACGAAAAGGATAACATTAAGACCGTACATGAGTTTTGGGTAGTTTTTTCACATCGCTCTTAAGAAACTCATTAAAACTGTTTCATATAGCCTACCAAATACTATCGTTAGTACAATCAGTTAAATATCCACTTAATTAACCAGGACTGTTCTTGTAGGGATATGTATGTGGTGCGATCAGAAATATGAATGTATGTGAGTGCTTTCACTCATCAGTGGAAAAACCCAGTACAAAATAAAACAGTGTTAAGGGTATTCACTACATTTGTTAGGTCCTGTTAATTTGCTGCACTTAACAAATTGGTTAAGTCTTGTCAAAATTTTGTATGGGAAAAGACTTAGCTGCTTGTTAGCAAGTAAACAAACTCAGCAGCGTATTTTTGTTTAGTAGATATTATTTCTTAAGTCGGATACGTCAAGCTTATTGAGTGAAGTGATGAATCGTTTTGGAAATGACTTCTAATAAGGTCTAAATTATTTTTGATTTACAGCTTCAAGCTCTAAAACTGCACTTTATTAATAAAAAAATAAAAATTTTGTAGCGGAGTTGATAGAGATATAAAACATTTGATCAAATGTATCAAGAGTATTAATTTTTAGTTTCTGTGTACTGGTTACACGAGTAATTTAACCACATATCTTTTGCTGCATTGAAAGTTGTCAAAGTAACATTAGCAAACAATTTTTGCAAAATAAATCTTTTTCGGTTGAGAAAGTAAGGAGGTAAGAAAATAAAACTTCTATTAAATTAAGTTTTTTAATCACTTATTTATTAACCAAATGGTGATTTTGGCATATCAGTTTAGCATTTGATTGTAAAATGTCTTAGCATGTGCGTTCACGCCAACAGCTGCTAACTTTAACAATTTAGCAACTTAACAGGACTTAACAAATTTTACTGAATAGCCTTGTTGTGATATACTGAAGCGATGTTTTAGTTAAAGGCCTTGTTTTGTCCAAATGTAAAGAAAATGAGGTAATAACACAGCCACGGGTTTGGGGATCAAACCAAATATAATAATAAAGAAATGCTTTGTTATGTTATGGTAGCTTGCGTTATAATTTTATATTATTTGAGTTCCAATGCCTGGATTTCAATATTTTGGGAATATGTTCCATTTCCTATTGGGTTGGAATGTTTAGAATACTTATGAGTTTTGACTCATAGCTGATCACAGTGGAATGGTTTTAAAAATAATCGCATATATTTATTGTGTGTACATTCTAGTAGTTCTAATAAAATAAATAAAATTTAAATAAATGTAAAAAATAAATGTAAATAACTAAAATTTATAAAATTTAAACAGCATTCTCGGTTCATACACTCTCGGTTTTTATATATATATATTTTATATGAACTTTCAAAGTGTTTCGAAGCAATATACATATATGAAAAGCATTAAAATGTTGGGTCAAGTTTTCTATATTGTATTAACGTTGAAATCGTCGTAGTATAATTAACTTTTCATAAAAAAAGCTCTATTTTTTAAACACGTATTTAATTTATCTTCTCGTATCTGCATGTTTGACACACTGTATGATGCGAAGTTAACTATAAAACGACTCATTGAATTGAATAACGTTACATCCGCTCAAATCTTTCTGAACAGATTTGCCATGCTTCATTTAAAGCACTGTTCTTTATCTTACAAATATATTTAGGATTTCACTCATTGGCCAGGAATTGGTACTTTACAGTAATTAGCCCCGGGTTGATCCTCCTGAATAACCGATATTGCGGTGACAGAATGAAAAATCAAAATTGACATACCTTTCATTCATGACATTACGATATCTATCGATTCTGTGTACATCAGTCGAGAGTGAAAGGCTTTTTTCTCCAGCTGGTGATTTGTGAATGAAAAATAATCATCTCTTATAACACAACCGGTATCATGCATTTTATTTTTACATAAAAATCTTTAGTTTGTAGCTTTTAGCTTCATTTCAATGTTCAGTTCAGCAATAAAAAATTATGAGAAAATTCATATGCACAAATGTAGTTGTATTTCTCTTTCTCTCTCTCTCTTATTCTTTTGACTTCTTGACTTAATAGAATTTTAGGGAAAAATAATTTCTTTGACCCAACCTATCATTACAAACAAATATTTATGTATTATTAGAAAAGGGGTAACCCTGTTTGAGTTAAGCTGAGAACATGGAATAAAAAAAAACAGCCACTGAGTAAAAAAATACTCGAAACTTTACGAATAACTTGAAAATATCTCGAGTTACTCGAAAATACCTCGAGTTACTCGAAAACATCTCGAGTTACTCGATAATTTCTCGAGTAACTCGTAATTTCGAGGTAATCGAAACACCGAGTTATTCGAATCGAAAATCGAGTCGAGTTGCACTAATCTACAGTAATAACTTTATAATGTGGTAACTTTAATATATTTCAAAATATTATTTCTAGTTTCCCTTACAAACCATCTTGGAAATGTGGAAAATAAGTTATTCTTTAGGTGTGCAGAGTTTAAGTTTTATATTTTTATAAAGTTAGAATGACTTTATAATGGAACGGTGATATTTGTACAAAATATTAAATTTTCAAGTTTTAAACGAAGTATAATTAAATTTTAGTATCCACTAGAGCCTCGAGTTGCGTCTTTTTACGAGATGCGTCCATAAAATATTTTGAGCATTATATTTAACAAAAATGAAATTGTTTTTCTCGTATATTAAATGAACCGAAGAGACTGTTTATGCTTTTTTTTCATGAAATTTTTAATTTTTTTGCCGCGATTTTTGAAACGCATTAACGACGCAACTCGAGGCTCTAGTGTATATAATACAAATGCAGATTTATTTTAGTTTCTTAGAAATAAAACAACCGAAGTTGCTAAAAGCTAATTGATCCTTAGTAAATTTTTGGCACATTAATCTCGCATTTCGCCTTCTTCATCCTCGTCATCGACGCCTTTAATATACAATACATTGTTGCAGCGGATTAGAACTTCACCCAAATTACCTGCAAAATATATAAGAAAGTATTATTAATTATAAATTTTTATAAAATTGAAAATAAAGGAATATGTCTTAAATTGAGCTCTGCGAAACACTGATGGTCTGTGTTAGCAAATACGGCTCTCCGCAAAATCGCCCAAAAAAAAAAAGAAAAATCACCCAAATGAAAAATGACCCAAAAATTTATGAAAAATCGCCCAAAATGAAAAAACGAAATTTTACCCAAGAAAACGAAAAAAAGCCCAAAAATTTTTGGAAAAATTACCCAAAAACAAATACGAAAATTCACCCAAAAAAAATGAAAAATCGCCCAATATTTTACATTGTGTTCCCACACGAGATACGAAATTCCCTTGTACGAAATGAGCATTTTCAAGGCCAGTATTTTTTTTTAAAGTCTATTTCAATTCAATCATTTGATGAGATAAATACTATTGATTTATTTTTTATTAATATAATTATTTATTAACCACTGTTAGCACGAAAACTATTATTAGAACTATTATTGCAAGATAAAAGGCACTGGGTAAGCTGATTTTTAAATTGCACTACTACGTTACTAATCAATCTTAATTGTGTACAGTGGCGAATCTAGGATTCGCGAAAGGGGGGCTGAAACTACACTTTTGTATACCGAAGGGGGGGGCCTGAAACGTCTTTTTGGACTTTTTTTCATTTTGATTGTGTAGGAAGTGCGTTAAATTTAAAAATTTAATTCATTTTAATTTTATATAATCTCATACTTAAAAATCTATAAAAACATTTCGTACAAGGGAAAAATACTGATTCTTTTTCAAAACAAGTTTCTTTGGTTATCAAAAAATTTCAAAAAGAAAAAATGATGGCGGAGGTGGTGGGGGGGAGCAGGGCGGGGCGAAGGGTGGCGCGTGCGATCCGTCGCACTACGCGTAATCCGCCGCGCCGCGATACGCGCGATCTGTACTAAATATTTAAAATAGACTTGACCAAGCAAATGATGCAAATACAAAAGAAGAACCGCTGCTTTTACTTTAAATACCGTTATCTTTAAGAACTGATTGACGTTTCTTATTTAATATTGAAAACGAAAGATCACCCAAAAAAAACGAAAAATCACCCAAAAACAAAAAGTGAAATTTCGCCCAACATATTTGGGTGAAATTTCGCCCAAAAGCAAAAAACGAAATTTTACCCAACAAAAATGCAAGATCGCCCAATTCGTATGGAAAAAATTGGGTGATTTTTCATTATTTTTTTTGGGCGATTGTTCTTTGGGCGATTTTGCGGAGAGCCAGCAAATACCAAAGCAATTATTTATGGATATACTACGATTCTGTCTTAAAGGAAATAATTATTTTAAGTACGACAACAAAAATGTATACGCAGTTGAAAGGAATGACCATGGGATCCCCAATATCACCTATAATTGCAGATATTGTGGAGGGAATTTTGGACAAAATTATGGACAAAAATGAACAAAAACCAATATTATTGACAAAATATGTGGACGATATTTTTTGTATACTAAAAACGGATGCAGTGGTTCAGGAATAAAATGAGGGACAATTATCGTATCTAGACACCAAAATAACAAGAAACGACAATATATCAATCAGATTTCAGATTGAAATGATTTTTTTAGGTGGTGGGCTTCAAACCCAACGCACAACCCTTTAAAGGCAAGTAGCCTGCCGCTCTGATTAGCCGTCAAACTAACGGTTGCCAGTTTGCCTTTTCTAGAGGACACCACTTAGAGGTTTGAGTCGACTTGAGACGAGTTCGACATGGATAATACTGGCCTCACCAGGTTGAGGCAGTCAGACACGTTGCCATGTGAAGATCGCCTCCCTGACCCTCACGCGTTGCCTTGTGAGGATCGTCCTCCTATAAAATGTTTTCAGTTTGAGATAAATTTAGAGGTTACGAAACATTTAGAGGTGAGTAAAATAGAGTGATATTGAGTGATGAAAACAATTTTTAAAAAATTAATGTATTTTGTAATAAATCTGAAAATTTCAAACCTCTAAGTTAATTTTTTCAGTTTAAAACCATAACCTCAATATCACTCCATTTTAAGGCGTGACCAAAATAGACGAAACGAGACGATTTCAACGTATGTAAAAAGAAGAAGACTACTCTGCACAGCTGTTGACGAGTTCAGACGCTAAGAGTTCGGTTGTTACGGAACAGAACGTCTCGTCGCAATGTTTCGTTCAGTTTCGATCAGTTACGTATGTGCTTTTTGGGTTTTAACATTGGTTTCCATTTGTTCGAAATTACTCGTTCTGAAAATGCCTTTCAATGTTGTAACCCAAAATGAACAAACGTAAACTTATCGAAACTAAACGAAACGGTTTGACGAGACGTTCTGTTCCGTAACAACCGAACTTTTAGCGTCTCAACTCGTCAACAACAGCTGTGCAGGTAGTCTTCTTCTTTTTTCAGACGATTGGAGGAACTCGTTTCATTTTGGGTTAAATGTCAAAACAGACGTAACGATTGCAAACGTTCAACAAGTTGCATTCGTCTCGTTTCGTCTATTTTGGTTAGGGCTTAAGCCTTTACTCACCTCTAAGTGTATCGCCGCACAGTGCACTTTTTAGACCAGTTCTCTGTCCAAAATCTGTAACTTTTGAACGGATGCAGATTTTTCAAGACGGTTTTTTGTGTTGCAAAGAGAATTTATTAAGGTAGTTTCTTATGAAATAAAATATATTAAAACTTTTTTAACTTTACTGGGTGATTAAGCATGGAAAATAAATGTATTTCATTCTCTCTTTTTTGTATGACGTAAAATTTTAAAAGGAATTAAAAGTTTTTAACCCTTTTTTTAACACTATTTCAAAAATAGTTTCAAAAATGGTTTCAAAAAAAGTTTTTTGATTTGTTTTGTTTTTAGTTTTGAACTAAAAAGAAAAAATAAATAACTGGCCATTTTAGCCCTTGAAAGGACTTTGACCTAGCTTCTTATGATCAATTGTGTTCTGCGTGTTATTAAGTTTGTACACAATTGACCGAGAACCGGACCTACATGTTTATCGCCGACTCCGACCGGCGATGAACGGAATGTTCTCGTTCTCAAGAAGCTTTACATGGCATTTTGATTACTCTCTGAGGTTTGCCATTGTCTGCAGAGAGGTGGCGGCCGTACAGAAAAATTATTTTAACTCAAATAATTTTCTGTCGCTGCTGGGGTTCGAACCTGGGTCTCCAAAGTTCGTTGACATAGAGGCCAAGCACTTTAACCAACTACGCCACGGTCGCCACCGTAGTTTTGAACTAATAAATCTTTTATGACTTCACTTTCACCGACACTTTTATTTTTCACTTCCTTATATTGTAATGACGTTATAAGTGGGTCCGATGATATCATTAGCATCGTCATTAAATCTGTGTTTTGATTTTCTATTAGTTTTTCTCGTATGGCTTAGTCTTTAATTCTTATAGTCTCTGTTTCTGGCTTCTTGTGCCTCTTCTGATAACTCACCAATTGGGAAGAAATGGTATTAAATTAGCTCTTTCCCATGGCAAAATACCTTATGGAGAGTAGGTGTAAGATCTCTCCAACTACCATATAAATATTTATATAAATTTTGAGTTTCCAAATTTTCCAGCATCGATTAGCTGGCGAGAATTAATGGCACATACAATTTTTTCTTTAAACCGGACAAAAGCTCTGCATTAATTTTAGTTATTGCTGCTGTTGTTTCAATATCTTCAAAAAATCGCCTTGCAGTGTTGCTATCATTGCTATTTCCAAAGCCTTGCTTAGAGAAATCAACACGTAACCCAGTACTTTCCCGAAACTCTTGTTGAATTCTTTTTTTTTTTTCTTGCTATAAACTCGTTTCTAATAATTTTTCCATTTGCATCCTTAAATTCAAATTCAGAGTTATTCTGTTTAAATTCTTGAAATTGAATTTCAGATGCTATCTTTATTGCAAAGATCTTTAATATTTATTACATAACTAGAGGACCCGGCAAACTTCGTCCCGCCCTAAATTCGAGCAATCACGATTCCACCCAAAATTAATTTTTTATCGAACATTCATGATCGATAACAAATGGTGCCAATCGAATTTCAATTATTGATTGAATGAAACACTCCAATATCCCATATTAACACGGAGTGTAATAGGCTGCTGTTATTCGAATTCAAAAGATCGTGCTGTCATATCATTTTATTGCGAATTCTATTAGAAAATTTTTGTAGTACATTTCAGTTTGAATAAAATTAGTCAGCTCAACCGTCAGTTTTGAAGCCATGAGGTGGTCTAAGGCTCGATCCTCACAATGGACAAACAAATAATATTTTTTTTAAAATTTTTTTTATTTATTGAAATGACAGCTTTTGTGTTCTTTTTGGAGTAAAAAGTGAATATGTTGGAGCTTTCTTCAAATAGGGAATTATTAAGTGCTTAAATTAAACTTATCAACGAAAAAAAAATTGAATGAAATATAGTCAAAAACAACGGAGTTATTTTCATCGAAAGTAGGAAATACGAATTTCTGATAGTTTTTTGTTATTCTAAGGAAACGATGTTATTAGAAAAAGACGCTGTACTAAAATATTGTGCAATTTTGAAGATATGTGAATGCTTCTGGTGTTAAAATAAGATAATTTTCTTTTGACTATTTAGACAGTCAACAGTTAAACAGTTTCGCTAGTAAAAGTACGCTAGTAGGATAATTTGCGATTATTGTAAAGGGGCGGAAGAAGGAGCGTGGTCAAAACTAAGTATGCTGGAACCTTATCTAGGATTCAAGTAATGTGTGTGCAAAATTTGAGTGAAATCCGTTCAGCCGTTAAGATTTGTTGGCTATTTAAAGTAGTCTGATGTGGCAATTCCCATACAAAATGACCAATTTCGATTTTTTTCGATTTTTCCGCTGTTCCTTAGAGTTTTTCGTAATTTTCTTTTTTTCTAAACCTCATCTGTATTAAAACAAACAATACAAAAAAAGAATTATTAAAATCGGCCGAGCCGTTTCTGAGCCTTAGCAAGACCAACGCACACGCATTTCATTTTTATATATAAGAAGATAATTTATTTTCAATATTATAAATATTATTTATTTGCAATTTTCTTTAACTTAAAAACAGTCACTGCCACTTTTTATTTGCATATAACTTATTTTAGTACTCTACACTTGCAGAGTAAGCTACATAAGTTAAAAATTTTTAACGCACACATAAAGTTATTAACATGATTTATTGTAAGAAAATAACTACGTATTTTTTATCAGGGAGCGAAAAAATTCGTTCGCAAATGATTAAAATACGATCTTCTCGCTCGTTTTTTGCTTTGTGAGTAAAATTTCAAACGAAAAATTTCAAAATAGATAGAATAATTATAGAATATAACTCGATAGAATAACTTTCTGCTTGCGTCGTTATATTTATCTCTGATAAATTTGTCAGCCGAATTTTTTCGGACAAATTTTTCACACAATAAAAAGCAACAAATGTTCATTTGCTATCGTTCATTTCTAATGAGCGTTTGAAGAAAACAAAGAGCGTTGTTCATTTGTTCGTAAGAATATGCAAGCACAATTATATGTGAAGAGAACGATAATTGAAAACAATTATATTGCAAACGTTCTTCGCACCCTGTTTTTTATGGAATAAGAGATTTTTGTAAACATGTTCTTAGTAAATTTTTTATAGGGTTGCCCATATTCGACGGACCCATCTGGCAACGCCATAACTTTTGATCAGAGATGTCAGATCGCTTAATGACATACCGCGTTTGAAGCGTCAGTCCAAGCAGATTTTTACCATGGAACAATACACGCCACGCGAGCGCTCTGAAATAGTTGAAATTTACATTCAACAGAAGAAGTCAATTGTGAAAACTCAACGTGCTTTTAAAAACTTAAAAAATGTGAGAAGTGCGCCTTCTAAGAACACCATTAAGCGTTTATACGAAAAATTTTCGACTGGTGAGGCTCTTTCTAATCCGAAGAGGCCAAATAAAAGTCGACCAAGGCGATCGGCCGAGAATATCGCTGCCGTACGAGCCAGTGTTGAGAGGTCCCCAAGAACATCCCAAAAACGCCGTTCTCAGCAGTTGGGCATGGCTCGGTCCACTTTACAACGGATTATTCGCGTTGATTTGCATTTGTTCCCGTACAAAATTCAATTGACGCAAAGATTGTTGCCTGCGGACAAGCCTCGTCGATTGGAATGGGCCCAAAGAGTCATCGAAATGGCCGAAGATGACGAGCAATTTTGGAACAAAATTATCATGTCCGATGAAGCCCATTTCACATTGAATGGGACCGTAAATAAGCAAAATTGCCGTATTTACGCCACTGAAAATCCTCAGGAGATTCAAGAAGTGCCTCTTCATGACGAAAAAGTCACAGTTTGGTGCGGCGTTAGTGCGAAAACGGTCATTGGGCCGTTTTTCTTCCAAAATGAAAATGGCCATGCTGTTACCATCAACCAGGAGCGTTATCGCGACATGATGACCAATTTTGTGATGCCAATTATTCGTCGAAAGCGTATGAGGCAGTTCTGGTTTCAACAAGACGGCGCTCCACCGCACACAAGTCGCAAAACAATCGATTTTCTGAAGAATTTGTTTCCGGGCCGTTTGATGTCGAAAAGTGGTGATTTGGACTGGCCACCGCGTTCGCCCGATTTGACGCCGCCTGACTTCTTCTTGTGGGGATATTTGAAGTCAAAGGTTTACGTTAACAAGCCAAGGACCGTAGAAGAGCTCAAGGACAACATTCGTGAAGAAATAGCCGCTATTCCGGCCGAAATGTTGGCGAAAACGATGGAAAATGCTGCAAAAAGGGCACAATACGCCATCAACGCCAGAGGCGGCCATTTGAGAGATATCATATTCAAAAATTGATGTAAACAAATCTACTTGGAACAAATTAAATGATTAAGATTGCCAACCGCCAAATTTTTATTTTTTTTCTCTGATTTTTTTAACAAAAACATGGGTCCGTCGAATATGGGCAACCCTGTATATATAAAAAAATACAATAATAAATATGTCTTTATATTAAATATCTCCAAATAAATAAAAATAAATTAAGTTTAACAATAAGGTTAACAATTATGCATATTGTTGTAATGCAGGGTAAATCGTATTACATCGTGACGTACCACATGTTCTTTCACGTGTTTGTTTAGTTTTACGTTGAAGTGTCACAAAAAAAAATTTCTAGCATACCTTAAGGCGTGTTGAATATATAAAAAGTTGGAGTAATTAGAAAAGTAAGTGGCGTTCGTGGCGTAGTTGGTTAAAGTGCGTGGCCTCTATGTCAACGAACCTGGAGACCCGGGTTCGAACCCCAGCAGCGACAGAAAATTATTTGAATTAAAATAATTTTTCTGTACAGCCGCCAACTCTCTGCTGACAATAGCAAACCTCAGAGAGTAATCAAAATGCCATGTAAAGCTTCTGAGAACAAGATCGTTTCGTTCATCGCCGTTCGGAGTCGGCGTTAAACCAGTATGTCCGGTTCTCGGTCAAATGTGTAAAAACTTAATAACACGCACAACACAATTGATCATAAGAAGCTAGGTCAAATTCCTTTCAAGGGCTCAAATGGCCAGTTGTTTATTTTTTATTTATAATTAGAAAAGTAAAGCAACAACTTTTGTTGATTATTAACTAAAAGTAATATGTGTTTACAAAAAATACAAAAAAAGATTTATATCGACTTTTGTAAGTATATTTTTTTTTTATTTTGTGGAGAGGTGAGGTGAAACAGTTGAAGGAAACTTCAAGTAATACAGAAAAATCTCATAAATCAATGTGTTTTTAGACAAAATTAAGAACTTTATTCAAGAACCGGATCAGACCCGCTGAAAATCATATAGAACGTGAAAGTTTATACATCAGGACATATTATGGTGTATGCCATTTTGGATTCCTATGGATTCCGAATATTAAAAGCTTACCTAAAGTTGAAAAATGAACAAAAAAATGGTTTTGCATTCATAATTTTTGTAATTTTTTGATAAAAGTTACGGTATTTTCGTTTACAAATTTCGATATATAATATACTCTTAATTCTAACTAAAACAAAACTTTAAAAAAATAATTAAAAATTTTCCCACAAATTTGCTTCAAAACCGAAAAAAAATTTATATTTAAAATTTTTTCAAAAATTTCAGAAAATTATTCAACTTTAGGACTATATAAGATAAAAAAATAAACCAGAAAAAAACCAGATTAAGAATCTATGGACAATTTTAAGTAAAATTGAAGGAAAATATATTTAATTCCAACCATGTTTTTTTTTAATTTTACTTATTTTCGGACAGATAACTGGTCTAAAAAGTGCCGCCCTTAAGGGGGGAAATATACACAGAACTTTTTTCAAAAATGTTGCATGTTCTTAAAGCTTTAAGTCTCAAGAATGTGTGGTGAAAATTTCAAGTCGATATCTCAAAAAATAACAGTTATAGCCTAGTGAGTGAACCGCCTTCTAGAGCGCGCAGTGCTGGCCCTTATTTTCAAACGCGTTTTTCTCGAAACCATTTTTTCAAAGTCGGTGACCAAGATTTCTCGAAGCTCAGTGAACCGATCGTTTTGATTTTTTTGCAGGCTTATTTTATTCATAATAATCTCGTACTTTTCATAGGTTTTTTTTTCGTAGCTTCGTTCATTTTTTATAGGCAAAATAATGACGAATTTTTGGTCGAAAATCGTTACTTTACGTTCGGAAGTCCGCCATTTTGTGAAAAATCAATATTTTCAACATCGGCTATGACAAGTACGAGTTTAAGGTATCTAGTTTAATAATATTTTTCCATTTTTTGTGTCAGATGAATTTAGGAGGAGCAATCTTGGTCACCGCATTTTCCGAGCGCTCTACAAAAAATTTTGTATCTACCTTAATATTAAATATTTTTTAATAAAAAAAACTAAACATACTCTTGAATATGTTTGTTCTAAGGTATAAAACCCCTCATTTAAAAATATACCTAAGGTTTCCTTAAAAATATTCACAAACATGACCTTTTTTTCGGCCTCTGGGTATATAGTCCCCCTTAACGCACTCATATACGGCCGTTTAATAATCAGCCTTATTCCAGGATCCGTCGTAGCTGTGATTTTCTTTCGGATTCGTAAATTTGTATTCTACGATCCGAATCGTTACGTCGTATTCGAAATTCGTAACATTGTTATTCCACGTTCCGAACGCATCAACATTTGACAGTTGTTTTTGCGGATTTCTTACGACAGGGTTCTATTGGCGGAATTAATTTTGAACAAGAATTCTAAAGTATAATTGTTGCAGAGTTCATGTGTGAATTGTGTGTTTTCTTTGAAAATAAGCTGCATTTAGGAAAAAATGTAAGTATTTGCATTTAAATATAATAAAAATATAATAATAGTATAATCATTTTTATAGGTCAAAAACAACAAACAGAAACCAATACGTGCGTTTGGTCAGCTTAATGACTGAAAGGCCAGATTTGGCGCAGGGATTTAGCAAGGATTTAGACTTTAGAAAAAGTTAATTACACCAAATCAACACAATCACAAACTTGTGTCGAAAAATGTCGAAAGTGTATTAAATGCGTTTTGAAAATAATTTTTTTTTTTGCAAAAATGCTGATGTTAAATACCGGCCAATGCATTGCGGCAGGAAATAATTCAATCTAGAGACGATTCGCGGCATGCCTGATCGTTGACAAAATAAGTTTTCATCTACTAAGGGCCAGTTTTTCAGTGCGAGTTTAAACTCTAGTCAAGTCAAACCGAGGTTAACTCACCAAAATTGGACGTTTAAACTCGGTTTAGGCAAAAAAGAAACACATAATATGATAATTTAAGTCAATTTAACTTCAACGAATGCTAAAATATCTAGTTCAACCGAGTTTAAACGTCCAATTTTGGTGAGTTAACCTCGGTTTAACTTGACTAGAGTTTAAACTCGCACTGAAAAACTGGCCCTAAGTCGAGCACAACTTACACATCGTCATCCATTTCAAAAGGATCACTGTAGTTTGTCAATACTTTTCGCCGAATTTTCAACGCTTTTTTATGAAGCATATCCTCCTCATGCTGTGCAAAAATTGAAATTGCAATGGAATTAATTTTAAAACAGAATTTTGTGACACTTTTTTAACACTTTAATTAATCAGTTCTTTTACAGTTCTTCTTCTTTTGAAGGACTTCTTTTAAAACACAATTTATGTGACACTTTTTAAACACTTCAATTTATCACTTCTATTAAAGTTTCTTGTCTTCTGTCAAAAACAGCAGTGTTCGAATTTTCGAAATTAAATTTCAATGAGGCAACGCTCCGCATCGTTTTGTTCGTATCCTAGAATAGCAAATTTTTCGTATTCGTAGCGTAGTCTTACGTTCGTAGATTTATTACGACGGATCCTGGAATAGGGCTGAATTAAATCAAATCAAAAACAGATTGGCTAAAAATGGAAAGAAGGATGAATTAAAAAACATGCTTAAATAACAACCCTAAAATATTTAAAAATAGCTTTAAAAAGTTAAGAAGTCAAAAAGGTTTTTAATATCCTGAAAATGTTATTCATAAACATGTTATAGTTGCTTTTTAGTTTAAATAGGATTTCGAAGTGGGGAGAGTTTTGATAGTGGTTTATTTCAATCTTTTTCTTTTTTTCTTTTTTTTTTGTTTTTTTGTTTATTTTTTCAAAATTTTGTTTACATTTCGAAATTATAATAAACCAAAAAATTTGCCAAGCTATTATTTTTTTTGAAGCAATTATGATTTATTTTTTTACAATTTTATTTTCAATTTTTAAATATTTTTGACAGTTTTTACGTTTGAAGAGCTTTCTATGACATTATCTCACTTATGAAGACTATTAGAGGTTTTGTGGTTTGATTTTGAAATAATGAATAATTTATGTTAAAATTTAAATAATTTTTTAAAAAATTTTAAATACCAAACATTTTTTTAAATTGCTCTAACAAAAGTTTATTGAAGGAATCAATTATATTTGACCTTCTCTCAATTATGAAGCCTCTAAGATATCTGAGCACTTTAGGACTTTAGCACTTTTAAGGATAAATAAATACACTAAATGATTATTTACAAAAAAAAATTGTATTAATATTTAACATTGTTATATATGAAACTTAAATTTGAATTTGACGTGTAGATATCGGAAAGAGCTGATGGTTACCATAATTACTAAAGTTTGGCAACAACTAGAAAAACAAAATTCATAAATAATATAAGTATGATTATCGTGTGAACTAAAATTTTTAAGTTTGGCAATAAAATAAAAAAAAAAATATGAAGATTTGAAAAAAAAAAATAAATAAATTATAAAAAAATTACACCATGTCTTATTAGCTTCTTCTTCGCTTTTTTACCCGAGTCATGGCAACCCCCCTCATCTAGCACACCTAGAACGCAGTCAGCACGCTCTGTCCAACTGGCGCACACAGGCGAACAATGTGCGCCTTTTGCCCAACTCTATGCTATTACAAGAGGTCTGTTTCCGTACTCGACTGTAGTAACTTGCAATGTGCTAGAATGTGTTTCCGTACTTTTTCTAGCTCAAAAGAGCGAAGAAGAAAAGCAAAACAGCGCTCTCTCGAGCTCGAAGTGCGCTGGAAAAATTTCTTCGAGCATTTGAAACTAGCTAGTCGTTTCCGTAGTTTTGACACAAGTCTCAAATTTCATTTTACGCTCCCAGCTTGAACTTTACTCGACTTTTACTCGACATTGTGAACGGAAACACACCGTAGGCTCATATTGTAGAGCAGGGTGCGCTAGTTGTCAAAACCAGCTGGTAATTTTTAGTTTTTCTAATTGTTTTTGTTGCTTTTGTCGTTTGACGTTTTTAGCTCCTACAGCTTTGTTGTTAAACAATTTCTCAATTGAGCAGCCATCTTAAAATGAACTTACCTTGTAATTGTATGATGCCCATGATTGTAAATACTAAATAGCTGGGCAAAATTGCTACTCACAGCACTTGATTAGTGTACATTGTGTAGTATATCTCAGTGTAGCCTTGGTATGGTACAAAAACGTTGTGTGAAGCGAAGTTAATAAAACAAGCATTGTATATTTAAAAAGCTGTTCGCTAGTGCCGAAAAATACATGAGGTTTGTTCTGAAATTAACTATCAAACCATAGAACAATGGAAACCATAGAACAAATCAACTGGAAATCATAACGAAAACACAAAGTGCAGTATCAACATTGAAAAATTTGCAGCGATCGTTTTTCTTGTGCAGCTCTATAGTAAATAGTTCTTTAGCTTTTGAAGCCTTCTTTAAGGCGTTACAAACAGTGTGCCATGGATAATACCAAACCCAGTATGCGAGGGGTATAAATAAATTTCGCGAGTTTTATCTTGTAAACGTTTGAAACGAACCTTTTAAAGGCATGTTGCTACTTGGCGCGCTCGGTATTCGAGTGAAAATTAAAAATTTTTTATAGGAAAACGGTTACAGATATTGGGAAAATTTGTTTAGAGTGAATAAATACTCTAGTGTATTTACATACATACAAACGTAGCTGCACATTTTCCTATTGCACAATCTATCAACATATGGCAATAATAAAATCTTAAGCCACAAACAAAATTACTTTTGACACTCTAAAATAAAAATAAAAATATGTAACGCAAACAAAAACGTTGAACTGAAATTCTTTTCAATACATTGGCACCCTTAACGCTTGTGCCGCTTGATATCGCACAAGAATGATCGCGACAGCGGGTGTTGTGTTACAAATGCACTTCAATGAGAAACACAGCACAACAAGCTAATTAATAGATAGTGCCAACGACTTTTAAAGTCAAGGCGATAAATTTGGTCAACCAATTACACGGTGTAACAGTGAAAATAAACTCGGCTCGAGACATAGTAGAGGTTGTAGGCCTGGTTGAACATAAGATAACTGCATACTTAGTTTTTTGAATATACCCTCAAAATCGGGATTGTGGTCAAAAAACCGATTTTAGGTAGGTGCATGTATAGTTTGTATATATAACTCCGTTATATCTAGCTCAATTTTAAAAATTTAAACATTGCTAAAAAGAAGAAAAATATACGCTTAATATAATGCATAGACCGTTTTTTTACAAAAAGAATTGACAAAGTTATAGGTAAAATCATTTGAAAATTTCTCATTTTTTTTAAATTTTTTCAACTTCAACAACGTTTTGTTAACAAATTTTGTTTTGTGGCACTATTAGTTTTAGCAGAATTCTAAAAGCCTGTTAAATTTTGCGTTCAACAAGCTATCATTTACTTCAATTGGCTGAAATACAAATGCACTATCGAATTTTTAGTATTCGTAATAAAATACAAAAAAATTTTTTTTTGAGCTTTTTCGTTTATATATATTATCATAAAGCTGGTGTATTGCCCGGATGTGACGGAACTGTTTTCAGTTTTTAACCACAAACACGCTCCGAATGAATGGCGTTTGTTTATTGAGGGATCTTGCAAGACTATGATTTATTTAAACACTTTTTGTGTGATTCTTGATATGTTAAATTCTGATATATGTATATCGCCGACTTAAAGGCTCTAACAATACTGTTTGGAATGCAAGGTGGATATACCAAGTATCCTTGCATTATTTGCGAATGGGATAGTCGAATGGGATAATAAATATAAGCAAAAGGAGTATCCACTGCGTGCTTCATTTCAAGTTGTCAAAAAATATGTTTTGAATACTCCACTGGTGCGACCTGAAAATGTAATCCTACCGCGGCCTCGGTAGTCGAGTTGGTAGCGTGCTCGACTGCCACCCCAGAGGTCCCGTGTTCGATTACTGGCCAGGCCATGGTCCTTTGCTTTTAACCTTTCTTAATTTTCTATCCTCATTTCTAATTAACTGAAATTAAAAATTCATCAATATTTACGACATGAAGTTGTAGTTGATGGTAGAGAAGTTTGTGGATGAGATTGACTTATAACTTGAATTGACTGAGGTAAAGGCATAACACTTGCGTCTGATTCAAATTCATATCTTTCTTTGGCTTTCCACAACGCTTAGAACATCCTACACGTGTTTCACTTGATTGCCCTTTCCTTCCCACTAATCTATCATCCCATTTTCGAACCAAGGCAGACTTGACTGAATAGGTATTTCACCTCGAACCAACTTCAGACTTGACTGAATAGGTATTCCCCCTGAAATCCTTGGTTCAAAGCTAAAAAAAAAAAAAATCTGATTGCAGCGTTTCCTAGGTTAAGTGAGGCCAAAATCAAAGAAAGTATCCTGCACGTTCAAATCTTTTATAAAAGTTATTTATTCATTTCGGTTATTCTAAGGTTTATTTGTGGGGCCACAAATTCGGAAAATTTTCTTGGACACTGATTTCGTTTCTAAATTAAATCCAGTTGAAAAAAAGAGCTTGGAATAGTTATATTTCGTTATGCATTTATTTCCTCGGCAAGAAGAAGAGTCGAAACTACTTAGATGTTGTAAATGAATTTTTAAGTGCCTACGAAGAAATGGGCTGCAATATGTCAATCGAAATACATTCTTTGCACTCCCATAAAAACTTTTTCCCGAATAGCCTTGGGCAGTTTAGTGATGAACAAGGAGAAAGGTTCCACCAGGAGATGGAAGCTATAGAAACCGGCTTTCAGGGAAAAAATTCCATAAACATACTGGTAGACTACTGCTGGTGCCTAAAACGTGAAATCGATTATTATATATATAAACGAAAAAGGTCAAATAAACATTTTTAGAAAAAAAAAAAAAAAATTAAAATTTTTTGTATTATATTACAAATACTAAAAATTCGATGGTGCATTTGTATTTCAGCCAATTGAAGTAAATGATAGCTTGTTGAACGCAAAATTTAACAGGCTTTCAGAATTCTGCTAAAACTAATAGTGCCAAAAAACAAAATTTGTTAACAAAACGTTGTTGAAGTTGAAAAAATTTAAAAAAAATGAGAAATTTTCAAATGATTTTACCTGTAACTTTGTCAATTCTTTTTGTAAAAAAACGGTCTATGCATTATATTAAGGGTATATTTTTCTTCTTTTTAGCAATGTTTAAATTTTTAAAATTGAGCTAGATATAACGGAGTTACATAACAAACTATACATGCACCTACCTAAAATCGGGTTTTTGACCACAAATCCCGATTTTGAGGGTATATTCAAAAAACTACGTATGCAGTTATCTTATGTTCAACCAGGCCTACTACCTCTTCTATGTCTTGAGGCAAGTTTTTTGATTTGTTTTCATTTTGTAACACCGTGTTATTATTGGTTATGATTATGAATTTAAGGGGAAATGTGAATATTTTTTTCAAACTAAAACTTGACCAATCAGTTTTAGTATTTTATATAATCTATAATAGATATTTTAAATATTTTTTGGTAAATATTGGAAAATAAGGACGAGTTCTGGAAATAGTGGTAAGATAGTTTTAAGAAAAATAATGGTAAATTTACTTTATAAGCCCAAGATTAACGAAATAAAATCAGACTTAATCAGAACTTGAAATTGGCTCCATAGCCTAAAAGATCTTTTAATTTCTCAACAAAAGAGCGGCTTTTTAGCCATCAAGTAATAAGCGAGGTGCGCTTAAACACGAAAGGTTGATATCGATGCAGTCATCGAGATAACCCTCAACAAAGAAATAAAAATACAGCTAGAAACTTATTACAATACACTAAAAAATTATTTACAAAAAATTTTTTTTATTAATATTTAACATTTGTTATATATGAAACTTTAATTTGAAGTTGGCGTGTCGATATCGGAAAAAGGTGATGGTTACTACAATAACTAAAATTTGGCAGCACATAGAAACACAAAAATCATAAATAATATGAGTATGGTTATCGTGTGAACTAAAATTTTTAAAATTGGCAAAAAAATAAAAAAGTTATGAAGATTTGAAAAAAAAAAAATCGTGTAAAATTCAAGTTTTTTCTGTTTTTAGTGTAAAAAAATATAGACAAAAATAAATATTTTTGCAATACTTTAGTTAACACGGAAACTACGCATGTGGAAAGTTTGAGATTAAAATTTGGGGATAAACGGAGAAGGCATTTTTATATAACGATTGTAACCAGGTATAAAAATGTATAAAACGTCAATATATTATTCAATTATTGATTATATTGAATAAAGTTACTAATGAAATAACAAAAAAAAAAAAAATGAAAGTTTCATACATAAACATGTTAACATTAAAAAAAATTTTTTAGGGTATTAATTCACCCCAAAGAAATTTATCCATTATCTTATTTTCCTGCCAACGAATTTGAAATTTTCACTCGAATACCGAGCGCGCCAAGTAGCAACATGCCTTAAGCACCATTGGATTTAGAATCTCCAAATACAAATTTTCATCACAAAGTTTCGAGGCCCTAAACTAAAGTTACTGTTATTTGTGAATATCACATCACAACAATGCATCTCATTTTTTTAAACAGTGCCAACATTTAAAACATCACATGGAATGAAATGAAATCGTTCGAAATTCAATCAGTCTGAAGTAACTTCTCATATTTTTTAATTTGACTTTAAATCTGCTAAACAGAGACATGGGCTCTTAACAATATTAATTCAATTTTATGTGATAATTTGTATTACATCGTACCAGTTACTTGTCCATCGATGTGTTCTTCAGTGTTCGCCAGCTGCATATTCATATAGCCATCGACAGAAACCAGGTAACCTTTATATTCATGTCCCCACTTCAGCTTGATTATGACCGCTTTTCCCGTTAAACCATTAAGAAATGGCTTCGGGTTTATTGGCATAGCTGCAGACATTTTTATTTTAATATAGATATTTTTTAATAAATAATAAATCGTTTAGCGGCGAGTTTTTCCCTCAATTTTAGTGATGCAAAATTTAATGGTATCGAATAGATGCTTTCGCATGGTCCAACATGTTGGATAGACATGGCATGTTGGACGACAAGTAGTACCATGCGTAAGCTAAAACGACAGTCGATCCGACTTGTTGGGCCCATATAACACGGTACTGGTTTGCTCGGCGTGCAATGAACAATTTTATTCTGTTTTCTCAATTTGCACGTTGGTAGGTCAGGCCCATGTTAGGCTATGTTCACACGTCAGTCAAATGATTGAATCAGTCAAAATTTGTTGTTGCTTTCCATGGTATAATAATACAAGGTAGCATTGACAACTGCTTATTTTCTCTTCTGTAAGAAAACATCTGCTGTCAAAAACAGCTTTTTGTGAAAATACATCTGCAGCTGCTGTGGTTGTTGTTTTTTTTCACTTCAACGTTTTCAACATTGCTTTTGTTTTCAATGGCGGATTGTGAGCGCTCTCTTTTTGAGTATATTTTTGACAGTAGATGATTTCCCAAGCAACTGTCAATGCTACCTTGTATTATTATACCATGGCTTTCCTATGTAAAAAAAAAATGAACTTTATCTCAGAGCGAAAATGAACTCCAAAATTTTCTCTCGTCAGTCAAAATTTTGATTGAGCTTTAGACCCATGGTATAATAATACATGGTAGCATTGACAACTGCTTATTTTCTCTTCAACAGGAAAACATAAACTGTCAAAAACAGCTTTTTGTGGAAATACATCAGCAGCTGCTGTGGTTGTTGTTTTTTTTTCACTTCAACGTTTTCAACATTGCTTGTGTTTTCAATGGCGGATTGTGAGCGCTCTCTTTTTGAGTATATTTTTTGACAGTATATGATTTCCCAAGCAACTGTCAATGCTACCTTGTATTATTATACCATGCTCTAGACCTAAATCAATCAGTCAAATGGTTGCATTATTTTAATTGTTTGTTGTTTAGTAGGAAATTATGTCAAGAAAAGTAGTTAATTAGTAGTTTTTTGGTAACAAATGTAGTTTTTGAAGAGAAAAGGATGAAATCTGTAACCCTTGCGAATAAAATGAAATGCAACACAACTTTTCTATTAAAAAATTTAAAATCGGGTTTTGTTTATTGTGTTGTGTTTACTTTCTGTTTACAGCACGATACGATTTCACAAAATAGTAGGTAGCAGAAAAGTAACAGATGGCGTCGTCAGAGCATCAATCAAAAGATCGTGTGTGAGCAGGCGTCAGTCAAAATTTTCAGAGAGTAAAAACTCGTGATGAACTTCAGTCATTTGACTGACGTGTGAACATAGCCTTATACTATGTTCAGACTGGGAGCTAAATGCGCATTTAAAGCTTAATTCGTATTTATTTCCTAAATGCTTCTCTAAATACGAATTAGCCCATATAAAATTCTGTCAAGTAAATTCACATAAATACTACTTCAAATGAGCATTTAGCAGTTTGCGACCCTGTTTCGAAGTTCGAATACCTTTTACTCGTTTGTTTTGACAGGACTCGTTATTAAATTCAAGCAGCTGTTCGCCATTCGAGTGATTAATTTGAACAATTTTTATGTATTAAGTTTTCTTCATTTTATTAATAAAATCACAAAAAAAGATCAGAAGATTTTATTGACTAGAACCGATTGCAAGGGAGTGGCCTGGAAGCAACAAATTATCGAAGATGTGCTGAATAATCCGCTGAAAGATCTGCGAGAAGAATGGAAAGCAAACTCAAGATTTTTCTTCGGTAAAAATCATGTCATGCAAATAGATTTGGGACGCAACAAAGCTGAAGAGCTGAAACAGATTTGCACAAGCTTTCCAACAGACTTGCGGGACAGGTTGTTCTGCCACTGAAACGCCAAAGTAAGAGCTATGCGACTGGGCCAAAGATTTCTGGGCGATAGAATCTGCGCGAAGTGGTTTTGTAGCCACAGAAACAGTGGTATTGAAAGAAGGTCCACTCGAAGATTATGCACACTCACTGGAGCCACATTAGCTTTCACTGGGTATGCCTACTAAATTGCAAAGGTAATTATAACGTTCTATAGTGACTACACCGTGTGCGAAGAAAGAAAATTATTGACACCAGCGCAGGCTCCTATCGTTTAGGTTAATTATAAGTTTTATTTAATTTGTCAATGATACATTTGTTTCATTATTAATATTAATAAAGTTGTTTACTAATATTAAAAAAAAATAATAAATGTTTAAAATTTTTCCAAAACTTTCTGGTTCGTTCCTGCAATCATATTTTTGTTAAAATGGAGCATTTTCACAACATAAAAATAATTTTAATCAATCTGTCAATTTAAATGCGAATTAAGGGCTTCTACGTAGTTTGAACACTTGGCATTTGTAATAATTTTCGAACTTCTAAATGCGCATTTAAAACTCAGTCTGAACATAGTATTACACGGTGCTCGTTTGCTCGGCGTGCAAATGATTTTGGTGTTGTTTCCAATGCAAAACTGTCAAAAATCAGTGAGACTGTGAGAGGATGAACACTTTGTAGACCGAGCAAAATATGTTAATTTTTGCTCGGTGTACCTGGCAGCGAGCACCGTGTAACAGTGTTGCTGGGTGGTAAAATGAAAGTTTTGGGCGTTTAAGTAGCTGAAAAGTACATTTTGTGAAGAAAAGTGCTATTATTGTACTATAATAGTATGAAGAAAATAGTTGTAGGAAACCCTTGTTGGAATAAAGTGTTGGAGAAAAAGGAGGGAACTAAATGAAATGTCAAAACTAGCTCAGCGTGCATATTTCTGTCGTGTGACCTACCAACGTGCAAATTGAGAAAAGAGAATAAAAGTGTTCATTGCACGCCGAGCAAACGAGCACCGTGTAACATGGGCCTCACACGACAGAAATATGCTCGCCGAGCTAGTTTTGACTTTTCATTCAGTTCCCAGCTAGACAGCTCTAACGTAGTTACAAACACAATGAAACAAAATTTGGTGTTCACTAATACACTCTTAAATTTTGATGTCATGTTAAACAAGGAAAGTTTTATGTGCTTACATAGCTTGCTCCTTTACGCAGCAAACAAGCTGAGGATGTGAAAAAAGTAGCGAAAAAACTTTAAGCGACGCAAGTGTAAGTTAAGCAATAAAATAATATCCTAAATGAGACCTTTGGAATATGATGTCCGTGGCGCGTTGGGTAGAGTGCGCAGCTTATGTGGAAGAGACCGCGGTTCAAATACCGTCCGACACAGGAAGGTTTTCATTGAGTTTAATTTAATAAATTTAAATATATATATGTAAAATACAATAAAGAGAAATATGATTATTAAAAAGGGCAAAATTCCTATCTAAATAAACGCGAGTTTTCCTTGCTAGAGTTAAAAAAAAGCCAATATTTGAGAGATATTTTTTTTATTTTCTTTCAATGTTTTGCCTAAATTTACCTTTTGTAAATACTACCCATTAATAAAAATAACAAAAAAAACACTTCTAAAAAAAATTATAAGAAAAAAGAATTTGGTTTTATTTGGTGAAGGGTTTGAACTCGCGTTCGTTTGCATTTAAGGCCAGCGCTCTAACCACTACACTATGGTGGAAAAATTTTGCGGAACGCTAACTGTGTACTTAAGTAAACAGCTGAGTTTGTTATTAAATTCTTTACGGAATTTGTTGTTAGTGTGAGCAGAGCAGCTGTAGCTTTTTTTAATAGATAAAACATGTGTGGCAGACAGAGATGCCAGACCACACGGATAGACAAAAAGGCGTTATATTTTGCACGACGCTAGAACAAATATAACGTAATTTGTATGGAGCATTTTATATGAATATAACGTCAAAGGCGTTATAAATATGCCATATACATGGCATATCTAACAGTTAGGTGTCTAGCTGGGTTCTTTGCTTTTTCTCCTACACTTTATTCCAACAAGGGTTTCCTACAACTATTTTCTTCATACTATTATAGTACAATAATAGCACTTTTCTTCACAAAATGTACTTTTTAGCTACTTAAACGCCCAAATCTTTAATTTCAACACCAAGAAACACTGTTGCACGGTGCTCGCTGCCATGTACACCGAGCAAAAATGAACATATTTTGCTCGGTCTGCAAAGTGTTCATCCTCTCACACTCTCACTGATTTTTGACATTTTTGCATTGGAAACAACAACAAAATTATTTGCACGCCGAGTAAACGAGCACCGTGTAATATGGGCCTTGGATGAAAATCAAAAATTTTTGATTTTTCTGCCGGTCCGTCCGACATGTTGGACATGTGAACGAATGTTGGTCCAACTCGCTGCATTTTTTTTATTTTAATAAAATGGCCAGCGAGTGAACAACAAACGATCATAAAGGCAAAAATGTGGCAAGCATTCCCAATAAGGTGAATTACAAAACAATAATAAACTTTTCTGGTCTTATATAAAAACTAAGAGAAAGACGAATGGACTGCCGAGTTTAATGCATTACCTAAACGACTTCTCTGAGGATACTTATGCTATTTGTAATTTTTTTCTGAATACTTCAAATCGGTATACACCAACGATAGTTTTGACGTGTCTAAATTATCATTATCTGAGGCCATTTGCGATATAAGTAGCATTAGCATAGCTGAATATTATATAGAAGTTGCCCTTACAAATATCAAAGGTAAAACAACTGAAGGTCGGGATGGGCTTGCGCCCTTTTTGTTAAAATATTGCGCCAAGTCTTTGACTTATCCTTTGTCTTTAATTTTTAAAAAATCGCTTGCCAGCGGTATATTCCTAGATACTTGGAAAGTATCTCATATTGTTCCCATCTATAAGTCGGGTCCGAAGCAAGACGTTTGTAACTATAGACCGATATCTAAAATTTGTGTAATATCCCAGAATTTTTGAAAAAATTGTATATGCAAAAATTTCACCATACTTTGTCAACGTTTTGTCTGACTATCAACATAGATTCCGTGCCGGTAGATCAACTGCTACTAATTTAGTTTTATTTTCTTCTATTATTAATTCTTTTTGTTTTCGCTTGCAAACTGATGTTATCTTCACAGATTTTGCTAAAGACTTTGACAAGGTACATCATGCCTCTTTAGTGTTTAAACTTCGCAGTTTGGGAATCTGTGGTGTATTTATCAACTGGCTGGACTCATATCTATATAACCATATTCAATATGTAAAAATAAATGACTCGTTATCGAGTCCTGTCAAAGTATCATCTGGGGTCCCCCAGGGCAGTCATCTTGGTCCGCTGTTGTTTTTGCTCTTTATTAGTGATCTTTCTTGTGTGATTAAATATTCGGAGTGTCTGTTGTTTGCCGATGATTTAAAATTATACCGTACAGTTGAATCTGTTGTTGATTGTAGTCTTTTACAGTCTGACTTAAATGCAGTTGCCTCCTGGTGTACATCCAATAATCTATGTCTAAATATTTCGAAATGTCAATCTTTATCCTTCCATAGAACTAACTCAGTCTTAACTTATAACTACAGTATTAGTAATCTCACTCTTGAAAGAATTTATTTCAAAAAAGATTTGGGCGTAATATTTGATCGCCGTCTTACCTTTAAAGATCATTTTGACTACATTATACCTAAGGCATACTCTATGCTAGGATTTCTCAAGAGGAACTCAAAAGATTTTACAAATCCTCTTACGATTAAACTTCTGTTTGAAAGTATGGTAAGACCTTACTTGGAATATTGTTGCATTATATGGAATCCTTCGTATGCCTCGCATATTCAAAGACTAGAAAGAGTCCAAAAACTTTTTTCTAAATATATGTTCTCCAAGTTGAATTGGCGAGTCAGCTTACCTTCTTACAAAACGCGTTGTGCTTTGCTAAGTTTGTATTCCCTTGAATGTCGTCGCAATATGTACTCTGTTGTATTCATTAGAGATATTATTCACTGCAATATTCAATGTCCTAGCATTTTAGTTATGGTTAATTTTTATTCACCACTTAGAAACCTAAGAGGGTGTTTCCATTTTCGGTGCAATACGCTGAGATATAATTTTGCTCAACAAGAGCCCTCTTTTTCTAGTCTTAAATCAAATAGGAGCACTTGATCGTTTTTAATTATTTATTTTATGTGTAATTAATTTTAGTTCAAGCAATCTTTGTAGTCTGTAAGAGAAATAATCTCTGTTTGACAACAATAAATAAATAACTAAATAAATACCATGATACAATTACAAGGTTAGCTCATTTTAAGATGGCTGCTCAATTGAGAAATTTTGCAACAACAAAGCTGTAGGAGCTACAAACGTCAAACGACAATTTTTGATTCTGTTCAGCCTCTTAATGGTGTGATATATCATTGCGGCTGACGACATGCTATTTCATTCTGGACGTGTTAACACATTTTCATGCATTCTATTGCTTTGCGATGTCGTCAATCGCAAGGATTTTTGATTCTGTTCAGGCTCGAAGACGAAAATGTTCGCTTAAATGCATAATGCTTAAATCCGCGTTTCCATGCTATCACTTACGATCTCCCACAATCACATTTTTTGCTAGAAAGAAAAAGCATGTGACCCTCACCATATGGGATTGACGAATGCGAGTGTGAAATAGGCATTATGTTTTTGTTTTTATAGCATGTGATATCCCATGTGATTTCATGTGATACTAGGAGATAGAAAAAGTTCAGCTTTTTGAACTTTTGCTATAAAAGTGTATCACTTGCTATAAATTTGTCTAACATTTTTATAGTTTTTTTTTGTGAAGTGCCAAGTTTTGACAATTCAAATAAAAAAAAAATCAAACAAATTGTGTTAGTCAATTCATAAGGAAGAATAAAATGGATCTACATCGTGTGTTCTGAGTGAAACGCATGTGGAAAAAATGTCCGCGTCTTGTGTACTCGAGAGAAAGGCTTTGTCTTCAACGGTTCTTGTTTTATCGCGGAACTCCCAGCTTCATGTGCCAGAGTGGTGATTTCACAAACCACAACGGTATTGATGGCAAATCTATATACCGCAACATATTTCAGGATGAGAATTTTACGTTGAAGCACATGGATCCCGGTATCCTGATAATATCAAGGGATGGCAGTTCTTCAAAGATGCAAAGATGCTGGTGAGCCACAACTCTCGAACTTTGCAAAACGTTCGAGTACAGCGCTGAATGGCTTGCGTTAAGTTCTGAGAACTAGACAAGCATCCGCGAGCTTAAAAACTGCAGCTTTTACGGACGACTAATTTCTATTTGTTGGATGGATGGATAATGGCTTACGCCAAAGCGTTTATATTTGTTTTTTTAATTTTGTGTTATTTATTAAATTTCGTGCATTTTGCATTTGTTTTTACTTACTTTTTTGCATTTTCTGCTCATAAATTAATGCAGCCTATTTTCTTTCAGTAATGAATAAAACAGTATGATATCATTTTGCGAATTCTGTTTAACTTTACTCATTTATAATTAAGTTACAGCAAAATTATGAACTTGTTCAAAATAATGAACTGAAAATATATAAACGGTAGAACAGATTCTTCCAGATTCCATTGGTACTGTAATTGCTTCGCGAAAATCAATTGTAAGTAAAGAGTCGCATCACGTAAGATAGCAACTTGGCCGAACGTCAATAGAATATATTGTACATATCTGCTTCCTTACGAAATTCCTACATCACTGCGATAGCACCAGCATTGATTAAAGTATTTATATCTCTAAGTTTCCTAAATGATGCACTTTAGAGAGATTTTGTTTACAAATTAATTTATTTGTTTACAAATGTGACATGTCAAACTTTTATTGCTACAATGCCAAATATGCATTTCGCTTTTTATATCAAGTGTTTTGTGATATGGGATAGGAGAAGATCATAAAAGATAGCATGGAAACGCGGCTTAAATCTGCTCGAAGTCCACATTGTGACGGCAGGCACACTAAAGCAGGTACAGTGAAAAAACTGGTTTGCAGCTGATTTTGCATGTTTGACTCATTTTTGTTAATGTTTGAAGGACAATTTTTTTTTAATGCAGTGTTAACGCAATACTATGTTCACACAAAGGCCGAAAAACCTCTTTAAAAAAGGTGTTCACACTTGAAAAGCAGATTTTCATTTGTAGGAGCTTTTCACAGTAGTCATATGTTTCTTATTATTGCGTTTTGTTTCATTGTTCTCAGAAAACAAGATGCTCCTATTTATTGGCTACATGTATATGTTATACACAGGAAAAAAAAAACAGACATGAAATGTTAAATATCAGTGACAACCTGAATTTTAGTAATGGCCAACACACACGGGATTGCTTGATTGGCAAACAATGAACTTTTCTTACTCTCTTTTAGCCAACTCACACGGAATTGCTTGATTGGCAATCGATGAACTTTTTTTACTCTCTTCACATTCACATTTGACATTTCCTTGAAAATTTTATTTCGACACCTAGCAACACAATTCAGATTGCTGATTGTCGACGTGTGCACCAATCTCAAAATGAACAAATTTAGATTGCTGTAATCAGTATTCATCCGCTCTGGCTCTCAGAGTGTTTGACAGTTTCACATTGAAAGCAACATCAAAATGACTAGCTTGTTTGATTAGAAATCACCGTGTGAGTTGGGGATAATAGATTTTGACTTTACCATGGTGTAATTAAGAAGGTGATCGTGAATTTTAAACTTCTCTCAAAAAAGTTTACCTACTCTTGTCAAAAACAGCTGATGGTAAATTCTAAGTAAAAGTTGCAAAACAATCAATTACAATTTTTTATCTAGTGCGAGCGATTTGAAACTTTTCCGCAGTTCGTCTCTTTTTTTCTTAGTTTCTCAAAATTTTTTAACAACCGTAGGGAAATTAGTAAACGTCACGTTCACCTTGTTAATTACACCATGGACTTTACTCACAAAAACAGATTTCAAATCAGGGTTGTTTTCTAGCTTTTCAGAGTTTTTTGCTGAAAAGCACCCAAAAAGACACTTTGCATTTGACAGTTTTTCTGTGGTGAAAATCTTGGTATCACTCAGCTTTTCTGCTGAAAATCCATAATTGTCCGAAAAGCGACTGTTTGGCCCTCGTGTGAACATAGTATAAGGAAGAATTTATATTAGATGCATTTTATTTTTTCTATTTTTTCGTTGGACGAAACACACACACAAACATAATAGGTATCAGCATACGTGTATATTATGATCATGGTATAATAATAAAAGGTAGCATTGACAGTTGCTTGGGAAAACATCTCCTGTCAAAAAATATACTCAAGAAAAGAGCGCTCACAATCCGCCATTGAAAACACAAGCAATGTTGAAAGCGTTGAAGTAAAAAAAAAAGAAACAACCTCAGCAGCTGCAGATGTATTTCCACAAAAAGCTGTTTTTGACAGTAGATGTTTTCTTGTAGAAGAGAAAATAAGCAATTGTCAATGCTACCTTGTATTATTATACCATGAACTGAAACAGCGAAAATTATGGATTGATGAAATTTTTACACAAGTAAAATAGATTCGTATTTAATACACATTTTGTGGAATCTGAACTTAAAGGATTGTTTTGATTTTGTTTTCATCTTTTGAGTGTAAAAAGAATTAAAACAAAAAAACAGCAAGACAATGGATTCGTCGGAGCAAACATACAAAAAACATCAGTGGCTGAGTCGTCGCACATGATAGAGTGAGGCTGTGTTTTGTTTTTGTTGACAAATGCGTACAATCGAGAGCGAGTGCAAGTGTAAAGCTTATTTACTCTTCTTTTTTGTTTTTCTGATTAGCATGCAAAAAGGTTTCAGTGGAAGTTTAACTCTGTTTTAAGTTTAAACTTAGCTTAAACAATGAATCGAGTTTTTCAGTGAACTGTAATCAAAGATTAAACTTAGTTTAAACGCCCAAAGTTGGTGGTTCAAACTCTAGTTAAGTTGCTATTTGACATATGATTTATTTGACACATAATTACTTGACGAGAGTTTATTAAGTAAAAGTACAAATATAAATCAACTCGAAATAAAATGTATTCTTTATCGGACCATGAATACATAAGTGATGCTGAAAATTATGAAATTTTTAACATAACAATTTTAAGAAGAGTTAAAACAATTCAATCGCTTCCAGACTATTTTCATTTGTATGGAGAGAAATGTTTTTATGATCGATTTCGACTTTCAAAGTCGTCAGCTTATTGCGTTCTGGAATTTATTCGACCACAAATTAAAAATAAAACATCGTGGTAAGTAGATCATTCCCACAAAGCTTCTATTACAAGGGTTTTTTTCAGGTTGAAATGTTTTTATAGCTGCACGCAACCGAAGCAATGAAATAAGTAATTGATAATAAAATTGCGTTTTTAATTCCAACATTTCTTACAGGAATAATGCTTTGTCTGCTAAAGAAATGCTCTTGATAACCTTAAGAATATATGCAACTGGAGGAATGTTGAGGTCTATTGGCGATATATTTAAAGTTTCGACGTCAACAGTTTCCAAAGTGGTCACAATTGTGTCACATAACAAAGCTCTGCTAAGAGAACAATTCATCAAATTTCCAACCACTGCTGAAGAATTGTAAATACGAAAACAAGGAGCGCTTTTATGCAATTGGCAAATTCCCTTAAGTAATTGGAGCCCTTGATTGTAGTCATAATAAAATAATATCTCCAGGTAAAACAGCCAATGAAACAGTCTGTATAGTCAAGCTGTGTGATTTGCTCTATACAGAGCCGTTGTTGTTGTTGTTGGTTGTTGCCTTCTTTGTTCTTCATGTTGTCTTGTTGTCAACATGATTGGCCTAGAGCTCAAAAATTTGTTTTCAATATAAATAATGAAAGGCCGTATTCAAATATTAAGATTAAAAATTTCTGGGAGATAAGAAAAGAAAATTTCTTTTTACGCCCGTAAAAATGTTAAGAAAATCATTAGTTGTGTGTTAATCACATAAACAACAAAGTCTGTCATAACAAAATGGTCTCCACACCATCTTAGGTGTACCATCAGTTTAACTAACTGAACCTTAAAATGAAAGTGTGGAAAAAAGGGAGGAGCTAAACAGCAAAAATAACAACAACTTCAATATGCTCTGATAGCAGTAAACCGCTGTGATCGAATTTCGAAGATGCACATGAATTAAGGCTATGCCTACACTGAAAAAAAATGTTTTAAAATTGACGACAATTGTTATTAATTTGACGATATTTGTGTTTAAAAAATAGCTTGCAACAAATTTCGTCAAAGTAAGAGCAAATGTATTTAAAAATTTTGAAAAACATATGAAAAAAAAGTCAAATTAACAACACATTTTGTGAACACATTGTGTTTAATTTTAAGCTAACTTTTTTTTTTCAGTGTAAAAGTATGATACGATACGATCTAGGTTAACCTTGGTACAGTATGCATCAAAAAGTAGATAAGAACTCAGTTACAAAAATTCAAGCATTCTCTGCCAAAAATAAATTCCGGGTAACTTTCTCGGCATATTGGCAGTATATGTAGAACCTAAGTAGCTTGAGTGGATCACAGTGTAAAGTCATACAAAGGCTACTGATGAGTTGGTGTAGCGGCCAATGAAACAGTCTGTATAGTCAAGCTGTGTGATTTGCTCTATACAGAGCCGTTGTTGTTGTTGGTTGTTACCTTCTTTGTTCTTCATGTTGTCTTGTTGTCAACATGCTTGGCCTAGAGCTCGAAAAATTTGTTTTCAATTAAAATAAATATTTCTATTTCTTCTGAAACCGTTTCATTTTTATTTTATATTGTTGAATTTTTTTAGGGATCGCAAAAAAAGAACTCTAAAGATAAGTATTGTTTTGTTCTTTTTGAATCTTCTTAAGATCACAAGTATTTTGGATTGTTTTTATTTTGCTCTCTGATTTAAACAGCAACACACACCAAACCAAGCACTGATAAGGGAGAAAGGCAAAATGTAATGTTTTGTGTTTTGAATAGAACACACTTCCTCTCACTGTTATGCTTTTGAATTGCTGGCACAAACACAATCAAAGTAAACTATCTTTAGCGATCTCTAAATGAATTCTCTACACCTGAAGAGGGGGCTTTAAGGGACTGCCGGAGAGGGTCAATATTTATGACCGACCCCCGTTTCTTTTGCAAAAGGAACATTTTTCTCTTTGGGACCTTTTCTCTCCGACCCCTCCTTAGGGGAGCTCCCATACAAATTTTATGATTTTTATATATTTATTCCCTACCTACAAAAAATAAAACTGGACAAATGATTTTTGCTTTTGAGCGTAAAAAATAAAAATTCGGAAATAACTTTTATTTCTGAGCGAAAAAATAAAAATTGAGAAATAATTTTTAATTTGAGGGAAAAATACAAATTGAGAAACAATTTTTATTCTTTAGTAAAATAATAAAACTACAAATTTATCTTATCCTTGAACAAAAAAATTCAAAATAAAAAACTTACTTTTATTTCTGATCAAAACAATAAAAATCGTAAGATAATTTTTATTGTTAAGCAATAAAATAAAATAATTAAATTTTGAGTTGTTGAATATCGCTTATAATAATTACGATCCCTATTTTTTGCAATCAAAAGAGAAAACACTGACCCTTTAATATGAGTCATTGTAATAATTTTTGAGATTTTTTATTAATTACAAAAATACACAATAAATAGTATTTTCAAAAACTTAATTTTAAAACAAAAAATATTTCAGTCAATATGAACAAAAAAAGTGCTTGCTTGCAACTTTAAAAACAAAATGTAGTAATAAAAAAAAAATGCGAAGAAACTAACTTGCTGGCGCTGGTCGCAGATTTTAAACATATAATTGAATGTAAGCAGACGGACAGAACCAGCAGTGAAGAAAAAAACAAGGCATGGAAGGAGCTGGAGAAGAAATTTAATTTGCAGTTTGGTGGAGTATATAGAACTGCTGCCACTTTAAAAACAAAATTTAACAACTTGAAGAAAACCGCGAAGAAAAACTTTGCAGAAGATAAGCGGCACACGTATGTCACAGGTGGTGGACCCAAGGCAAAGTCCGCTGTAACACATATTGACAACAGTATGATGGAACTATGTGACAGTGAGCAGATGGTCGGCTTTGAAGCTTTGTACGACGACGGTGTTATACTAAATGAAGGTAACTATAATTTTTTCAATCATGTTATGAACTGATTATTATGTTTTTTTTTACGTTGAAATTTTTTAGATATGCATTCCAACACCAATTGTGATTTATTATTAAAAAAATCTAAAATCCTGAGTATAAAAAATTAATGAAAAATTTATAGACATTATAAATTTTTAAGATTTATTTACAGGAGCCATCCCTAAAAGTAATGAGCTTCTGACTCGTTTCTTTTATTTCTTCTTTCTGTTCCTTATAAGTAACGAGCTGTCAAAAAACGCAAATTACGCGTTAAAATTTCAAGAGAAAAGTTGAAATATTTTCTACTTTTCTTGCGTAAAATGCATTTTGGCATAATTGAAGATGAACGAAAACTCAAAATTTATAAATTTTTTTTGTGGAATAAACTTGTGATTTTTTTAAAATTTTCCTACAAAACCTAGCATTATGGGTATCAAAAGAAAGGTTATGCTGTTACCTATTCAACGAGCTATCAATCATTAAAATCCACGCATTACTTTTGAAGATACAGCATTTTCCATATGCACACTTGGCGGTTCACCCTTTTACGAAATAACCTAAACGTAAGTATAAACATCAAATTAAAAAATTTATTTAAGAAAAATGCGAATAAAGTAGACAGTACAGGAAATCAAATCTGTATATAAAAAATATGAAAAATTGTTATAAAAAATCGCGCGATTTTTTATAACAATTTTTCGCCTGCGGCGCTTTTTTTTTTATATGCAACGTGTACATATATCAGAACATGCGACTGCGCTTCTTTTTTTTATTCGCAATATATGAAAACTTTTTCTAAAATGTCTTAAGATCAACATTAACAGGTAGGATTTAAATACTTTCATTGCCTACTTTATTCGCATTTCTCTTATATTACTTTTCCAATTTGATCTTTATACTTACGTTTTGGTTATTTTGTAAAAGTGTGAACAGTCAAGTGTGCATAATATGTAAAAAGCTATATCTTCAAAAGTAAGGCGTGGATTTTAATGATTGATAGCTCGTTGAATAGGTAACAGCATAACCTTTCTTTTGATACCCATAATGCTAGGTTTTGTAGGTAAATGAAAAAAATCTGAGAAGTTTTTGAGGTCCATTTTCTCTACTTCCGAGCCCTGTAACTTCTGAACCACTTGAGAGCGGCGAGAAATTTTTTCACCATTAGCTTTTTTAGCTCCAAATACACATTTTCAAAAAAAAAAAGTGAAAAAAATCCATTTTCACTCATCTTCAATTGTTCCTGCATTTTTCCAACGTTACGCACGTAGGCATTCGTTGGCATTAAACTCTCTCTCATCAGCTTTCACACATTTCTATTGTATTGCGTTCAGCGAGTAGTCAGTGAGTAGACAGCTTTAGGTCGCATACGTAGTGCACGCTGATAGTACATACAAGTCTCGAATAGCTTCTGCACTAAACACATTGGCAACAACAGTGACATAACGACAGATGTCAATTAAGTTCGTTTTTTCAATGTCCGGTTAAGCACTAATCAGATTTTTAACCAACAGTTAGCAAAATTGATGAATTGAAAAATTCATAATTCATAAACAAGAAAAGTTTAGTCATATCATGGTATAATAATTACAAGGTAGCATTGACAGTTGCTTAGGAAACCATCTCCTGTCAAAAAATATACTCAAAATGAGAGCGCTCATAATCGGGCATTGAAAACACAAATAATGTTGAAAACGTTGAAGTGAAAAAACAATTTCAGCCGCTGCCGATGAATTTTTAGAAACAGCTGTGGTGGTAGCAAGAGCTTTTTCTTGCCGATTTATACTTAGGAAAGATTTAAGAGAAATTAATGAAACTGCGTTAGAATGAAATGAATCGCTTTATTAGGTCTCATTAACGTCAAGGTCTAGTTGCCAATGATCAATTTGAAGTGCAGAAAAAGTTAAGAAACCAACATATTTTGAGACAAACAAGTTGTGCCATAAACTAAATTTTTTTTGCATAAGGCTTAGCATAATGTCGCGATGAGAGGTTTCCCAGCAGCAGGTGCAAGCAAAGCAAAAAAGAAAAAATAAAACGAGTTTGGCTGATGTTGTTGTTACAAATTTTTGCGTACTGTTAGCGATCAGTGTGTGGTCTTTTTACATGGGTATAAAAAATTAAGTGTAAAAACAATCCCTGTTGGAAAAAGAGGTTCCAACATACTCCCGCCCTTGAAAGTATTGCTTTCAATTAGACTCTTCGCTGACATTGGTTGCGATAGGCAGCTTGCAAAGCTTAGTTACAGCTCGCTTAAATGTGCCTTCTGCCGTTTTAACAATTACCACTTGTACGTGATCGTCAGGACCGGGTATAACTTCAATTATGCGACCTAATTTGAGTGGTGGAGAGTTTTCATTTTAAATTAAGACCATGTCATCCTTTTCAAGATTTGGTCTCGCAGACTTCCATTTACTTCTTTGCTGTAATTCCTTAAGATATTCACGGTACCAGCGGTCCCAAAACTGTTGGTGAATCCACTGAAGTCGTTGATACCTCTTAATCGGGGCAGCACAATCTGTTAAAGCTGACGGCTCTGCTATTGCTGTTATATTACGGCTAACCAAAAAATGTGCTGGAGTGAGCGGATGTAGGTCATCTGGATCGCTTGATATCGGAGTGAGTGGACGACTGTTGATGATGGCTTCGGCCTGGCAGCACACGGTTTGGATTTCGTCATATGTTAACACGCATAGTCCAATCGCCCGACGCAGATAGTGCTTCGCCTGCTTCACGGCACTTTCCCATAAACTACCAAAGTGTGGTGATCGTGGAGGTGTGTGTAAACTTCCATGTTATACCTTCCTGACGGCACAATTGTTGGATTTGGTCTTGATGCTGCTGCAATATAAACTCTTTGTTAGCTCCCACAAAATTTGTAGCGTTGTCCAAGTATATTATGCGGCAACACCCTCGTCGAGCGACAAATCGCTTAAGAGCTGCTATGAACGCTGCTGAGGTTAAATCTGGGACACATTCCAAATGCACAGTCTTCGTCGTAAAACAGATGAAGATTGCCACATATACCTTGACTGCAGATGTTCCACGAATGCCTTGTGTTATGTGCAGTGGTCCACAATAATCGACACCTGATACTTCGAAAGGATACGATGTTTCCACTCGATCCTTTAGAAGATCTCCATGACTTGGTTCTCTATAATTAGACGATAGGTTAGGTTAGGTTGAAGTGGCTGAGCCGATAGACGACTCGTACACCTAGGCCAGTACAGGCCCGTTGTGACACCACATAATCCCTTTTTAACTAGAGATTCCCCTCCTCTATAAACCAGTTCGAACGGAGTATGAACTTTAAAATATGCCTAATTTCCAGGCATGAGACTTCGGTAAGTCCACTTAGGAAGGGATGGCCCAAAGTTGCCATTCTCCTTCTAGCTAGTGCCGGACATTCGCAGAGGAAGTGCTGAGTGTTTTCTTCTTCCTCTTCGCACATGCAGCTTCTGCAAAAGTCATTAGATATAGCTCCTAAGCGAAGAGCATGCGTTCCGATTAAACAATGACCCGTGAGGATTCCTAGTATTTTAGACAGGTTTACCCTGTTAAGTTCAAGCAGCGAGTTGGTGCGTTTTAAGTCGTAGGAAGGCCACGTTAGCTTAGCTATCCTACATGTGTCAAGTTGTTCCCAGCGTTCTTGTGCAAGGCTTAAAGTTTTGCTCCTGCACCGGAGTTTGTAGGAGGACATGGGTATACCAATAAAGTCCTCGTTTAAGAGGGTGTTAGAGGTCGTACCCTTCCTTGCCAGCTCGTCAGCCAGTTCATTGCCCTCGATATCTCTGTGTCCGGATACCCATACGAGGTGGATCCTGAATAACCTGGCCATCTCGTTGAGAGATCTGCGGCATTCAGTGAGAATTTTGGAGTTGTCAATATGTGAGTTTAGCGCCTTGAGCGCAGCTTGACTGTCTGAAAAGATGTGGATACTTTTTCCACTGAGGTCTTTTTGGCCTAGAATCTTAGCGGTTTCGTGAATGGCCATCATCTCCGCCTGGTAGACACTGCAGTAATTTGGGAGTCTAAAGGAAGCTTCAATTCCAAGATCCTGGGAGTAGATACCTCCCCCTACTTGTTCTTGAAGCTTAGATCCGTCAGTAAAGATTTTAATGCCGGTGGTTTTAAGGGGGGTTTTGTTAACCCAGTCTAGCCGTGAAGGGATGAGAACCTCATAGTTCTTTTCAAGGTTTAAGCAGGGCACACAGTAATCTGTTCTGTCAGGGACAGATGAGTCTAGAATTAATGTGTGACCGCAGTTATTACCTAACCAATTTCCAGATTCTCTTAGTCTGAGAGCTGCTATGTTAGCACATTCTCTGGCAAAGATATCTAGAGAAGGAAGGTGAAGCATGACATTCAGAGCACTAGTTGGGGTTGAGCATAATGCCCCGGTAATACATAGACTTGCACTTCTTTGAACCTTAGCAAATGTCTGAAGTATAGTTTTCTTATTCAGGGCCCTCCACCATACCAGTGAGCCATATATAAGTATGGGGCGGACAATTGCCGTATAGATCCAGCGTACTATTTTAGGGGAAAAACCCCATTTTTTCCCAATCGATTTTTTACAGGCAAACAGAGCTATGTTTGCTTTTCTAACACGTTCATTTATGTTGTCATTCCACATAAGTTTCTTATCCAGAATAACTCCTAGGTATTTCGTGATGTTACTAAAGAGCAACCTCATGCCGTTCAGACGCGGAGGTTCTAAGTTAGGGATTTTATATTTTCTGGTGAAAAGGATGAGATCTGTTTTCTCCGGGCTTACACTCAAACCACAAGAGGACGCCCATCTTGAGAGGGTTGCGAATGCTCTCTCCATGAGTTGACAGAGAGTTTGAGGAAATTTTCCGTTAAAGACAAGAGCAATGTCATCAGCATATGCAATAACTTTGTAGCCTTCCTCCTCCATGATACGCAACAGTTGGTCAACCGTCACGGACCACAGAAGCGGAGACAAAACACCCCCCTGTGGAGTCCCCCTGCTTACAAATCTACGGATAGAGGATTCCCCCAGTTCTGAGTTTACCACCCTGCCCAAGAGCATCTGGTGGATGAGACTCACGAGAAAATCCTCCACCCCCAGTTCTGACAAGGCAGAGGTGACCGCACAGGGGAGGACGTTATTGAATGCAGCAAGCGTGTATTCTTTGTTCTCAAGTGATTTTTCAATTGTAGACACAAGAGAGTGGAGAGCTGTTTCTGTCGATCTGCCTTTCATATAAGCATGCTGAGATTTAAGGAGCCGGTCGAGTTTCGGCTTAAGAAGAAGCCCAATAAGCCTCTCCAGTGTTTTAAGCAGAAAGGAGGAGAGGCTTATGGGTCTGAAGTCGTTCGGTTTAGTGTGAGAGGATTTACCCGCTTTCGGTATGAAGATGACTTTCGTCTCTCTCCAAGCTAATGGAATGTATTTAAGGAGTAGGCAACCATGGTAGGTCGCCTGAAGCCAGGGTACTATTGCGTTGAAGCTATAGTGGAGTTGAGCTGGTATAATGCTATCGGGACCCGGAGATTTATAAGGTTGGAACGAGTAAACCGCCCATCTTAAATTCTCCTTGCTGGTTAGCTGCCCAATCTGCTGAGGTGTAAGTTCGGAGGAGGATGTTTGAAAGCTGGAGTTGTTAGTGTGACCACTTCCAGGAAAATGTACGTCCATGAGTGTATCTAAGGTTTCGATACATGAGTCTGTCCAGGTACCATCTTCTTTTTGAAGAAAGCTTGGTGCTGTTGGGAATTTTGCAAGTATTTTCCTAAGCCTTGAGGCCTCAGAAGTACTTTCTATGTCTGTGCAGAAGGAAAGCCAAGATGTTCTTTTTGCTTTCCTAATTGCTGTTTTGTAACTACCTAGTTTGGACTTATATGTTTTTCATGCGTTCTCGCTATTGCTACGCCTTGCGTAGTTAAAGTCTCTGCGACAGTCCTTTCTGAGGATTTCTATTTCCCGAGACCACCATACTGGTTTACGGGATTTTTTTTTGTAGTTTTTCTGGACATGCTCTGTTAAAGGCATCCGAACACTTTCTGGTAAAGTTTTGTACAAGGGCGTCTAAACCTTCCTTGTTTGTCACGTGGAGAGAACTATCTGAGGTCAAGGACCTCTTGATTATTTTATTATACCATCTCCAAATTGTCTTACGGAGATTTCTTATTTTTTGAGGCAGGGATTGATTAGTTTCCTTCCAGCCAAATTCTATGTACCTATGGTCTGAGAACGAATGTTCTTTTAAGACCTTCCATGAATAAATTTCATCCGAGAAGTTTCCAGATGCAAGGGTGACATCCAGGACTTCCTCTCGGTTTTTAATTATGAATGTTGGTTCATTGCCCTTATTTTATATATTTAGGTTTGTATTAAGTAGGTAGTTAAAGAGTGACTCACCTCGATCGTTGTTGTTTGTGCTGCCCCATTGCGAGTGGTGTGCGTTGGCATCTCCACCCAGTACTATGTGCGTGGCAGGGGTAGTTTCCTTTACCAGTTTCCGAAATGACTGTGTGGGTATATCCTCGTCATACGGGAAGTAATAGGAGGCCACCCTGAGTTTTTTGTGGCCCAACTCCAGGCTGACCACCGTGAGGTCTCCATGACTAAGCTGAGGGAGAATAAAACAGTTTAAGCTATGTTTAGCTAATATACAGGTTCGATTTTTACCTTTATTAGAGACATGATAGTTTTTATAGTTTGGTGTATTCAGACCCAGGATTTTGTTGTTGTTTATCCAGGGCTCCTGAATGAGCACCAGGTCGACATCACCCGTTGCCAGGTGACGCTGGAGAGCAGCAGATGCTGCTTTGGAGTGGTGGAGATTAATTTGGAGTACCCGGAACATCCTCTGGTACTCCAACCACCGTAGTGTCAGCTTCCTCGTCGCTGAGGGGTTCTCCCAAAAGATCCTGCTCACTGTAGAGGCTGGTCATCGCAGCAGCAAGCTCGGAAGCGGACGACAGCTCATCCTCACTTCCCGACGCCATTTCGATATCACTGGTAGTCTCAGTCGTGGCGTTGGAAGCCGCACGACCAACCAGTGACACCGTGTCAGTCTTATAGATTCTCGGGTGAACCTTGCCGAATCCATAGTTGAGAGTGCTGTCCTTGTTGAGCCTGTCAAGACATTCATTATTGAGGATCAGCAAGATCTCCATCTTGGACCTCTTGGTGCCAACCGTTTGATCCTCGGCATTGGGCTCCAGCATGACCACCTTCCAATTGTGTGTGGAGATGTCTGGATTGAAGACCTTAAACATCTCTAGGATCTCCTCGGGTTCAGATGGAGTGACTGGAACCCGGACCCTAGCTCTTGGTCTGGACGGAATCTCTTCCGAGTTAACAGCCTTTAGCCGAGCGCCTGGGTAGACCTCCCCGACCTTCTCAACCGCCGCTTTAAATAGCTCAGCGGATCTGTTGTTGTCGCAGGCCATCAGCTTGATGTTACCCTGAAACCATCCTACGTCCGTGCATGACGGGGGTGGCCCAGGGTTGTCCTTGAGGACCTGCAAGGCGACCTTGGCGAGCGAAGCTTCTATCGAGCTCCATTGGTGTTTGGGTATTTTACCGTCCTCGCTGTTCTGGTCTATGACCCCTATGACTATTTTGGCCTTGGCAACCTCTGCGAAGGATCGTAACCCCACGCCATGGGTTTTGGCCCTCTTGGCGGTCTGGTTCGTATTTGCAGGTTCCTCCACAGAGCGGTTTCTCTACGTGGCCGGAAGCTTTGCGCGGGGAGGCTCGAGCGTGAAGTCCGGTAGAACCTTCTTTGCCCATTCTATATCCTCCTTGACTTTCCTCAGGTCATCCTTTGAGACCTGACCTTCCTTGATAGGATCGGTAGCCAGGCGTCGAAGAATACGGGATGTCTTCCTGCGGTCTAGGTAACCTGCCTTTAAAGGAGACTTTCTTGCAAAATCGGTCGCCCTGGCGCTGACCATTGGGTTTTCCTTGGTCCCAGATGCATTGGTTGAACCCGCGTCTCCTCGTCGATTGCTACCTTTGCTTAAGGAACCGAAGGGTCCAATGTCAGCTACACAGGCTTTCGATGTGCTTGCTGTTGTTGATAAGGGGCGATGATCTGATGGTATCACTATCATCGTCTGACCTTGTGTGATAGGTTTCGAGCTTGGTGGTACCACAGCTTTGAGATCGGAGCCGGAGGTTCCTACCGGTTTTTTTGTTTGGGATCCGGACCCCCGTTTGGGTGTTGAGGTTTTTTGTGTGTTGTTTTTGTTGTTGTCGTTCATGTTTGGTTCCCACGAGTGGCGGAGAAGGGACGGTCGACCCAGGCAGAGATCCGCAGTACCTGGGCAAGGCTGAATAGAACCGGAGGTCGCCAGGTATCCGGAGCACACCGTTCGCGACTGAGCAATTATTTTAGACTGGGTCCTCAGCCAGGCTGATCCTCGGCACGGTACGCATGACATCTTGATCCGACCCAGGGGGAAGAGAAGGAGAGAAGGGATGTTTCAGGATAGGACAGGGGAGGAATGGCAGGCTTAGTTGTTCTCACCGAGTTTGTTTGGTAACACAGCCCTGTGAGAAACTTAAGCCCCCACACCCAGCAGTCGGAGGAACTACTTCCGTCAAGGTGCTGCCAGTCGTGGGGGTTTTTTTGGACGATAATGATAACAAATTATACATTTGTGTATTACTTTCCTGATTGTGTTGCGTGCATTTATTATCCAAAATGTATCACGCAAAATGTTGTGAAGTGTTAACGCACCAGCATCAAGGTGCTGCCGGTGCACGTGGTTAATGATAGTGCTTATAAACGGGTGTGACGATGGTAGTACAATAGGGTACTTTGTTTCAAACGGCACTGAAGAGTTTTTTAGGCGACCACCAACTCGGATAAGATTGTCGCTGATGAATGGAGATAGTTGGAGCAGTTTAATTGGGTGCTGAGTGGTCGATTTGATTGCAGTTTTTTAAATTTGGCCATGAACACTGTTTGTTGGATAACGCGATAACACGTATGCAAAGCATCTACCAATTCGTGGCAGGTTATCATCCCAACATTATGTGGTTTGCCAACCTTTATGGCAATAAATTGCTTTACATAAACTAAAATCCGCAGAAATTTGTTTTAGTCATTTATATACGTGTGATTACTAAGCCAATCTATAAATTTTGTGGTGACAAAAGATGTCTTTCGTTTGTGTGCTTCGCAAGTTGTTGCTACATTCTGCTCATGCTCCACTGGCCAGTAAACTTTATATAATAGTAGAAATGCTGGCCCTTGAAACCAGATGCTTCCTTTACTAAGATCACGAGTGTTAGCTCCACGTGAGAGTAGGTCTACGAGGTTTTGCGCTGATGGCACATGACGCCATTTAAATTTGGAAGTCAGCTACCTGCTGGGTCTGCCGGAGTTGACCCAACGAATTGGTTCTCCAGCGATCCAGTCCAGTGTTATTGTTGAATCTAACCAGCAGTATACCTTTTTTGGGCTGTGTGGCAAGGTTTAGAAAAATGACTCCAGTAATTCTGACAGTGGCAATGCTGCACACAATTCCAGTCTCGGCAGACTGACTTGCTTAAGAGGAGCGACTCGAGATTTCACACAAAAAAAGCGAAGATGATGAATACCCACAACTACGAGTGACAGCGTAAATGCATGCGCAGTACGCTTTGGTGCGGGCATCTGAAAAGACATGAATTGTAGTATAAAGACTAAATTTAACAAACCTTGGAATTATAATTTGATCGATTGTGCCAAGCTGAGACAGCATCAGCTTCCATTGTGTAGAAATATTCTGAGGCACGGTTGCATGCCAGAGCAATTTATGCGCCCACAGCTCTTGCAATAGCATTTTGCACTGGACTATCGCAGGATTCAGAAGACCTAGAGGATTAAAGAAACTTGCCACATGGGACAAAATCGTGCGTTTTGTGATCTTTGAAGATTCCGTCGATTGTGTGTACATAAACCTAAAGCAATCTTCAGCCGCAGACCATCGAAAACCAAGTGTCTTAATGTAATGCATGTCGTCGACCTCCACCGTTGATTCCCTGTGCGCTAGTGGTATGTCTGCAATTATGTCCTCATTGTTTGAAACGAACTTACGAAGAGGAAATCCCCCGTGATCTAGCAATGCAATGACTTGGCGTTTTATTTCAATCAGCTCTTCAATCGTCGCACCACCAGTCATCAGATTGTCGACATAAAAATCCTTACATGTTATTGCTGCTCCAACAGGAAATAAGTTCATGTCATCGTGGGCTAATTGTTGTAGGCATTTTGTAGCCAAATACGGTGCGCAGCTAGTGCCGTATGTAACAGTTTGAAGCTGATATGCAGTTACCGGATCAGCTGGGTTAGCCCTCCACAATATTTTTTAATTGCATTTGTATTTGTATTTATTGAGGTAATTGTTGACAAATAAGATTTAATCTTTTGAATGCCACATTTTCAAAGAAAATCACAACAAATAAATATAAATAACAACAATTAGATTAAAAAGTTACAAAAAAATTATTTAAAAATAAAAAAAGAAATCAAGTTAATATTAATATTAATTACAAAATTATGATAAATAATAATAAAGATTATGTAATTTAAAAGAATCAGATAGAATCAAGGAAAAACGAAGATGTCGGTAGAAATATTTAGGAGAAGTGCTCATAAACTAAATGCTTAAAGGTTTTACTATTGGAAACAAATTGAATTCTAATAGGTAATGAATTCCAAGATCTAATTGCACTCACGAAGAACAATTTACTAGAGTTTATGAAATTATATCGAGGTATTAAAATATTGAAATTTCTGCTTGACCTACAAAAAGAGAGTTTTTCAAACAAGCAACTAGGGCACTGTATGAATAATTTTATGCAAAAAAAAGCAATTTCTTGCTTCAAGATGATTTAGAAGACCTCGACCAAGTAATTGTTTTGAGAAGATAGAAATATGGTCAAAACTTTTGAGGCCAAAAACGTAGCGGGCTGCATTGTTAAATGCAACCAGAAGCTTATGCACCGATCGTGGGTCAAGCTTAGGGTATACTACTTCCGAATAGGTGATTATAGGCAGCAGGAGCTGCACGACCAGTTTACGTCTTATTTCGACGGGCACAAAAGTTCCAGTTATCCGAAGGCTGCGTAGCCCATAATACAACTTACTAACGCATGAATTGATATGATCCTCACAGGACAGAGAGGAGTTTATAATATAACCGAGGTTGGTTACCTTCCTAACAAATTTAAGCTCAACTCCATTTAGAAGAACTGGAGGCAAGTCTAGTGTAATTTGTAGATTTTTAGCTATAGGTAAGACATACGATTTCATATTAAGTTAAGCATATTTACCTTCGCCCACTCAGCTATTTTCTTTAAATCCTCGTTAACCCTAACACAAAGATCTTCTACTAACCCGATTGGCCTAGACAAATATAGCTGAAGGTCATCCGCATACGCATGCATTTTAACATGATTACACTTGCTGAAAATGTCGTTAGTAAGCAATGTAAATTACAGCGGTCCCAGTACTGAGACTTGGGGTACTCCACCAGTGATACTTTTTAACTTCGAGACATTCATCCCAACTTTGACCCTTTGAGACCTATCGACAAGATAGCTTTTTAGTAGACGTACAACAGCATCAGAGAAGCTAAAATTTCGTGCAAGTTTACTGCATAAAATTGAATGGTTGACTGTGTCAAATGCTTTGGAAAAGTCTAGCAAACAGAGTAATGTTATTTGGCCCATATCATACGAAATTCTAATATTGTCGAGAATTTTGACAACAGCAGTCGAACAACTGTGCCCAGGACGAAAACCGGACTGAAGATTAGACAATAGGCCAAAAGTGCTGATGTGACGAGAGATCTGCTCAGCCATGAGTGACTCACAAACTTTGGACAAGGAAGAGAGCAGACTTATTGGTCGAAAATCACATGGTTGACAAGCGAGCGGTTTTTTGCAATTGGAACGATGGTCGCAACTTTCCAAATTTTAGGGTAGCATGAGGTGCTGAAACAATGGTTAATAATATGGGTAAGCGGACTGATAACGAAAGGCAATACGATTTTGATAAATTTCATGGAAATCCCATCTTCTCCAAAAGCATTTGATTTAATTTTGCTAATGCACCGAGTTACATCGCTCGGCTCCCGGAATTTACGCCCGAAAAAAGAAATGGAAAAAAGCCCGATTTTCGATAGCATCGAATTTTGGAAAAAACATCCGAATTTGAAATGGCAATTGAGCCCGAAAGAAGGAAATTACGCCCGAATGGTTTGGAAATTAAGCCTGAAAAAAAATGAAAATTATGCCCGAAATTTTCAGCAGTGTTTCGGGCTTTATTTCCAAATTCTTCGGGCGCAATTTCTGTGATCCAGATTCAATGTATGACTATCAAAATATTTAACAACAGATTTGAGTAGTAAATTAAGACTCTCCGCAAAATCGCCCAAAGAAAAATCGCCCAAAAAAATAATGAAATTTCACTCATTTTTTTTCCATACGAATTTTTGTTGAGTAAAATTTGGTTTTTTGCTTTTGGGCGAAATTTCACTTTTCGTTTTTGGGTGATTTTTCGTTTTTTTTTTGGGTGATCTTTCGTTTTCAATATTAAATAAGAAACGTCAATCAGTTCTTAAATATAATGGTATTTAAAGTAAAAGCAGCGGTTCTTCTTTTGTATTTGCATCATTTGCTTGGTCAAGTCAAAGGAAATATTTAGTAACGCGCCCGCGCATAGCGACGCGGCGCGGCGGATAACACGTAGTGCGACGAATCGCACGCGCCACCCGTCGCCCTGCTTCCCCCCACCACCTCCGCCATCATTTTTTCTTTTGGAAATTTTTTGATAACCAAAGAAACTTGTTGTTTTGAAAAAGAATCAGTATTTTTCCCTTGTACGAAATGTTTTTATAGATTTTTGAGTATGAGATTATTAAAATTAAAATGAATTAAATTTTTAAATTTAACGAACTTCCTACACAATTAAGATTGATTAGTAACGTAGTAGTGCAATTTAAAAATCAGCTTACCCAGCACCTTTTATCGTTTCAATAATAGTTCTGATAATAGTTTTCGTGTTATTATTTCATGTTTTAATAACAGTGGTTAATAAATAACTATATTAATAAAAAATAAATAAATAGTATTTATCTCATCAAATGATTGAATATCTTCTTGTTTTAGATTTTTTGTTTTCTTGCAATCTTCAATGATTCGATGCAATATTTTTGAAATAAAATTGGGAAGGAGCTTGCAGACAACAAGTTTGGAAACGCTGATCTACATAACAGTAATAAAAACTAATTAAAATTTCGCAACTTTTTGTTAAACAAAAATTCGGGCGTTTTTTCCTTATTTTAATTTGATAAAAATGCCCGATTTTTTTTCGGGCCTAAGTTCCAAATTTTTTTCTCGGGTCTTTCTTCCATTTCAAATATTTGGAAAAAAACCCGCCATTTTTTGGCACAAACACCCAAAAACATCACAAAATCACCCGAAATTTGGGGCATTTTTTTATAGGAATTAATGCCCGATTTTGTATGGAGAATTTTGGGCTTTTTTACCATTTTTTTTTCGGGCGTAAGTTCATCCGGCGTAAATTCCGGGAGCCACATCGTTCTCATTTATTGCATGAAAATTAAATTCATGATCAAATATTCCTACATTGTTATCGCCAGAATCGAGTAAATTAGAATTTTCAACTGTAGAATTAGCGACAAAGTAATTGCTAAGCAGATTAGGCTCAATTTTGCAATTTTCAGGGACCTTTTGACATACTCAAATACTCTTTAAATTGTTGTTTCGCGGAAATTAACAACTGTTTCGCGGGCAGAGAAGGATTCAGCTTTGACAAATAAAACATGGATTTTGACAATTTTACAGTAGAGGTAGCGTCATTCCTTGCCTTTTTATGTGTCTCCCAGTTTAGAGCAGTTGTATTGCGCTTCCATTTACAGTAGGTCTTAAAGCGATTTTTTAAGGCTTGTTTCACAGACTGAGTGAGCCAGGGACATGAGTTATTAATGATGCGATGCGTGCGTATGGTAACATGCGTGTTGAAAAGACTGCTAATATTGTTGATGAAAAAGTGTAAATCATCATCGACTGAATTTAAAAACCAAAAATCCGTCCAGCTTTTTGAAGTTAAATTATTAAATAAGGAAGCATGATCAACAGACCTAAAGTCACGGTACGAAAAACACTTCTCAGTTGTTTCAGAGACAAAAGGAGAAATACAAAAATTGAACGTACAAAATATGATCTCATGATTGGATAAAAAAGATAACTGATCAAACAGAAAGACAGATGATGGATCGGATACAGCAAAAATGTCTAATAGGCTCGGAGAAACATTTTTCTCAAACCGTGTTACCATCGTACTATTGACTACGTTTAAACCAACTTCCGACAAACAGTCAAGAAATCTATTAGTAACATTATCACTGGAAAACAAATTAATATTAAAATCACCACATAAAACAAAGTGTTCATAGTCGATAACACTATTGGCCAACGATGTGAACAAGGGCTCAAGAATACAATTACGGCTAGAATTATACACACAGGATATTAGAACTTAAGTATTATTTCCTACCAGTTCAACATTTAAAAACTCGACCTCAGATTGACATGACATACTGATTATTTTAATATTAAAACAATCTTTGCAGTAAATTGCGACCCCACCTCCTCTCTTATTTATTCTGTCATGACGTAATAGTTCGTAATTATTAATGTTATAATAAAAGCTACTCACTTCCTCACTGAACCAGGTTTCAGTAACGCATATTACGTCAACAGAAGAGTCCTCAAATACGTGCCTGATGTAGTCAATTTTAAAACCATTCAGACGTCTTGCATTAAAATGCACTATTTTTAAGCCTGATCGTTGCTTACACAAAGTATTCACAACAGTTTTATGATTCCTGTTAGCGACAAAATCAGATGTGCTTGGAACAGACATAAGATAAAATTAAAATTAAAATGTCCCTGAATGCATTTAGTAGAGAAAAAAAAATGTATAAAATAAGAGTGCAGCGTAAATAATAGGTAAAAGATTAAAGATATAGTGAAAAAAGTTAAGAAAATAATAAAATAAAATAAACTTAAACATACGTAGATCAGCTACTCTATTCATCTTCGATGACAACATCAGGAGCCGACGAGATTTTAGGGAGTTCAGTTTTATTGCAGATTTTGATCCAATCACTATTCTTAGAAAGCCTAATATACACAGACCCATGGATAGTAAAATCATTGAAGATAGTTTTTCTTCGCTTACAAGCGATGGCTGCTTGCAGAAGTTTTCTTGTATCGATAGAGAGGCTTTCGTGCAAGTACACATTGCTATCAGAGTCTAGCCCAGCATTTCTGAGGTTAATTGCTCTTTTCATTCGCCTACGCTATTCACCAAAAGCTTTAAGAGCACAATTACGATCGAAGGGAGAGTAAAACTTGACGATAACTATTGGGTTAGAATTACTCGATTTGGGCTTGACTCGGAAGATATACTTTATCTGAGGGGACAGAAAATAAACGATATGCAGATGAGGTTAAAAGTACTTTTCAAGTTGTCTCCTGACGCGGACGGCACTCCAAAAAGAACCGCATCCGATGAATAATCTGCACTATTGTTGTTGTTGTTGGTTATGCTGTTGTTGTTTATGTTGTTGTTGATGGTGGCTATTTGATCATCTAGATCAGCGCAGCGCGTTAAGAGAGCACTAATTTGTGCTTCAAGCGAAACTATAACGTCGTCGTAGTGGGCAAATTTAACACTCAAACTACTCTTAATAGCAGTCACTTCGCTCTCTAAATTACCAAACTTGCACGTAATGTCAACAGAGAGATGATTGAAAAGGTTGTCTGTATGCTGCCGAAGACGCTCTTCCAAACTCAGTAGATCTTCCTTCGCACTCGCTCTCAGTCGCTCTTCTAATGCCGTGAGTTGCAGTTCAATCGAGGGGCCGCTGCTGCTACTTATTTTTGGAGTGCCTTCACTGTTGCCCATGATACAATTATACAGGTAGCATTGACAAGTATAGATTTTCTCAGCAACAAGGAAACCACCATCTGTCAAAAACAGTTGTTCGTGCAACAAGAATTAAAAAAAATGTAAAAATAAATAAATTCCGCAAAATATGTGCGTTAAATAAACAATTATAATAATGAAAGTTGTAAAAAAATTATGTGTGATATGTGTTTAACGTTTTCCAGCCGTGTTGTTTTAATTTTAATTGAAAACTTCTTCAATTTCGTCCACATGCATCTGCAGCTGCTGAGGTTGCTGCACTTAAACGTTTTCAACCTTTTTTTTATGTTTGCACTTAATAACATTAAGTTTACAAATTATCTTCGTTCTAGTAATAATAACTCACTATTGATTAAATAAAATAGGCAATATTTTGTAAGAAAATGTTTGGTTATTTGCAAGCGCTGAAACATAAACAATGGCGAAAACATAAGAAATAATTGAACGCTCTCTTTCTTGACTATTTTTTTGACAGATGCTCGTTTCCCAAGCAACTGTCAATACTACCTTGTATTATTATACCATGACTGTTGCCTAAAGCACGGGGAGCAATTTGCTCACGCTGTAGACGCGTCTGCATGGGGGAAGATGACATCAGAGAAAAAAGAAAGAAGGCAGCAAAAAATACACAGCAAAACAATAAAGATGCTAGAGCCAATTGGCAGCGAAAGAGCAGACAAAGCAGGAACTACAAAACGATGACTAGTTGCTGGTTTATTGTCGAAAGAGTGGTTAGTGTTAAGCTAACATCATAGTCGAGTGGGTGACTCACTAAGTGGTGATTGAGTCTTTGAAGTTAACTTTTGTATGTTGTTTGCAATTACACTGTTTGTTTGTTAGCTCTTAATTATTTGTCCATCACTGCCACTGATTTTAGTTTTTAATAGCATCGATTAACAAGTATGCTTATTGCTTTTATATTCTGACAAGCGCGGCACTTTACATTTTAAAGGAAAAAGAAAACGGCACTATAAATTTTTAAAGCACTAATATTTAGCCCGTTGTTTTTTATTTTCTTAACCTTCAAGTAAACTTTGGAATTAGAAACACAAAAGAATTTTTGGGAAATAAATTGCATAAAAACATACTGAAAACTTTCCAAGTGGAAATTGCATAGGAAAGCTGAGGAACAAATAATATAAAAAATGTGTTTTTGGATTTATTTGCTTTGTATTTAGTGCGAAAATTTAAGGCACGGTGCAATAAGGCCAGCGGCAATAAGGCTGAATTCGGCTTTATTTCGCTTTAAGTTGAAATAAGGCCGTATTTGCGGATTCGGCCTTATTTCCATTTGAAAAAGAAATAAAGCCAATTTGGCCTTATTTCCCTATAAAGGAACCAATATTAAAACGCAATCAATTAAATTTTTAAGTTTTATTTATTGAAAAATTAAAGATATAAAGTATTTTCCTTGAAGGAATATGGCACTTATATATATGACTTTTCGGAAAAAAGTGTGGATATAAATGACGGCTGTGAGAATAATCGCCCAAAGTGCCGAAATTAACGGTTAATGCAGTATTTCTTTGGCTCCCGGAATTTAAGCCCGGTGAACTTAAAATGACAAAATGATTTGCCCTTATACGGAATATTGTTTTTTTTTACCTTAAGTACAAGGGCAAGTGAATTTATCATAACGAGTTTAAAATTTGTTTCTGATGCTATTCCATGAACAAAGGATTACCAAATCTCCGGATAAGGTCAAATGGTGTTTTTTTTATGATAAAATGGTTTGCCCTTATATTTAATGTTATTCTCTTACCTTCCGTACAAGGGCAAACCATTTTATCATAACGAGTTGGAAATTTCTTGACTTTTTGCTATAAGCAAAAATTCGGGCGTTTTTCATATTTCAATTTGGCATTTAATTTGGATCCTTATATCTTCTTTCTTTCGTTTGTGCGATTTTTCATCGTATTTTTGGACAATTATTTATTATGAATGGGGCTATTTTTCTATATATCAATATTTCTTGCAAATTGAGTACCTACTCTGAGTACAGTTACTTTTGAAACAACAGACTAGTGGGTGCGTACTTTTTATTACAAATAATAATAAAAAATAATGTTTAGTTTGCAAAAACTAATTTTCGGCCTTATTACCATTTTGCTAGGCTTTATTTCCTTTTCATAAGGATATAAAACCGAATTCACAATTTTGGCCTTATTTCCCTTTGAAAAGGAAATAAAGCCAATTCGGCCTTATTGCCGACGGCTTTATTGCACCCCGCCAAATTGAATTGATGTGGAGCAACTTTCATAAACTGTGAAGCGATGTTCCGGACAAACGTACTTCACGCATTTATCACATCGAATGCTGTGTTTATTTGAATTGGGTAGAGGTGGGCACATATGGCAACGTACTCTTTTGCGTGTTTTTGGTGCATGGATGAGCGGCTGTAGTTTTTGCTGCTGTTGCTGTTGCTCAGAACTTTCTGATCTAACTCTTTCTACGACAGCAAACGCATTTCTTTTGTACTCAATCAGTGCTGTCAATTTGACCCAAAAATACTTTTTAGGTACATTTTTTGTACAGGCACAATTTGACATATGTGGACATATTTCATGTCAAATTCATAAAATTCGTATACGATTTACACATTGAGCCAAAATATCTAGCTTATTTGAGAATAAATAAGCGAAGAAAAACGCGTTAAAATTTTTTTTTTGGGCCAAATTGACCCAAAATTCGCTTGAAGGTTAAAGCCGTGCTTTATTGCGTAGAACATAAGTTTTTCGATAGCGATCAAAAACACGTCCGTCCAAACCGAAACTGCTTATTTTTTATGCACTGCCAACGAGCATTCCTCGGATCGACAAGCACCTGGCCATACATCTTAGCGATATCAGCCATAAGGACGTATTTGTGAAATCTCACTCTGCTCAAAATGGTGAATATGGTATCCTGTAGTGTGGGCCCGACTCTAAGTATGTCGTTCAGTGACTTACCATTAGACGTGGTATATGAGGCGTCAAACACTACGCGTAGTCTTGTGGTTGAGCTGTCCGGTTTTACCACACAGTGATGTGGTATGTAATGGTTAAGGTGGACATCAGTGTCAGTGGTCGGCGACATATGTTCCAGATTGTAGTATTCATTAAGAAATCAGAGTATTCCTGTCGAATGATGCCATTACGATTTAGTGTTGCTTCTAGTACGTTAAGACGTTTGTGAGCAATGTTGTAAGAATGCCCCAACACTGTTAGATCCTCCTTGAAAGGAAGGCGTACAATAAATTGGTTTGTCACAGGACATCTTTTAGTAGTCGCTTGGAAGAACCTTTCACACTCCAATTTTTTGGATGATAATGGACATATTGACTTAAATGGGTAATTTTCTTGCGTCCAGAATTGTTCCAAAAGGTTATCTAATGTCGGATTTAGCGATGTAACAACCAACGAATTGTATGAACGGCGAAACGGATTTGATGCATTACGCAAAGCTGAAGGTGAGTTCGATAGTGTAGTGTTTGATGACGGTGGTGATTGACTTGACATGACTTGACCTGACACTATCCAGCCCAGCTTGGTCTTCTGAAGAACTGATGAATTGGTGCATTTGATCTGGCCCACACACAAGAGATCGTAAGAAAGCCCTGCTCCAATGAGAACATCGACTGGACCTGGTTTGTTGAAAGCGTTGTCAGCAAGTATTATGTTTGCAGGGATTATCCAGTCACAATCGATGCGTCGTTGTGGTTGATATGATGTGATCGATTTGATGATGATGGCATCAACGCACGTTTCGAAGCTAGGTTAGAATGATTTGATTATAACTAAGCACATATGGTGCTCATTAGTAGTATTGGAGCCAATGCCGTTTACTTCCATTCTGACCTTTCTACGCAGCACTCGAAGCTGATGTGCCATGCGCTTGGTGATAAAGTGTAACTGTAATGCTGAGTCTAATAAAGCACGGTCGATCACTGTGGTGCCAGTCGTGCTACAAAGATGGACAGTGGCAGTGCCGAGGATCCCCTCACTGTCATTAAGTCAAACTTGAAGGCTGGTTTTAGCAATATTGCCAGCCTACTCAACATTTGAAGTTGAGTTTGATGTTGATATGTGTGACGTTGACGCGTTTGATAATGATTCTGAATGTTCCCTATGCAATAAAGTATGATGATGACCACGGCAATGTTGACACCTGTTTTGTGATGGACAGGCGTTTAGAGTATGACTTGCCTTAAGGCAATTGAGACATAATTTATGACTCTTTACCAGGTTGTAACGTTGATCAAGAGCCATATTCAGAAAGTGGTTGCATTTGAATGCACTATGCGCAGGGACGCTGCCACATAAATCGCATTTTGTAGCTGGTGTGTTTGTGACGACGAATGATGAGTGCGGTGTTTCGTCATCGACCGATTTTACGCTGGATGCGTTTGAAGTTGTGATGAATGATGGCATTTGTAAACTTTTAGTGATTTACAGCGCTGTTCCACGTACGATACTAGATTCTCCCAAGTTGGAAGCTTTAATTCTCCCGTCGGCATGCTCTGGTCCCAATTTTAAGAGCTTCTTCTTCCCACTTTGCTTGGGTTTCTGTATCAAGATTTGATATTGCATGCTGCAGAATGATTCCATCAGCTATCTGAGTTTTGGTAGCGAATGACTGCAATTCGCGCAAATTAGCATTGATACTGTCGATATATTTCCTCAATGCTGGCACACTGGGCTTTAGGACCTTTGGTGATTCGAAAACATTTTGAATATGCGACTGAAAAATATATAATTTATTATCAAATCTTGAAACGAGAATATCGATTGGCTTTGTATAATTTTCATTGGTAACCTCTAATGATAAGTCGAGCTGCATCGTCCGACAAGCAGGAGCGTGGATATTGAAACTTCGTGATTGGAAGCAGATCGATGTTATTGTGAACCATGGTAGTGTAAACATTGAAGAAATCCAGCCAATCGCGCTGTTGTCCACTAAATTTAGACAGCTGTAAGTGAGGCAGCTATATACGGTTATGAGAATGCTCTCGTGATTGGGTTAGAATGCGTATTTTCTGAGGTTTCAATTTTCTCAATAATGTGAGATTTGATGTCGCAGTAGATTTCATCAAATGTGGCACGATGATCTATGTCAAATTGTGATTAGTTTAGATCTTCCAATTGAGACTGCAACTGATCAAATGTCTTGAAGTTATGTTCGATGTTTAACTTCAAGCTGGTGTACAGACATTGATTCAATGCCTTCGGATGACTTCTGCAAGCGATTGATGAACTGTTGCCGTTGCAATTCCTTTGTGTTTGTACTCCATCAGGAACTGGATTTAAATTGGCCATGATGGATGATAGCATAACAAACCATGCTTTTGAGCCTACGTTTAGATAATTCCGATGGTATCCGGCTCGACCAATGGTGGTAGCAAGAGCTTTTTCTTGCCGATTTATACTTACGAAAGATTTAAGAGAAATTAATAAAACTGCGTTAGAATGAAATGAATCGCTTTATTATGTGTCATTGACGTCAAGGTCTAGTTGCCAATGATCAATTTGAAGTGCAGACAAAGTTAAGAAACCAACATATTTTGAGACAAAGAAGTCGTGCCATAAACTACATTTTTTTTGCATAAGGCTTAGCATAATGTCGCGATGAGAGGTTTCCCAGCAGCAGGTGCAAGCAAAGCAAAAAAAAAAAAAATAAAACAAGTTTGGCTGATGTTGTTGTTACAAATTTTTGCGTACTGTTAGCGATCAGTGAGTGGTCTTTTTACATGGGTATAAAAAATTAAGTGTAAAAACAATCCCTGTTGGAAAAAAGGTTCCAACAAGCTGTTTTTGACAGGAGATGTTTTCTTGTGGAAAATAAAAAAAGCAGTTGTCAATTCTTCCTTTTATTATTATACCATGATTCGTGTGGAGTAAAATTTGGCAGTATGTTGCGTTTTTTTAAATTTTTATTTTCTTTCGCTGCACAAAATAAAAAAAAAAGATACAGTAGTTTCGACTATGTCGTAACACAAGACGTAGAATTATTCAATTCGCTTTTGATGACATCTTTTTTAAAAATATTTATTCCATACACCTGAGGATATGACCTTTAAGAGAGTGCCGGAGAGGGTTAATATGTATCACCAACTCCCATTACTTTTGCAAAAGCAACATTTTTGCCTTTGACACCTATTTCCTCCGACCACTCCTTAGGGGCGCTCCCATACAAATTTTATGATTTTGTCGATAAAACCGGAAACTGTCCATAAATAGGTAGAAAACTTAAACAAGCAAACAAAATTTGTTCAATGCTACCAAGTTCAACAAGCCATGTGTCAAAATTTCACTGTCGATAATATGCCCGGATATTTAATTGGCTGCGGAATTTTGACATTTCAATAACAGATTCTGTTAAAAAAGCATGCCCCTCAAAATTACTCAGAATTACTGCGCTACGCGAGTCTGTTAAAAACAACATGCCCCCAAAAGTATGCTTTTTTTTAATTATAAGATTTATGTCTTCACGCTAGATGGCGCTGTCTTCGCCGTCGAAAAAACCGGAAGCCGTCGATAAATAGGTAGCAAGTTTAAGCAAACAAAAACATCAAATGTTGGCTTTATATTTCATGTAATTGTGTAAAATTGATATAAGTTAGACAGTTCTAACATGAATTTTTGTCGCATTGAGGATCAAGCAGACCAACAAGTGCTAAGATCAACATTGTACGATTAGTACTTTAGGCCCACCAAAGGCTCAAAAAGTAATGTAAATACCGACACCTGATCACTATCAACCACCCTACTTACCTCCGAGAACGACGTATTCTACGTCAAAACGTAAACACAAAACAGTTGATATGTAGTTTTCGCGGATTCACAATTGAAAAATTCATAATTAATAATGTAACCGGAGGTTGCTTAATCAGCACTTGGTGAAACTAAAATTGTTTTTTTAGGTATCGTATGGTTAGCTAATTATCTCCTGGTTATGAGCTAGTCTAGCAGGTCATTAAGAAAACGGCCCTTAAACTTTAACTCAAATTGATTTTAAGAAGGCGCGTTGTAAAGTAGCAAGGTATTTCGGCCCACTGGATACCCTTAAGTTGGGTTTGAAGCCCACCACGCAAAAAAAAACATTTTCAATGAAACGCAAAAGAAAAATGATAAAAAAGATCCACAAATCTGATGACGACTACCGCAAACGAAAAACTGGCAATGATTTACGGATATGCACTTGGAACGTCCGAACCCTTAATGGTGCCTCTATCAAACTGATAGATATCTTAGAAAGATACAAAGCTGATATCACTGCAATCCAAGAAATGCGATGGATAGGACAGGATTGCTCACGGCAAGCATCCTGTGATATCTACTACAGCGGCCATGCGGAGAAGCACGCATTTAGATGCGGATTCGTGGTTGGCAAGAGACTACGGCATCATGTCCTGCGATTCACACCTGTAAACGAACGACTTGCCATAATCCGTTTCAAGGCGAAATTCTTCAATATAAGCTTTATTTGTGCGCACGCTCCGATAGAAGACAAGGATGATGAGACAAAAGACAACTTCTACGAGCACCTTGAAGAGGCCTATTAGCGCATCCCCTGCCACGACATAAAAATCGTGCTTGGTGACTTCAACGCCAAGGTGGGAAAAGAAAATATCTTTGGTCCAACAGTCGGAAAGTTCAGCCTCCACGACAATACCTCCGATAACAGAATGAGGCTGATTGACTTTGCCACAGCGCGAAACATGGTCGTTAGTAGCTTAAGCATCTCAATATTTATAAAGCAACTTGGCTGTCTCCTGATCAAAAGACGCGCAACCGAACTGATCACGTTTTGACTGACGGAAGGCACTCTTCCAGTGGTTTAGATGTACGCACGATCCGTTGTGCCAATATAGACTCGGATCATTATCTTGCCGCAGCTAAGATCCGTACACGTCTGTGCGCAACCAAGAATGCGCGCAATCCAGCACAGAGAAAGCTAGACGTCGAAAAGCTGCAATCAAAACGAACAGCCGAAGACTTCGCTACTCGACTCTCACTCCTGCTTCAATAAAGCAATCCTCCGATCGACGATATATGCGTGTAGTGGAATCATATTTCCCACTCTATGCGTACGGCTGCCGAAGAGGTGATTGGCTATCACCGCCCTCGCCGAAACCAGTGGCACGACCAAGAGTGTCGCGACGCCACTGCAGAAAAAGATGCCGCCTACAAAGCCACCCTGCAGTCGGTTGTAACGCGTGCTGCTAAGGAGCGATACAAAGAGAAGAGGAGGGAAGAGAGACGCATTTTCAGGCGAAAGAAAAGGGAAGCGGAAATGCGTGAGTGCGAGAAAATTGAGATGCATGGTGACAGGAATGAGGTCCGAAAATTTTTCGAAAAAATAAGACGCCTGGCCGATGGTTTCAAGACCGGGGCCTCTTCCTGCAAGGATGAAAATGGGAATCTAGTGACAGATATCCAGAGTACACTGATGATGTGGAGGGAACACTTCTCTAGGCTTCTGAATGGCGACGACGACAACAATCCCGCCAATAGAGATGATATTCCGGAATCCCCAATTTTGGACGACAGCGTTGAAGTTCCGCTGCCCGACCATAGTGAAGTCTTGAAAGCTATAGCTCGGCTTAAAAACAACAAAGCCGCAGGAGCCGATGGCTTACCGGCTGAGCTCTTCAAGAATGGAGGCGAAGCTCTATTTAAATGAAATTCATGAGCTTCTATGCAGAATATGGTCGCAAGAATGCATTACAAATAATTGGAACCTCAGTGTGCTCTGCCCAATCCACAAGAAAGGCGATCCCACAATTTGCGCCAATTACCGTGGGATAAGCCTTCTTAATATCGCATATAAGGTCCTGTTGAGCGTATTATGTGAAAAACTGCAGCCCATCGTAAACTAGCTGATTGGACCTTATCAGTGTGGCTTCAGACCTGGAAAATCCACCATAGACCAGATACTTACGCTACGACATATCTTGGAGAAGACTCTAGAAAAACAAATAGACACACACAATCTTTTTGTCGATTATAAAGCCGCCTTAGACAGTCCCATAAAGAATCATATATACTCCACCATGTTTGAATTTGGTATTCCTGCAACGCCCATGCGTCTTTGCAGAATGACACTGAGAAACACCAGCAGCACAGTTAAAATCGGGAAGGATCTCACTCTTCCATTCGATACCAAACGAGGTTTCAGACAAGGTGATTCCTTATCGTGTGAATTTTTCAACCTAATGATGGAGAAGATCATCCGAGCTGCTGATTTGAGACGCAGTAGCACTATATTCTACAAAAGTATTATGCTGCTGGCGTATGCTGATGATATCGATATTATTGGTCATAATACGCGCGAAGTCAGTGCAGCATTCTCCAGATTAGCGAAAGAGTCGAATCAAATGGTCTTGCAGTCAACGCACTTAAGACGAAATACCTAGTGTCAACAAATAAACAGTCCCAGCGTCTTGGAAACTACGTCACTGTTGACAACATCTCCTTCGAGGTTGTTAAGGTCTTCGTCTACCTGGGATCCAGTGTAAACTCTTTCAACGATGTCAGTATTGAGATAAAGCGAAGTATAACTCTTGCCAACAGGTGTTACTTTGGGCTAAGTAGGCAATTGAGAAGCAGAGCCCTCTCTCGACGAACAAAACTCACGCTCTATAAGTCACTAATCATGCCCTTCCTATTATATGCAGCACAAACCTGGACGTTGAGCAATTCTGATGAAAAGATTTTGGGAGCCTTCGAGAGAAAGATCCTTCGTAAAATCTTCGGTCTAATCTGCGTTCTGCTAGATCATGTTGAGCGAATGGAAAACGACGCTTCAGCGAAAAAAATATTCGATTCGGTGCCCGGTGGTGGTCAACGCAGAAGAGGACGCCCACATCTTCGTTGGAAGTATCAGGTGATGGATAACCTGACCACGCTTGGTGTTTCCAACTGGCGCCAGCAAGCGCAAAACAGAAATGGCTGGCGTGATTTCTTGTACGTGGCCAAAACAGACCTTCGGTTGTAAGCGCCAGATAAGCAAGCAAGTACGATTATTTTTATTTGTTCCTTAACTAAAAATATTTTGTAAAGTGTATATTTTTCTAAAAAACTAACCCTTATCAGCAAAAGTGGGTCATCAAAATGTACACTTCTTTTTATAAAAATATAAAATATAAAATAAGGAACTATGGGTAGAGAGCGTAACCCATACGCCAGAGAACACTGGTTCAATTTCCATTTACACACAAAGTTTTTTCAATTGAATTAATTTTTCCGGTTGGCCGTCACCTCTCTGCAGACGATGGCAAACCTCAAAGAGTAAATAATGTCATCTAAAGCTTCTTGAGATCATGCCCATTAACCGTTCGGAGTGGGCATAAAACTAGTAGGTCCGGTTATCGATCAATTGTGTACAAGCATTTAATAACACGCACAACACAATTTCATCATAACAAGTTCGATCAAAGTCCTTTACAGGGCTGAAATGGCCAGTTTATTGTTGACGGGTGGTGATTTTTTCCCTGAGTTGATTTTTAATGGGTGCATTGTTTTCTGTCCTCTTCTTCCTTTGAAGAGCCTTTATTGGTTTTGTAACCCTAGGGATATAAAATATCGCATGGAATTCCTTGGAATAGGAGTCAGTCAAGTCAGTTATTTCTTCATTTCAATTCTCTCAAATTTTTGACGCGAAGCTTTTTACGCCTCCTTCTGTGGTTTGCTTTTTTTTTTTTTTAGATTTGAACCAAGGATTTCAGGTGGAATACCTATTCAGTCAAGACTGCTGAAGATTAGTGGGAAGGATGCATCAATCAGGTGAAACACGTGTAGGATGTTTTAAGTGTGGTGGAAAGCCAAAGAAACATGTGAATTTGAATCAGAGGCAAGTGTTATGCCTTTACCTCAGTCAATTCAAGTTATAAGGCAATCTCATCCACAAACTTCTCTACCATCAACTACAACTTCAAGTCGTAAATATTGATGAATTTTCAATTTCAGTTGATTAGAAAAGAGGATAGAAAATTGCAAATACGAAAGGTTTTAAAGCGTAGGACCATGGCCTGGCCGGGAATCGAACCCGGGACCCCTGGGGTAGCAGCCGAGCACGCTACCTACTCGACTACCGAGGCCGCAGTGAGATATCGCTGATTCAATATTAAGTATTAACTAAAGCTATGTTGCAGCATATCACAATTAATCTATAGCAGTGGTTCCCAAACTATTTTGGTCGTGGAACCCGAAAATTTTTTGCCAATTATTCCGGAACCCTGACAACGACTTTTCAAAATTTATTGAGATATTAAGGCATGTTGCTACTTGGTGTGCTCGGTATTAGAGTAAAAATTTAAAATGTTTTTACAGGAAAACGGTAATGAAAAATTTTGTTTGGGGTGAGTTAATACACTCAATAGTTTATAGTTTATTTGAAAATGATAATTCATTGTACAATAAGATTTCTCTTCTTAGGTAGTACAAGTATAGCTAATTATAACTTCATTATAGGTTTTAAATCACAATTTATCTTAACAACTAAAGACTAAAGGCTTCACAAAAAAAAAAAAAACAAAAAGAAAAAGGTATAGAAATGTCGAAATATAAGCTAACGTGATATTTATTAATTTATTTAAACATTGTAATATTTTTTTGTAAATAGAAAAGTATTTAGAGAGGGGTTGAAAAATGTTCAAAGAGCTTTTGCTTGAAGGTATGTGTGTTACAAATGCGTTTTAGATTGATTGGTAACGTATTCCATAAATGTATCGCATGGACAAAGAAATGACGAGAAGTCAGAAGATACTTGTGCCTGGGCAAAATGAGTTGCTCAGTTCTTTGATTTCTACCAAACCTTAAAATTTCAAATAAATATTCAGGCTCCTTTCTGACGATGGTCTTATGCAGCAGTAGTAGTGAACAATAATTAAGCATATCACTTAAAAAAAGTCCAGTTATGCTTTTGGAAAGTGAAGATATATGACACTGCCTATTTACACCGAAAACATACCTAGCGCAGCTATTGAAAGCAACAGTTAGGTTTCTTAGTGAGTCTGAATCTAGCTTTGCGAATAGTTCGCAACCATAAAAAATGATAGGCAAGACAAAAGATTTTACCAGTCTTAGTTTAACGTCAGTTGGCAGATACTTAGTAGTAGGGCTGAGTCCTCGGAGTACCCCGTAAATTCTAGAGACTATTTTATTTATATGGGTAGCCCATGTAAAATTATAATTAAAATATATACCTACATTTTTAATATTATCAACGTAGTCGATAGGGGAGCCGTTTAAAAAAAGTGGAAGTAGCTCGGCTTGCCTTCGACATCTATCAACGACCATAGCCTTGGTCTTAATAGGATTTAACTTTAATCCGTTCTTTTCCGACCAGCAAAATATTCGATCCAACTCTTGATTGATATCATGTACTGCTTGCAGTTGTGAAGACTTCGGAAAAAGCTTATATAGGTGTATATCATCCGCATAAATGTGATGTTCACAAGATAAGAAACAGTCGACAACATCATTTATAAACAACGTAAACAAAAGTGGGCCTAACACAGAGCCCTGTGGGACGCCACAAGACACATTTATGAGGGATGAGTTTTTATTCTGATAGTGAATATATTGTGAATGTTTACAAAGATATGACGATAAAAGATTGCATAAGGAAGCGATAAATGAGAATTTAGTTGATAATTTATTTATGAGTTACTGATGATTGATGCTGTCAAATGCTTTAGAAAAGTCTAAGAATACGATCAAACCTACCGAATTATTATCTAAAGGCCGCTTTACATTATCCTACTGTGTGTTACGACATGTCAAAATTTTCATGTATGATAGAATGTACAATGGTGTAAACAACGAAAAGCAAAGTGTGTTCGAACCTGTTTTGATTTTTTTGACATGTCGTTCTACATTTTAATTTTTTGGTTTGTTTCTAATTTCATCACACATTCTATCCGACCAGAGATGAGTTTTATAAGATTTCTTCGAATTTAATTTGTTGATAAGCACCAAGCTGCAAGTTACATTTCATCAAATGCTTAAAAGCAAGCAAAATAATGACTGCTTTTATTTTTAATGCACAATTGGCCCTTATAATGCTTACAATAGCTGCTATGTCCCGATTCATTTTAAGTATTTTCAATTTTTACATTTTTATTGAATAAAAGTGCAATGTGACTTTGTGAGATAGTCTAAAAGAGAAAAATGAATTTCTTTATACAAAAATAAAAAAATGACAGTGTGATAAGATTCGGTTATACTTTCTATCTCACATGTCGTAACACACAGTAGGACAATGTAAAGCGGCCTTAAGCCTGCACGAATATCTGCACAGACTTTCAAAAGAGCCGTGGTGCAGCTACAACCTTTTCGAAAACCTGACTGATGGTTAGTCAATAGCCTATTGTTCTCTAAATAGGGTTTAACTTGATAACTTACCAGAATTTCAAAAGCTTTGCTGAGGAAAGGGAGTATAGCTATTGGCCGAAATTGATGCTATGAGGTTGTTATGATCGTGTTGAAAATATGGTGCAGGTGTTATATGGAATTATATGGTGCAGTATCACAGGAAGAAGTATTTTTATAAAAACAGGGCAAATATTATCAGATCCTTTCGCTTTCGATTTGATTTGCAAAATAACTTCTCCAACACTCAGTAAGTCTACTCCTGAGAGCGCAAAAGTCGATTCTGACGGGCTTCTAGACCCTGTATTTTGGGAGACATTGCTTCAATTCCTATGAGGTTGAATAAATTGTTTATTTTTATTCAAACTCAATCATTTTTACAAAAAATTTGGTTTTTTTGTTTTTCTTGGTGCTGCCAAACTTTAGTTATTACGGTAACTTTGAGCCCTTTCCGATATCGACACGTCAACTTCAAACGCAATACCAGCATATTTTTATGACTCTGCTACATTTTTCAGCAGGCTAGCTGCTCTGAAGTTATAAGCCAAACATTCAACAAGTTTGAGGAAACATTGTTGCTTAGAACGCAGAGCCACATATTTAGGCTCCACGAAATAAATAAAGCCCAATGAAATAAGCCCCAATCAAATTTTATTTAGGGATTATTTCATTTTGATTGTTTTTTTTTTTTTTTTGGGTTAAATTTATTTGGTTTGAGGATTATTTCGGCTCTCCGCAAAATCTCCGAAAAATCACCCAATTTTTTCCATACGAATTTTGGTGATTTTTCATATGAAAAAACACAAAAAAAAAATTGGACGATATTGCATTTTTGTTAGGTAAAATTTAATTTTTTTTCTGTTGGGCAAAATTGCACCCAAGTATGTTGGGCCAAATTTCACTTCTTGTTTTTTGGGCGATTTTTGGTGATTTTTCGTTTGCAATATTTGATAAAAAACGTCAATGATTTCTTAATGATAACGGTATTTTAAGTTAATGCAGCGGTTCTTCTTTTGTTTTTCTTGTTATTTGCATCATTTGCTTGAGTTTGATAGCGCTAATACCGCTCTGTGATGAGTGTGTTTTGAAACTACAGGCGCAAAGTTTAGCAGATGACTCAAACAAATATTATTGCCCATATTGTAGAATAGAATTTTTAATGGCAGTCAGCAATTTTTTCTATAAGAAAACGCATCGACTGTAGAACCTTAACTTTCTTTCTTTTTTTTTGGTCAAACAAAGGAAATATTTAGTCGCCCAATTTTTTGCATTGTATTCCCACACGAGATACAAAATTCTCTTGTACGAAGAGCAATTTCAAGGCCCATTTTTTTAAGTACTTTTTAATTCAATCATTTAAATTTGCGATACGCTGCGCCGTAATTTTTTTTTTTTGAAATTTTTTGATTACCAAAGAAACTTGTTGTTTTGAAAAAGAATAAGTATTTTTCTCTTGTACAAAATGTTTTTACAGATTTTTAAGCATGAGATTATTAAAAAAAAAAATGAATTATATTTTAAAAGTTAAATGCTTGAATTACAAAGGACTTTAAAAAAAAATGGGCCTTGAAAATGCTTATTTCGTACAAAAGAATTTCGTATCTCGTGTGGGAATACAATGCAAAAAATTGGGAGTTTTTTAATTTTTTTTTGTTAATTTTCGTTTTTGTTTTTAGAAGTTTTTTTTTTAATTTTTGGGCTTTTTTAGTTTTCTTGGGTGAAATTTCGTTTTTTCGTTTTGGGCGATTTTCATAAATGTTTTGGTAATTTTTCATAAATGTTTTGGTAATTTTTCATTTGGGTGATTTTTAATTTTTTTTTTGGCGTTTTTTTTTATCCCCTCCGACCACTTCTTGCGGGGCTCCCAAACAAAAACGTTATATTACTTTTGTCACTGGTATAGAAAAGTATATATATTCTTGATCAGCATCACCACCCGAGTTGTTTTCGCCATGTCTGTCCGTATAAGTAATTAGTGTTTAAAAAGAGCAAATTGGGTTCTCTTGAGTTGCTTAATGTTTAAAAAATACGAACTCTACTTACTTCACGATCGTTAAGTAGGTATGTATTTTTAAACTCCCAAGTTTAAAAAACGTAAAAAGGGTATATTAATCTCGTCACTCTTTTTGTAACGCCCATAAGGAGGCGTGATAGGTATAGAAAAGTATATATATTCTTGATCAGCATCACCTACCCGAGTCGATTTAGCCATGTCCGTCTGTCTGTTTGTGATCACGATCACAGCCGTAATTTTCAAGCTATCATTACGAAATTCGAAAATAAAGGTCAAGTTTGAAAATGAGCCAAATCGGATAAAAACCACACCTACCTCCCATACAAAGTGACTTTATCAAAACGGTTAAATCTATTTGAATTTCACAAAAATTAATATATGGACTTGAAATTTTGCACATGAGTTTTGATATTTAATATACACTCTAAGTATGAAATTCAACCAAATCGCCTACATCCTACCTCGCATACAAAGTGACTATCAAAAAGGTAAAATCTATTTTAATTCCACAAAAATTAGTAAATGGACTTGAAAGTTTGCTTATGAACTTTGATATATAACTTGTACTCTGTGTATGAAATTCACTATCGAGTTAAAACTACGCCTACCTCCAACCACCATACAAAGTGACTTTATCAAAAAACAAAAGCGAACATTTTCTGTTAAAACCTGGAATCGTAATTGTTATAAGCGATATCCAAAAACTCAAAATTTAATTATTATTTTTAGATTTTTATTTTATTATCTTCAACAATAAAACAACAATCTTCAAGGATAAAAATTATCTTACGATTTTTATTTTATTCATTAAAAATAAGAGTTATATTTTGATTTTATTTTTCTGTTCAAGAATAAGAGTTATTTTTTTATTCATATTTTTCTGTTCAAGAATAAGAGTTATTTTTTGATTTTTATTTTTTCCCTCAAGAATAAGAGTTATTTTTTGATTTTTATTTTTTCGCTCAAGAATATAAGTTATTTCTTAATTTTTATTTTTTAAAACTCAAAAAAAAAATCATTTATTCAGTTTTATTTTTTGTAGGTAGGGAATAAATATATAAAAATTATAAATTTTGTATGAGAGCCCCCATAAGGAGTGGTCGGAGGGAATAGGTCCCCAAGGGAAAAAATTTCCTTTTGCAAAAGTAATGGGGGTCGGTCATACATATTAACCCTCTCCGGCTCTACATTAAAGCTCTCCATAAACTAATTTTTTTAGTGCTAGATCGTTCCGGATCGGTCCTTCACGGTTCCCCACAAAAAAAAAGTCCAAAGGCGTAAAATCGCAGCTCCGAGGCGGCCAATTGACATTGCCAAGACGGCTGAAAACACGATTTAGGAATTTGCATCTCATGAATCTTATAGAACTGTCACGAAAACGTTTGCCCCAAACATATAAGAAAACAAATCATATTTGTTTTGCTTAAATCACATGTACGCACCATTATAAAACAATTATAACAACTCCTGAAATATGATTAAACTTAAATAAACAAAATTTTAACTATAAAATTCAAACAAAAATTTTAACTAAAATCTTTGACAATGAAAGCACCGCTCCTGAAATTTCTTTTCTTTTATTTTGAAATTTAATTTCCTTTATATATTTTCTTGCTCATATGACAATATATCTGCACTCTAATGTTGGCGAATATTTTCAAACTCTTTTTGAGCATCATAAACAAAAGTCCACAACCCACTAGGAAAATAAAAATTGATTAAAAAAAAAAATGGAATGGATTCTTTTGCTTACATTTTTGAACGTATTCCAAAGAATATATAAATTTAAAGCAAAACCTATGAATTGGAATCTATCAACCAAAAGCTTACTGATTCGTTTTTATTCCAGCCAGAATCGATTGCGACCAATATAATAATTTCTACTATAGAAAATGTTTTTAGATTCCTTGCTTGCTTTTTTGGTAAGTGAATAACGAATTGATTCTAAAACAAATTCTGGTATGAGCGAGAAAAGAATCAGTATGTTTTTATTTGTTTTCTTATTTTCGAAAATAATACTTTTTATTTAAAAGAATCCATTTAAAAACTGAATAAAAAAAATCGAGATTTTCATATAGCCACAGTGCTAAGAAGAGTGTACCAATGCATGAAAAAAAATGGTAAGATCAGGAAGATACAGAAAGTTTATTACTTTAGTTACTTTTTTATTACTTTAGTTAGCTGGTTACTTTATTTGGATGGAACTACTAAGTAGCTCCAACACAAATATACAATTTTATCAAAATTCTAACGGCTGTATTCATCAAAATTTATAAACGTCTTATAAAGCCTTCATAAAAAAAAATCGAAAAAATTTAAAAACATTATTCATAAAATTCAAAAATTCAAAAATTCAAAAACCAGCAAAATGTCAAAAAGTGTTTGAAAATGTTTGTTTATAAATTAGAGGAATTTTAAAAATAGCTGAAACGTGCTATAAACCTCTCATAAAGCAATTTTACAAAAAAAATTAATTTAAAAAGAATATAAAAACAAGAAAACTTGTCAAAGATTTTAAAATATTTACAAAAAAAAACAAAAAACAAATAATAAAATGACAATTATTTCAGTGCAAAATTTTTGATGTTTAAATATCAAAATGTTGACGAAAATGTGACAAATAAATAAGAAGTCACTGAATTTATCTAATACACAAACCATTATTGACACTACTACTACATTATTCCTACTTCAATATGAATACGGCTGTTAAATTTTAAGATTTAAAGTTTTTAATGATATTTAATATTTATATCGCCGGGTATTCGCTAGTGTTTTATGTAACATAGAAGTTATTACAACATTAACAACAACAACAAAACAACAATAACAACAACAAAACAACAACAACAACAACAACAACAACAAAACAAACATACTTCAATCCAATGCCTTCAAGCAGTGTCGACCGCGTAGTACACACGAGTGTGGAGCACCACTTTGTCTTTTTGCGTATACACCTAATTCTGTTTTTGCACGGTAGATTGGTTCCAGAAAAAACCGTTAAAAAATCATGTAAAAAAAGACACTGATCGTATGAAAAAATAGGGGATTGGTTCCTTATCTCTAAAACCTATTATAATTAGTGAAAAACTAGCAAGAAATGATCTTCGACTAGGCCGAAGTTAAAATACCCCCACGGCGGAACCAAAGTATATTCAAAGTCTTAAGCAGTGAGGCAAAGTCTTAAATAAAACGTTTATTTATAAAAGCATTTTCGTCAAAGTTTAAACAGAAAATATTCGCTTTTGTTATGTTATAAAGTCACTTTGTATGGGAAGTAGGCGTGGTTTTCACTCATTTTTGTTGAATTTCATACACAGAAAACATGTTATATATCAAAGTTCATATGCAAAATTTCAAGTCCATATATCAATTTTTGTGGAATTTAAAGAGATTTTACCGTTTTGATAAAGTCACTTTGTATGGGAGGTAGGCGTGGTTTTCATCCGATTTGGCTCATTTTCGAACTTGACCTTTATTTTTTAGATAAAAGCTTAAATATCGAATTTCGTAATGATAGCTTGAAAATTACGGCTGTAATCGTGATCACAGACAGACAGACAGACGGACATGGCTAAATCGACTTGGGTAGTGATGCTGATCAAGAATATATACTTTTCTATACCTGCCACGCCTACTTATGGGCGTTACAAACGGAGTGACAAAATTAATATGCCCTTTTTACGTTTTTTAAACGTGGGTGTATAACAAGGATTTTTAAGAACAATTCATGTTTATTTTATTAAATCACATATGTATATAATGTGTATTTACACAAGCATACACACCAAAAAATTTGTATAGAATTTTTACACCGATCGGTGTTTCAGGGAGTCCTACACCGTTCGGTCTTAAAAAAAACCGTGTCAAAGTGCTATAATTTTATATCCGAAAGGGCATATTTTATTCACACCGATCGGTGTAAAAAAGTAAATATCAGATAGGATGTTTATTTTGTATCCCTGTTAGGTGTTTATTTGAAGAGATCATAATTATGATTTTTTTTTAACACCGAAAGGTGTAATTTCTATGTAATAATCGCTTTTTACGATAAAAAAGACAAACATTTTTAATGTAATGAGTTTTTTATTCAATTTTTCTCTGAGAACAATACTTTCGAGTATATAAATATTATACAAGCATAAATTATTAAAAGCAATAATTAACATATTTATAAATTTGTATATTTTTATCACATACTAGCAGAGTACCCGACTTTGTTCGGATACAGCTAATTTGAGTTAAATTGAATTAATAGCAAAGAAGGATTAATTTATATGAGTTTCCTTGAAAAATTATTTATTAAAGCATATATACACGCTCTTGGACAGTCTGCTTAACTTACTGTTATGTTACTAATTTTAACATAACTTTGTTATCGGAATAAAAAGTCAATTTAGTTTTTATTTTCATCAGTGTTTTAATAAAAATCATATGAAGAAGAACAGTTTTGTAAAAATAATTTTATTTCAACATTAAATACATGCAATGTAACATGTAATACATGTTATGTAGGTTTTGCACATTTTTATTCATGTCTCTTTGTTACTATTTTAAAGCTTCTGCGTACACAATATTTATAGGCTTTCCATTTGGTGTTAAAACAAACAAATTATTTGGACTCCCAACACGTGAGCAGCCGACATATCTGTTGGTATAATGGGAATGCAAGGTAGAAAAACGTCATCTCCGCTGCCGCACCCTGTTAAAATAGTAGCCTCAATAACATTTGACAATAATTTCTTAACCGAGAGCCTGGTGCCGTTGCAAAGTCTTGGTAAATCTAAATTTCTCAATAGCATAGGTGCTCAAACTTTTAGGCTGAGGCTATGAGGAGGTACTCCTGGTGGCTCTAACGAATTTAAGAACTCAACTGGCTAATTAACTGACTCGTTCTGATCAGGAACGGTATCCACTGATTTATAAGTGCGAATATCTAACTGCAGCTGTTGTAAAAGTTGGAAGTTGATTGTATTGACCGTGATGTTTTTCGGCGCCAAAATTGCCATCTCGCATAACCAAGTTTGATTTTTATAACTGTTTCCGAGATCTGGAAAAACTTTTTGCTGGAGCTCTTCTGCAGATTTAACTATAGTAGAAATTGGACTTAAATTAATTTTACCGTGCACGCCGTTTTCAAGTTGTCCACTCCCTAGTTTCAACAGGTTATTTGCGAAGAGACCAGATAATTGGTCTCCATAGAGGTGAGCTCTCATGCTTGCTTTTAACTCGAATTTTCTTATATTTTTCCATAAAAACGATGATTTAATACATGCTTTTATTTCATCCACACGCGTACCTCTCGGAACAATAGGCAATGTTTGTCTAAAATTTCTCTCGAATATCTTGCAATGTTCTGTCTAAAGCTTCTAGTGCTGTCTTATGAGCCATTGTACACTCCCATACTATTAGGTCGCATTGTTTAAGGACGGTGGCAAGACCGGTCCTTTTACTAATGTTACATGTTGGAGTATCTTTTGCGTCTAAATTCAAAGGTAATTTGAATGCTGCGTGTGCTGTTTTCCCTCCTGGTAACAGGGTTGCTGCAATTCCAGAAGAGGCAACCGCTCCAGCAATATGCCCTTGCTGACGAACTTTAGCGAGAAACATTTTTAAAACGAAAGTTTTTCCAGTGCCGCCTGGTGCATCCAAAAAAAATATTCCACCTTTTTTATACATAGCGCTGTCGACGTTTGTTGATTAAACAATTTTTTTGTTCTGGCAACAGTTTGGGTTCATTAGATTGAACTTCCTCATTGAGAGCTTCAATATTGTAGGAGAGTTCTCGTAAAACGTCGCGATCAAAATTTTCGTCTCCTCTTCGTTGAAATTCGACGAATCCAAATGATGAAAGGTCTTTTCCTCCCAAAGCAAGAACTTTGTCTTCTATATCAGCAAGAGCCAAATTAAAGATGTTGTCGTTGTAGTCCATCGAGATATTGTTATTTTGTATTTAGGCATGGCAAGACTATAAGCAATAGTCTTCTGATAAGCTGTTTTTATGATTATACCACAACTGTAAGGGATTTGATACAGAAGAAACTTACAACAAAATTGTAAACAAACTTCTGAGGCTTGATGGTATTTTATTGGATTTCTAAATTTTTTTAGGCTTTTTTGTTGATTTTAATTTTACATATATCAAGAAGAAAAGTTATAGAAATTTATCCTAGTGGGCGTGGATTAGGTCCAGCCCCACCAACTTTTTTCCCAATGGTTTGTTTTGATACATTGAACCTTCATAATGAATATCATCATTTAACCAAACACCTACATAGCATATTTTCAGGATTTATGAATAGTGGGCGTAGCTCTAGTGAGACTACGCCTATTTTGAATACATTTGCTGACAGTAATCATACGAACCAAACTACTAAATTTTAGTCAAATATGGCCAAAACCGTCGGAAAGATAGCATTTTCATTAATTTGTGGGCGGTAAAAGAGGGTGTGGCATCCAATTTTACGTAGAGCTGCCGACATTTGGCATACACATATAACTACAAATTTTTAGTCTAATTCGGCCGAAACCTTTTGAAATACAGCATTTTTATTGATTTGTGGGCGGTAAAAGGGGGTGTGTCAAGCCATTTTTTGTAATATTGTCGACTGTGAGCACACAAACATAACTACCAATTTTTAGTTTCATACGGCCGAAACCATCGGAAATATAGCATTTTTATTGATTTGTGGGCGGTTAAAGGGGGCGTGGCAAAACTAATCTATATAATATTTTTGTTTGTTTGTATGTATGTATGTATGTTTGGAATAGACTCCTAAACTACTTGACGGATTTTTATAAAACCTAAATCAAACGATTCCTTAAATTACTGCGCTGAACATAGGCTATATTAGTTTTGCCACGCCCCCTTTAACCGCCCACAAATCAATAAAAAAGCTATATTTCCGATGTTTCGGCCGTATGAAACTAAAAATTGGTAGTTATGCTTGTGTGCTCACAGTCGACAATACCTTTTACCGCCCACAAATCAATAAAAATGCTGTATTTCAAAAGGTTTCGGCCGAATAGCGGTGTAAATTAACACCGTTCGGTGTAAAACATGTAAATATCCGCTCAACGGTGTGAATTTATCTTGGAAATTTTTTAGTGTGTAGTAATTAAAGAAAAAAAGTCTCTAAGCTTAAAAGCAATTGAAATTTTATTTTTGACGTAGAATACGTCATTCTCGGAGGTAAGTAGGGTGGTTGGTAGTGATCAGGTGTCGGTATTTATATCACTTTTTGAGCCTTTGGTGGGCCTAAAGTACTGATCGTACAATGTTGATGTTAGCACTTGTTGGTCTGCTTGATCCTCAATGCGACAAAAATTCATGTTAGAACTCTCTAACTAATATAAATTTTACACAATTACATGAAATATAAAGCCAACATTTGATGTTTTTGTTTGCTTAAACTTGCTACCTATTTATCGACAGTTTCCGGTTTTATCGACAAAACCATAAAATTTTTATGGGAGCCCCCCTAAGGAGTGGTTGGAGGGAATAAGTGTCAAAGGCATAAATGTTCCTTTTGCAAAAGTAATGGGGGTCAGTGATACATATTAACCCTCTCCGGCACTCTCTTAAAGGTCATATGCTCAGGTGTATGGAATAAATAAACAAAAACCATAAAATTTGTATGGGAGCCACCCTAAGGAGTGGTCGGAGGAAATAGGTGTTAAACGCAAAAATGTTCCTTTTGCATAAGTAATGGGGGTCGGTGATACATATTAACCCTTGCCGGCACAAACACAATAAAATTTGTATGGGAGCCCCCCTAAGGAGTGGTCGGAGGGAATAAGTGTCAAAGGCAAAACTGTTCCTTTTGCAAAAATAATGGGGGTCAGTCATACATATTAACCCTCTCCGGCACTCTCTGAAAGGTCATATGCTCAGGTGTATGGCATAAATATACAAAAACCATAAAATTTTTATGGGAGCTCCCCTAAGGAGTGGTCGGAGGGAATAAGTGTCAAAGGCAAAAATGTTCCTTTTGCAAAAGTAATGGGGGTCAGTTATACATATTAACCCTTTCCAGCACTCTTAAAGGTCATATGCTCAGTTGTATGGAATAAATATTTTGCTAAATATTTTTTAAAAAAGAAGTCATCAAAAGCGAATTGAATAATTCTACGTCTTGTGTTACGACATAGTCGAAACTACTGTATCTTTTTTTTTATATTTCTTACTGTGGCTTCGTTTAAACTGAACATTTTGCCAAGAAATGTTGAGCCTTCTCCATTTCGAAGGCGATCTAAAATTTAAATTTTGGTTTCCGAAAGAAATAGCTTTACGTTTTTATTTTGTATTTGTAGTTTTCGACATTTTCGTTTAGGGATACATAAAATATTTAACAAAATTAAAAACATATAAATAACTGAATGAATATAAAATACTTTTTGGCTTACCTTTTATCTTAATGCGTTAAAATGCAATTTAATTTAACGTTAGAAAAACAAATTTGCCTGTAAAAAATGTCTTAAACAAACACGTCTGATGGCATTGATAGTTCACAAAATATTAACACATTTCAATTACTTTGACAAGTAAATTTGCTTGTATCTACAAAAACGGGAATTCCCCTAAATTTGTGATATGAACATATTTTGCAAAAATTCAATTTGCCAAAAAAAATTCAAGCCCAACACATTTAAAATTTTCAAACCGTGTTAACCCTTCTTTGCATGGGATTGCACATATGCAATGTTGACTTCTAAGAGATATAGCATACACACTCTGTAAATATTCCTAACGGAATTTTATTTAAAAATAAGTTTAGACATATTCTCATTAGTTTTTGTCTTCTTTTGTCAAATTGATGATTTAATTTGTCCAAAATATTGATTCGAACAAGGTCTGTCTTATACGTAGAAAAAATAAGTGAATATTTTTAATAATTATACAAGAAATATCAAAAAACGTTCAAATGTAAGTTATGTTCCAGAATATAAGTTAATTTTCTTTAAGGGGGGAAACGCAGCCAGAGGCCGAAAACAAAGGTCATGTTTGTGAATTTTTTTAAGGAAACCTATGGGATATTTTTAGATGAGGGTTCTTATACCTTAAAATATAAACATTCAAGAGTATTTTTAGTTTTTTTTTATTAAAAAAAAAAATAATATCAAGGTCGATACAGCATTTTTTGTAGAGCGCTCTGAAAAAAAGGTGAAATGCGGTGACCAAGATTGCTCCTCCTAATTTCATCAGAAACAAAAACATGAAATATATTATTAAACGAGACACTTAAACCTCGTACTTGTCATAGCCGTTTTTGAAAATATTGATTTTTCACAAAATGGCAGACTTTCGAACGTAAAAAAACGATTTTCGACCAAAAATTCGTCATAATTTTGCCTATAAAAAATGAACCAAACTACAAAAAATAGGATTTTTTTCAAGTACAAGATTATTATGAATAAAATAAGCCTGAAAAAAAATCAAAAGGATCAGTTCACTGAGCTTCGAGAAATCTTGGTCACCGACTTTGAAAACATGGTTTCGAGAAAAACGAGTTTGAAAATAAGCGCCAGCACTGCGCGCTCTAGAAGGCAGTTCACTCACTTGGCTATAACTTTGTTATTTTTTGAGATATCGACTTGAAATTTTCACCACATATTCTTGAGACTTAAGGCTTTAAGAAAATGCGTTCCCCCCTCAAGCTTACTAATTTTTTGTGCATTATAACTTTAATTTAATAAAATAAATGGCTTAATTGCAAATATGCAATATCATGCATATGAGGCATTTTGAAGTTACATTGCAGATATGAGGTTATATTGCAGATGTGCAATTCTATGCACTTAACTATATTTAAAGCTAAAATTAAAAAGAAATTCATTTTAAAAATAAATAACTTGGGTCAAGAAAACAGCCCCTATCTTCGTTACCACGAAGAATATGATCTTGGGCTTGTGTAAATATTGTTATAAAAGAGTTTTACGGGAAGTACTTCTCATATGAATTACAAAGTTTTTTTATGATAATCATTATATCAACACTACCACTAATGATTGAACTAGACAAAAGGGGTATTTATTGGGTACAATCCGTCGGAACAGAATTCCGAACTCAAAACTAGCGAGTATTCTCATATTAAGGAAGACATCTCGAGGAGAGTTTGTGGAATATGTAGCTTACCATGATGATGTTAACGTACATTTGATTTCATGGAGAGATAACAAAGTTGTTAATTTTATGTCAAACCATTGTGGTAAAAGTTCTGAGACCGTAGTTGTGTAAAAACATATCCATTCAGTATCCGAATATTGTTTCACAATACAATACATTTAAGGGGGAAGTCAATTCGTTCCACTCATTTATTAGAAGCTACAAGATAAAAATACGCTATACGATAATATTAGTAAATGCATTGCTATTGTATAAGCGTGCGGAACAATAAAGCGGTAATCATGAAAACATAATATTTGTCAATTTTCTTTTGTAAGTGGTAGAAAGTCTTTACAAAGTAGGAAAACTATCCATAAAAAGACCTTCCGAATTATCAAAAAACCTTGCAAAAAATGACGAAACATTCGAGAAGTTTCCCACTATCTCAAACAGAAGTTCGGTTGGACCATTTTGATCTCTGGCTACAATGGGACAACAAGCGTTTAACATGTAAATTACCAGGGTGCAATGGATACACTCATGTTAGCTGCTCAATAGTTTAGACAAGAGTATGTTTAAGAAAATATCAAAATAGAATAAAAAAAGAAATTGTTTGAAAAAATTTCGTAATGAATAATGTTTTATGTACTTATTTAATGAATTCTTATACAATGAGCTTCAAATTAAGAAACAAAACCCTTGTGTAAATCTGTCCTTGTAAATCCGTGTGTTTTTTATTTTCCTTTGTTTAAAATTGTCAATTTTAATTGACTATATAGAAAACTGGGAACTATATCTTAGTTTAGGTTATTAAAATCATATAATTCCATTTCAAAAATTGGAAAGGTAAACTGTTTTCTCGGCTCTCCGCAAAATCGCCCAAAGAAAAATCGACCAAAAACAATAATGAAAAATCACCCAATTTTTTCCATACGAATTTGGGTGATTTTTCATATGAAAAAACACTCAAAAAAATTGGGCGGTTTTGCATTTTTGTTGGGTAAAATTTCGTTTTTTGCTTTTGGGCGAAATTTCACCCAAATATGTTGGGCGAAATTTCACTTTTCGTTTTTGGGTGATTTTTCGTTTTTTTTGGGTGATCTTTCGTTTTCAATATTAAATAAGAAACGTCAATCAGTTCTTAAAGATAACGGTATTTAAAGTAAAAGCAGCGATTCTTCTTTTGTTTTTCTTTTGTATTTGCATCATTTGCTTGAGTTTGCTTGGTCAAGTCAAAGGAAATATTTAGTACCGCGCCCGCGCATCGCGACGCGGCGGATCGCGGCGCGGCGGATTACCCGCCCTGCTCCCTCCACCCTCCACCACCTTCGCCGTCATTTTTTCTTTTTGAAATTTTTTGATAACCAAAGAAACTTGTTGTTTTGAAAAAGAATCAGTATTTTTCCCTTGTACGAAATGTTTTTATAGATTTTTAAGTATGAGATTATATAAAATTAAAATGAATTAAATTTTTAAATTTAACGCACTTCCTACACAACTAAGATTGATTAGTAACGTATAGTACCTTACCCAGTACCTTTTATCGTTGCAATAATAGTTCTAATAATAGTTTTCGTTTTATTATATCATGTTTTAATAACAGTGGTTAATAAATAACTATATTAATAAAAAATAAATAAATAGTATTTATCTCATCAAATGATTGAATTAAAATAGACTTTAAAAAAAAAATACTTGCCTTGAAAATGCTCATTTCGTACAAGGGAATTTCGTATCTCGTGTGGGAACACAATGTAAAATAATGGGCGATTTTTCATTTTTTTTGGGTGAATTTTTGCTTTTGTTTTTGGGTAATTTTTCTAAAAATTTTTGGGCTTTTTTTCGATTTCTTGGGTAAAATTTCGTTTTTTCGTTTTGGGCGATTTTTCATAAATTTTTGGGTCATTTTTCATTTGGGTGTTTTTTCTTTTTTTTTTTGGGCGATTTTTTTTTGGGCGATTTTGCGGAGAGCCTGTTTTCTCAACTCGAGAAACGAAGTTTGCATTGACGACACGAAGTTAATTCCACGAACTTCGTGAACAGACTTGAAAATAAACGATTTGTAGGCATAATAATTGCTTTTTCCCTACATTTCAAGTTTCTACATTTCAAGTTTTCTACATTTGGCGACTTGATTTTTGCTGCCTATGATTCCCGCAAACTTGTTGCTTGCCTGCCTCGACTTGCAGGGAGTTGAAAAATTAAAGGAACTTGAAACAGCAAATGAATTCATTCATGCAGAGCTTTGATAGGCACACCTTTTTTTTTTGAAGTGAAAACTTCTTTAGGCGCGTTTGGCAATTTCTGATCAGAGATTTTCTCGATTCAATCGTCAGCATACAGTTAGATTCTGCCGCTGCTTTTGTATGTTCGAACATGTGCGCACTCGCATCGTAGTCGTTAATCTTACGTTTGCATTTTGTTGTTGTTGTTGGTGTACGCGCATGGTAAAAACATTTTTATCATGCGTGTGTAGGTTTGTGCTTTTTACAGTGTGTACGTACATACAGGGTGGGCCAAATAAAAGTTTTTTATGATTTGTTTTTATAAAATTAACAAAATTAAATTTTTCCATGCTATAATACATGGAAAAAATTTAATTTTTTTAGTGCTGGAATCGTTTCCGGATTGTTGGCATAACATCGGCCCTTCACGGTTCCCCACAAAAAAAAGTCCAAAGGCGTAAAATCGCAGCTCCGAGGCGCATAATTGACATTTCCAAGACGGCTGAAGTGGCGTCCGTGGCGTAGTTTGTTAAAGTGCGTGGCCGCTATGTCAACGAACTTTGGAGACCCAGGTTCGAACCCCAGCAGCGATAGAAAATTATTTGAATTAAAATAATTTTTCTGTACGGCCGCCACCTCTCTGCAGACAATGGCAAACCTCAGAGAGTAATCAAAATGCCATGTCCGGTTCGGTCCGGTCCGGTCCGGTTCTCGGTCAATTGTGTACAAACTTAATAACACGCACAACACAATTGATCATAAGAAGCTAGGTCAAAGTCCTTTCAAGGGCTGAAATGGCCAGTTATTTATTTATTTTTAAGACGGCTGAAAACACAAACATTTGGGAATTTGGTGCGCAAAATATCGATTGTGGCATGGGCTGAGTGGCTAAGAACTTTTCTTGAATAAAGCAAGAAAGAAAAACCAAACATATTAAAATTTAAAGCATAGTCAGTTGCAGTTATTGAGGTAACTTTTTACATAAGTTGCACTTATAAATGTCTCGTACTGTTGCAAAAATCGAGGAATTGCGTGCACAAGGGTTGGGATTATCGAGTCTGTACTGTAATATTTTATATAATATAAAAGTTATTATTTGTGTACATAGATATATCTTTTAGAATTGGAAAATGAGAAGTTATCACTTCTATCATGTGGTCATAGGCACACACCTTCTTTTTTTTTTCTCAGGAAACATGTTGCAAATCGAAGTTTAACTTCCTTAAACCTGGAATTTCTGTGTTTAATTTTAAACTTTCCTTAACCCGCATCCATCGTTTGCATCAAATTGATGCAAATTCTTGAAACACATTCATATATTAAAAACAAATATGCATATTTAAATTCAGAATTTTAGCTACCTTGCTAAAATATCAAAATAAACAAGTGAGCAGTTCTACAGTTAGAGATAGTCTTATACTTATCGCGCTAGAATAGTTAATAAATTGAAAATATTCCAATGAATAATATTGTCTTTTTGTATCTGGATCAAATTGATGCACAACGTACTTTTCGTTTCTAAAAATTTCCGATGGATGCGGTTTAATAAGCTAAACAGAGTTTTTTCGGTAGTTTTTTCGAGATGAGTTATCGGTAGTAAAATTTAAACTATTTTAAACTTTGTTTACGTAAACCTCTGTTTAAAATTGAGATGAGTTAACGGTACTTAAACAAGAAATACCACTGTGAGCAGATTTAAATTTTTTAAATGGTAATTTGGAGTAATAAATATGGCAGTTAAAGTATTTTTTTTTTTCAAATTTTCTATTTTTGTAAATCAAGAATTAATTTCAGCCATTAATTTCAAGAAATATTAACTAGTCCCGTATGGAATAAGTAAAAAATTGCATTTTACATTTTTAGAACGGGTATAGTTGTCTGTATGAATGTAATACTGTATTTAAAATTCTGTATTACCAAATTTTGCATTTACAAAAAACTGTGTTAAAAAAATGCTGTATGCCAAAATACTTTTTCACAAAAGTGTGCTTTTACAAAATTCTGTAAAAGGGAAAGAAAATGTTGTAAACGGAAAGCAGAGTTTTGGAGAGCAACATTTTGAAAAAAAAAGATTATATTGATATATACAAATTTTTAACCCTTTTTAGGGCATAGAAGATACTTTACCACCAATATTTTCGTTTGAATATGTTGTGAGAAAATAAGTACGATATTTGTTTTTGTAGGGGCAACACTAAAAAAGAGCAGTCTAGCCAACCTTAAAAAAAAACTGACTTCTGTTTGACCAAGAATTATAGAAACAAGATTACGAGTTCCGCAGTCCCGTTATCTAATGCTCTCTTTTTCAATTGAGTGCATGACGTCACACAGCACTTCTGCTTAACAAAAACGAATGCAAATGTGAGATCTCTTAGGCAACTTGAAGAAATTGAAAATAAATTCTTTCGGAAAAGTAAAGTAAAAATAACTACTCTTCTGTATAAAGATATGGATATTTTCGTATACGAAAAAATAAAAATTTTTTAAACTTTCACGATTCTTATCTCCTAAACCATTCGAAACCGACAAAATGTTATTGCACCAGTAGGTTTAGGAGGTCCATATACATATTATAAAAATATTTAGGCGTGGACCCTAAGTAAAATTATTCCAAAGTCTGACAATAGCGCTCGATGACGTCATGCGCTCTCTCTCTCTTTCATTTGCGGAACGCGTAATCTTGTTTCTATCCTGTACACCATGTTATTTTTGTTAGTAAGGACAGTTGCTTTGATGGGAATATTGTCCCCACTGCCCGAGACGTGTAATGCATGACCGTTCAAGTAATCCTATTTGTTTTAGGATTTTTTGCAGGATGCCAGTTTATTTGAATGACACTGAGAAGGCATTGGAGAATATTTTTGTAATTTCAGATGATGGTTCAGAAGACGGATTTAAGTCTGATGAGGTAGAAGATTGCAAAGAATGATGGAATCAGATGTTGATGCCTTCCCAAGTTCTTCTACGCCGGAACATATAAATTCCACACCAAGTAATAGACCAGATGCAGGTTCTTCGACATCAACACCACCGATGTCTGTTGGACGATCTGGTAACTCACTTGAAAAGTTTTTGACAGCAGGAGCTCAGGAGATATCAGACCCACCAGACGAAGAATATTGTGATGAATCTAATTGTGAAGATGAATGCTGGGGGAAGAATATGTGGGTTTCTCGGCCAGATGTTGATGTCTTCGATGAGGTTCTAATAATACGTACTCATTGAATAGAATAGCACGTCCAGTAGCCCACTTTAGTAAATTTTTCAGTTATGAAGTATTTGGTTTGATTGTTTTTCAAACAAACTTGTATGCGGTTCAGGAAAGAACAAAGAATTGGACACCTGTTGACAAAGCAGAAATTCCCTTTTTGCATTCTAATTATCTTGGGATATCACATTTTGCATCAACAAGACTGGTATTGGTCATCAGACCCTGGATTTGAAGTAAATGAAGTGGCTGATGTTATGACCGTAAAACATTTCAAGAAAATATTGGAGGTACTTTATTTAAATAATAATAGAAAACAGCTCAACAGAGGAAGTCCTGATTTTGATAAATTATACAAATTGCGTCCTCATATATCTTTGCTCACTGACGCTTTTCAAAATAATGCCTCTAACTCATCATCACAGAGTATAGATGAAATCATGATTCTCTTCAAAGGTAGATCCAAAGGTATATGCTACTTAACCTATAAAAAGGGGCTATATAATAAAGGTGCCGACTTATTTGACCAAGTGAAGGGGACATATTCTATAGGACGAAGAAGCAAACGCTGGTTCGTATATTCTTCTTCTTAGTTGACGCTAGTCTTACGAATGCTTTAATTTTATATTTTTGAACATCAAGGGTGATACAGCTAACAAATTTAGAAATAGCTTTTTCAAGAATATTGATTGGTGGTTATAACAGCAGAAAAAAAAAGCTCAAGCCTTTGTTAGATAACACGGGCGCATAGGTCAGACGTAGAATACGTTAGTCATTAACAGCCTTATTCAATAGATTTCCTTAAACAACCTTTAAACGCTTGTTTAGTTACGCACTGTATAAGGCTTTACGCAGCTTCTATGCAACCTTGCTAACATTGTTATTCATAAACATTTTTTCATTTTCTGCTTATGACAAAAACATAAAAAGAGAAGACCTCCAAAATGTTATTTTAACAGAATTTCGTGAGCGAACCTGACGGGCCATCGAGAAGTGAAACATGTTGTGTTTTTGATAAAATCGTGAAACATGTTGCGCTACTCAGAAAAACCGGTATTCTTCTTGTTGCGAAGATCACAAATCATTTAAATTTTGTGATTGTGTTTGTAATTGCCATTTCTATCAACAAAAATAGCGAAAATTTACAACAATGCACTTTTTCGCAATTTTGTTTAATTTCTATGAAGCTGGCATTTTTTCGCAAAATTCAATTTCATTGGATATGATTGCGGAGGCGTGGGTTCAATTCCGGCGGCTGGCATGATTTTTTTTTCTTAAAATATACATTTTTTTATTTTTTTTAATCAATTTTTAGTAAATAATTTGTAATTTTTATAAATTTCAAGCGAAGAACTTATTTGTTTTCAGTCATTTTGTTTTTTTTTTTTTATTATTTAAGCTTAGGTAGTATCGCAAAGGCGCGGGTTCAATTCCGGCGGCTGGCATGATTTTTTTTTTCAATTTCACATTATTTATTATTTTTTTTAAACAATTTTTTAATAAATAATTCTATAAATAAAATTTTGAGCAAATAATTTACTTCTTTGCAATCATTTTATTTTGTTTTATTATTTAAGCTTAGGTGGTTAATACATATATATGTGCATATGCTTAGAGTAAATTTTATTTTTAATTTTTATGATGATTTCGCATGGATGTTTAATTGAATTATAATTTTTTTTCCTCAAATGGTTGCATTATTTAAAAAAAAATTATTTCATTTAAAAGTAAGTATTATTAAAAAAAACTGACAAAATGTATAAAATTAATTAAATTATTTGCAAGAAATGGTAAAAAATTAAAATAAAATGTACTCTAAACATATGCACAGACAATACATATTAACTTCCTAAGCTTAAATAATAAAACAAAATAAAATGACTGCAAAGAAGTAAAGTTTTTGCTCAAAATTTTATTTATAGAATTATTTATTAAAAAATTGTTTAAAAAAAATAATAAATAATGCGAAATTGAAAAAAAAATCATGCCAGCCGCCGGAATTGAACCCGCGCCTTCGCGATATTACCTAAGCTTAAATAATGAAAAAAAAAAGCAAACTTATAAGGCAAAATATGCAGGCGAATGACAATCGGTACGACATTTTGGTGGGAAAATGTCGAGTTGTCACTCCACCCCATGGTATAATAATACATGGTAGCATTGACAACTGCTTATTTTCTCTTCAACAGGAAAACATAAACTGTCAAAAACAGCTTTTTGTGGAAATACATCAGCAGCTGCTGTGGTTGTTGTTTTTTTTTCACTTCAACGTTTTCAACATTGCTTGTGTTTTCAATGGCGGATTGTGAGCGCTCTCTTTTTGAGTATATTTTTTGACAGTATATGATTTCCCAAGCAACTGTCAATGCTACCTTGTATTATTATACCATGACTCTACCCCACAAAATTTCATTATTTGAGAAGGCTAATACGTACGGCCAAATATCCCTCTTATACAACTCTTGCCACAAAAACGAAATGAGAATTATAAGAACTAAGGTTGCAACTGCAAGAGAACAGAGTGCGATGCTGTTGCTGCTTGTCGGAATATGTGTGTACGTGTGCGATGCTGTTGCTGCTTGCTTGTATGGAATATGTGTGTACGTTTCTCACACTGGTTCTGTGATGAACACACAGATAATCGTACTGCTCTTACACATGATGTTATAATACATAAAATACAAAGCATATGAAAATTAATACAAAATTTGAAGGAGTTAAATTTTGATTTACTTATAGAATCAAAAAAATTATATATAGCAATATGATTATTTAAATACAAATGAAAAGAAGAAATATTAAATATGTTACGAGCATACTTGAATTTTCTTCAATGCATGCATAAAGTATTAAAAACTTATAATGAAAGTGACAAACATTTTCTCAAAATTTTGTGCTCCAGATTAACACTCCCGTATAACGTATTCTTCGTTAAAAATCAAATGTCGGTATCTGTCGCGGCATGAAATCCCGCCTATCTGATAAAAATTACAAAAAAAGCATCAATACTGTGCTTGTAAAAGTTCAATACAAAAATGTAGTCGAGCATTTACCCACAGCAAAGCACAAAGACGAACAATAAACGAATGTAATAAAATGCAGTTAATGCAATGTTCCACTTTGTATCACGCCTTGTTTTGCGCAATTTCATAGAGCACAATGAGTCCCTGACTGGCAGTGGAGATATTTCTCCCACCATTTTTCAAAATGTTCCTAAGAAGTTGGCTTGGAAATAATTTTTTTCGCTTGCTCGCTATGCTTTTAAGCCACTAACAGTTTCCTTTGTTATTTAAGCGAGCATTCATATGATAAGCTGGCGTTTTTTTACAGCTCGCTTGGTAAAAAACACAGCTATTAAATTTTAATTATAACATTAACCACTTACTTACTTACTTATCTGGCGCTTACAACCGTAAGTCGGTTTTGGCCTCGTATAAGAAAATGCGTCAGCCATTTCTGTTCTGCGCTTGCTGGCGCCAGTTGGAAACACCAAGCGTGGTCAGGTCATCCAACACCTGATCCTTCCAACGAAGATGTGGGCGTCCTCTTCTGCGTTGACCACCACCGGGCACCGAATCGAATATTTTTTTCGCTGGAGCGTCGTTTTCCATTCGCTCAACATGACGTAGCCAGCGGACCGCTCGATTTTAATGCGCTTAACTATGTCGATGTCAGCGTACAGCTCATACAGCTCGTGGTTCCATCGAATTCGGTATTCGCCATTAACGCAGATTGGACCGAAGATTTTACGAAGGATCTTTCTGTCGAAGGCTCCCAGAGTCTTTTCATCAGAACTGCTCAACGTCCAGGTTTGTGCTGCATATAATAGGACGGGCATGATTAGTGACTTATAGAGCGTGAGTTTTGTTCGTCGAGAATGGGCTCTGCTTCTCAATTGCCTACTTAGCCCAAAGAAACACCTGTTGGCAAGAGTTATCCATAAAGAGTTATCCATTAACATTAACCACACTAAGGGAAATAACGCATATAAACATTATCTACGCCTGAGTATAAATTTTATTTAAATATTTACGTGAATAAATCCAAAATGTTCTTAACAAATCGTTTTTTCCCGTATTTCAATTTTATGTATACCACACACCTACACACCTATTCCATACAGCTGAAATAGCCGACAAGCACTCACAAGAGTGACAACCGGTGCAAGACATTCGTGAGAAAATGTCCGGTTAAGTATCTAGATCCCAGAAGTGCACTAAGAGAAAAAATATTAAATTTATACAAAAACTTTTTTAATTTATCCAAAAAGCGAGTCATTTTTGCACCAATAACGCATTTGCATAAATCGACTACACTAAGGAAAATAACGCATATTAGCATTATCCACGCCTCAGTATAAATTTTATTTAAATATTTACGTGGATAAATCAAATGTTTTAGGTTAGGTTAGGTTAGGTTAAAAGGGAAAGGCAACTTTACGTTGCCTACACGGGGGCCTATTGGTCCATTGTGGTTCCCTATATCTGTGGTCCTAATATGGCAAAATCAACTAAGTCTTGCTAGTCACTGGAGCGAGGTTGATCAAATGTTTTCCTTACATTTATACCACACACGTACACACATATTCCACGCAAGCAAGCAGCAACAGCATCGCACACGTACACACATATTCCGACAAGCAGCAACAGTATCGCACTGTTTCTGCAGTTTATTTCTTGCATTTGCAGCTTTATAGTTCTCATTTAATTTTTGTTGCAAGGGTAATATAGCTTGCAAGTTTGGCAAAGAACAAAAATGATGTAGGGTGGAGTGACAACTTGATATTTCCTATGAAATATCTTACACCGGTTGTCATTTACCTACATATTTTTGTACATTACTTTTTCGTTCTCTATTTAACAGTTGGTGCAATATTAGGGCACCAACTGTCAAAAATAGTATAAATTAGAGAACGAAAAAAGTGAAGCGAAATTATACAGGCAATGACATTTGATGAACGCAATATGAAGAAAATAATACAACCATTAATAACATATTCAATTTAAATATGTTGTTTTTTAAATTCAACATTTTTATATAAATTTTCTTTAAATGCGATAATTTATTTTCAAATAGTAAATATTTGAAAGATATTTTAAAAAAATTCGTTCATTATTTTAATATATTTTTTATTAATTCTGTTTAAATAATTAAATATTTAATTTAATTAAAAAAGTATTCAAATAAATTTCAAATATTTACGTAGTCGATTTATGCAAATGCGTTATTGGTGCAAAAATGACTCGCTTTTTGGATAAATTAAAAAAGTTTTTGGATTAATTTAAATATTTTTTCCCTTATTGAACGTAAATATTTAAAATTTATTTAAATACTTTTTAATAAGATAAAATATTAAAATATTTATACAGAATTAATAAAATATATATTAAAATTATGCACGAATTTTTTTAAATATCTTCAAAATATTTACTATTTGAAAACAACACTATCGCATTTAATGAAAATTTATGTAAAAATATTGAATTTTAAAAACAACACATTTAAATTGAATATGTTATTATTGGTTTTATAGTAGCGCAGGAAACCCCATAGCTCAGAACAGAAGAGCAGTGTTCCCAGATTAGGAGATTTTCCCCTAGATTTAAACACAGTTGTTCAACTGCTATGCTTAAAGTTATTGATGATATTCGCGTACCCTATGATGAAGGACACGTTACTCTTCTTTGCCTTTTGGACTTTTCGAAGGCTTTTTACTGTGTTAACCATTCGCTACTTGTCCGTAAGCTTGAGCATCTATTTGGATTTGATAATTGTGCGCTGTCGTTAATATCAAGTTACCTTAATAGGAGAGAACAAAGGGTTAAGATAGATAATATATTTTCAGATTATAAGACCATTAATTCGGGTGTCCCTCAAGGCTCAATTCTTGGGCCTTTACTCTTTAGTATTTTCATTAATGATATTTTCAGCATCTGTCAGAATGTTAAAATCCATGCTTACGCTGATGACATTCAGTTATACATATCTAACCGTGTTGGACTCGTTGAAGATTTATGTTTCAGGTTAAACTAAGATTTAGATGCAGTTTCTAAGTGGGCTTCAAGGAATGATCTCTGTCTTAATGCCAATAAATCATACATTCTGCCAATTTTTAAAAATAAATTAGAACTTCTTGACATTCCACCTCTACATTTAAATGGTAGTCAACTTAAGATTGTTGATAAAGTAAAAAACTTAGGCTTTTATGTTAACTCTAAGCTGTCGTGTACTGATCATATAAACAGTGTTCTCAGAAAAATATATTGCACATTACGCTGCGTTCGGCTATCTGCAGAGTTTACTCCTATCGAAATAAAAAAGAGACTCGTCCTCCAATTAATAATTCCGCTTATTTCTTATTCGGAACTTGTTTACAGTGATCTTGATTCTCATTCTGCTCACAAAATACAGGTCGCTTTTAATGATGCAACAAGATATGTTTATAACATGAGACGATTTGAACACATATCGATACTAAGTAAGAAAATATTAGGATGCACTATAATGAAATATCTTAAGATTAGAAACTGCATGTTCTTACATAAGTTGATAAATTCTAAAACTCCCAACTACTTATATCAAAAACAATTTAGCACTTCTTCCAGGACATGTAATTTAACTATCCCCAAATTCTCCTGCCTTCACACTAAACGTTTGTTCTTCATCAACGCCATTAAACTTTGGAATTCATTACCTCATTTCATAAAGTCTATTGTCAGTACGAATAAATTTAAATGCTCCGTTATTTCATTTTTTTCTAACATCTAAGCATAACTATTTTAACACTCTATTTCTACTCTATCACATAATACTTCTTAAACCATTATTCTTGACTTCTTGCTTTAACTTGCTGATTTACTTTTAAGTTATTATAATCTTATTTAATACCATTCAGTTGTTATTGCTACCCTAATATTAAGCTTGTTAATTATTAAGATTTGATGATTCATTCTTATAATGCTTTTGAAAAAATTGTTTAATTAAAATATGTTTTATATGTATGTTGTTGGTTATGTATTGTTATTTTCTTTTAATTAATATTGTCTCTTTTTATAATTGCTCATCATATGTTAAATTTTTGCTTATCCGACTCATCTTTACTCTTTGTAATTTAATCCTGTTTTATTTATCAGTTTTAAAATATATATTTATATCGATTGTACTTCAAAAGATCTAGAATCTTATTGTACTGATGGTAATATTTATTAAATAAATAAAAAAAAAAAAAAAAATAAATTTAGGGTTTTTTTTTCGGGAACTGTATTTTTTGTGCATTTGATGCACCCTTTTGTGTTCTCTTTTTCATTGTGTTTTTGCTCTTACAAGGTTTATTTTGTTAAAGTAAGTCAAAACAATTGCGTACCATCGAAACAATACTGCTTCGTAGCTGATTGTTTGTCGAATGAGTGAAATAGCACCAGAATATGTGTGATATGAGAGGCTGTTTTAAATTCTGACGAAGAGAAAGCATATATTTAAATTTGATTTTATTTTTTTTTTGTATTTTTTAATGACTAAAATACCATTGAATTTGTAGCCAACAAAAAAAAAAAGGAAAAAATTTTAAAAAACAAAAATTAGAAAAATCGTGGAAGCATGTCTCTAAATTTATTAAGCAGTTTTTATTTTACTAAAATTTTGTAGAAAAAATCTAAAAAGTTCAACCTAATTTCTATCGAAAAATAATACTTTCATAAAATATAGTATATCTGCCTTATGTTTCTTAAAAAATTGGCTGCGCAAAGTTGCGCATAAGATAAAACACTTAATTTAAAAAAACGCTTAAAAAACAAGTTTTCCTCAAAACGCACTAATTTTCAAGGCAAATTCTGTTAAACTAAAAGATGTTTGTGAAAGATGTGTTTGTGTTAATTAACAAAGGTACACTAAGGGAAATAACGCATATTAACATTATCCACGCCTGAGTATATATTTCATTTAAATATTTACGTGGCTAAATCAAATATTTTCCTTACAACTCGTTTTTTCCCATATTTAAATTTTATTTATGCCACACACTGACACACATATTCCATACAGCTGCCAAGCAGCAGCAGCATCGCACTCTGTTCCGATGCAGTTTCTTCGCACCAGCAGTTGCAGGTCTTATAGTTCTCATTTAGTTAATGTTTCAAGGGTAGTATATCATGAATATTTGGCAAATATGATTTGTGAGTGCGGTGGTGAGTGCGAAGCATGATGAATTCATGTAAGGTGGAGTGACAACTCGATATTTTCTCAAGAATGTCACTCCACTCTACATGATTTCATCATGCATCGCACTCACCACCGGACTCACAAATCATATTTTCACAAAAAGAAAATAAAATATACCACTAAATGGCGTTTGATATGGACGCAGCTCGTGGGAAATATTCAAATAAATTGTTTTTCAATTTCAATATTTTTATATAAATTTTCCTTAAATACGATAGTTTTATTTTCAAATAGTAAATATTTGAAAGATATTTAAATATATTCGTGCATAATTTTAATATATTTTTTATTAATTCTGTTTAAATATTTTAATATTTTATTTAATAAAAAAAAGTATTTAAATCAATTTTAAATATTTACGTGGTCGATTTAAATAAATGCGTTATTGGTGTAAAAATGACTCGCTTTTTGGATAAATTAAAAAAGTTTTTGGATAAATTTAATATTTTTTTCCCTTAGTGTACTTAAAATTAGTAAGATATATTTTTGTTTTCTCTTGCGTATTGCCATGTTTCCGTCTGTCCGATTGTCTCTCTGTCCATCTGTTATGGCGGTTAAAGCTCTTATATTGAAGCGATCTTAATGAAATTCAAAATATGTAATTTCTTTATTACTTGAGTTTGTGTTTTTAAGTTCCTCAATAAATTACTATGTACAAAAAAACTAATGTTATTTTTTTGCAGTCCAAAAATTTATTTTGATATTGTATTTATTTACATCAATTAAACAAAGTATTCAATAAATTAACTCAAAAAAATTTATGGGTTTTTTTTATTTTTAGGGGAAAATTTAATCAATTTTTTCAGATTTAGGGGAAAGAAGCTCAACCTATCTGGCAACACTGCAGAAGAGGATGAATTCAGTCGTTCGCAGAAGGTGATGCTGTGATGAACTGTGTCGCTTTACGATGCACATTCTAAGTACACTCTTAAAAAAACCAACCTATTGATTTGTAGATTCATAATACTTATGCATACATTTTTTACTTCGTGGAATTTCAATTAGTTCGTATATATTAATTTTATATAATTCATACATACACCTATCACGATTCTTTGCATTGTTCATTCATATTCTTATATTAGTAAATTTTTTAATACTTTATATTTTGATTACTTCCTTACTTATTTGATTTGATTCCTTCTATTTACTTCCATATTTTTCATAATTAATTTCAATTACTCGTATATACGAAGATTTTTTATTATTTAAGGGGAGATACGCAGTCAGAACTTTTTTTTTTTTCAAAAATTTTTTTTGCATTTTCTTAAAGCCTTAAGTCTCAAGAATATGTGGTGAAAATATCAAGTCGATATCTCAAAAAATAACAAAGTTATAGCCTACTGAGTGAACCGCCTTCTAGAGCGCGCAGTGCTGGCGCTTTTTTTCAAACGCGTTTTTCTCGAAACCATGTTTTCAAAGTCGGTGACCAAGATTTCTCAAAGCTCAGTGAAGCGATCGTTTTGATTTTTTTGCAGGCTTATTGTACACATAATAATCTCGTACCTGTCATAGGATTTTTTTTTTTTTAAGCTTCGTTCATTTTTTATACGCAAAACTATGACGAATTTTTGGTCGAAAATCGTTTTTTTACGTTCGAAAGTCCGTCATTTTGTGAAAAATCAATATTTTCAAAAACGGCTATGACAAGTACGAGTTTTAAGTATCTACTTTAATAATATATTTAATTTTTTTGTTTCAGATGAATTAAGAAGGAGCAATCTTGGTCACCGCATTTCACCTTTTTTTCAGAGCGCTCTACAAAAACTGCTGTATCGACCTTAATATTAAATTTTTTTTAATAAAAAAAAAACTAAAAATACTCTTGAATGCGTATATTTTTAGGTATAAAAGCCCTCATTTAAAAATATACAATAGGTTTCCTTAAAAAAATTCACAAACATGACCTTTTTTTTCGGCGTCTGCACAGAAAATAAAAGAATTGATTTATTACCTAAACTAGTTTAGCTAATGTGAAAGTTTCTATTTCACCTAATCTTTTCAACAACTTTTCTACTTACACAGTTAATTTAACAATCATGCATTAGGTAATTCACCTAATTCAAATTAGTTAATTCAACTAAAATTTTGCAAAACGCAAAAGTAAAGAGCACAGCGCTCTCCTATAAAAAACATAAATAAAAACAAAGTGAGAAAATTTTACAAAAAGTAAAGCCTCATTGCGAGAATTGAACTCGGGCCGCTTGCGTTCAAGTCAAACGCTTTACCGCTGTGCTGTTACGCCGTTTGATAATTTGTGAACAAAATGTATATAAAAATATGAGGTCCACAACTCTGAAATTATGTTTCCACTGGCCATCTACAGCAATTTGATTAATTGGTATGTAGAGTAAATTTCTGGATTGGAAATTTAGCTCAATAGATAAGGCGTTGGTTGTTGAAATCTTGAGATCACAGGTTCGAATCTCAGCGGTGGCAAAGAAATTTTTCAGTCATTTATACAATGTATATATCTCTCTCATACTATCTACTATAAAACAAATCTTTCTTCTCTATCATGTGACGAAATGAAGTAAAGTCACCTAAGGAGGGAAAGTTTCACTTCAAAATAGAAATTGCAAAACAAAAAACATATTTTTTGCATATTTTTTCCCACTTAAGAGTGGGAATGCTATCTAAATAATTAGATGATTTTTCTACACTTAGTAGGTGGCTTGCCTAATCTGAAGTGGTCATAGTTTAAAAAAAATTAGCTAATTCTTCTAATAAATTATGTGTCTTATCTATTTTATGGTTGAAGGTACACCTAAATATTTAGGTTTTTTTAGCTACTCTCGCAGTTAAACTACCCAATATAATTGCATATAATTAACATTTAGAAATTGGTAGCGCACCTAATCAAATTCGTTGACTGAAAATCACCGGATTACTTTAGCTGAATTGACTACATTTTTAGGTAAAAGTTCTACTCTTTTTTTTCTGTGTGGCTGCGTTGCTCCCCTTAAGTAATTATTCGTATATATTAAGATTTCGTATAATTCATTCAGATTATCTATTAAGATTATCTATTAAGACATTATTCATTCATATTACTTATATTAATGAGTTTTCAGAAGAAAAAATGAACAATACCAGTGACTAAAAATAAAAACATAAAATAAAAAATAAAAACTTACAAATCTAGATAATTGTGACACCTATTTCGCTCAGTGAGCTCAATTTGAGAGAGCACCAATACTAACAAGACAAAATAAAATGTGACTGTGTTAGAATCAGTGTTGCTAGAGAGACGAACTGAAATTTACCACTATTTGGGAACAAATTTACCACTTTCGGAGAAAATTTACCTTTTAGCAAAATAAACAAAATTTAAAACTTTTTAACTGATTAACAACCGTTAAAATTTTTTTGTTGGTATACATATACATATTTATCTCTCATCAACAAGCTAACCGTCAACTCTTGACGTGTAAAAACCGGGACTTACCGGCTATTTTGCTTCGTTATTTTTGAATTTAATAACCCCTTTTACATTGGTGTTCTTTTGAACCCAAGTTGAAGATGCAACACAAGCGTACGTCAATTTGTTCCCCCTTTCTTCTCAGCCAATTCGCCGCAACTAGCCTACAAACTCGAAAAATTGCTTTCAATTATAGTTCAATGTAAAAGGGGTCTTTGTTCAATAAAATTGAAATTGAATTGCATTTCCACACCATGGTGTAATAAAAATAAGGTGTTAGTGAATTTTTGACAACACCAAGAATAGCTTTATTTCTGTCAAAAAATTAAGCGCGAAAGAGAGGAGTCGTTGATAGTTGTTGTAGATGATGTGTTATAGTTTGTATAGGTTATTGTGCGAATAAAGTTTAAATAAATATTTAATTCAATTAATTGTGCCGTGTTGTGTTGACAAAAAGTTATTGCAGTTGTCTTCGCCCAGGAGGAGATTCACGCTTCGAAGGAGACATCGACTCCTTCAAGAAAAGATCGAATGCCATGAAAGAATGTTCAATACCTCCACTTCAACAATAATAGCCATCAAAAGAAGTGGACATGGCATTGAGCTTCGACCGACTGCACGTTAGCTGTTTTATTTTCATTCCAATTCACCATCAGCTGTTTTTGACAGGAGCGGGGCGAAAAAATTTATCATTTTGAGAGAGAAGTGTTAAATTCACTAACACCTTATTATTATTACACCATGTTCCACACCACCTTTGAGGTATGCAATTTCGTGCGTTACCGATTTTTTGGGTGTTCGGTTCCCCTGTAGGCTTATGTCACCCAAAAATTATATAATGAAATACTTTAAAGAATTCATACAATAATAATAACCTCTAGAGGCTTAAAACATATTTTATTGGCTTTGAACTCCAATGAATCAAATCAAATTCATATAAGTGTGAAACACATAAAAATTTATTTTTAAAATTTGGCTGAGACACATCCCGATTGAAAAATTTAAGTTTAATTCTAATGAAAAGACCAACAAGTATATCACTATTGCAGTTGATGCAGCAAGAGTTTGCACCATACTCCCTTAATTTCTTGGAACAAATATTCGCTGAAGCCTACTCTGTGGCAAGCACCGCCAAATAGTTCAAGGAACTTTTATTCTAACATCATCATGACTATCAACTTAATATATTACGCAAATACATAATCAAAGCAATTTTACAAATTTTATAGATAAAACAAATGCTAGTTCGTACCAAAGCAATATTTATTCCAATCAAGCAAATTTTCAAAGAAAACAATGATAGTTGACAACTCTGATGGGATGGAATATAACAGAACTTTTACAAAACGACCGTGGTGAAAATAAAAAGCCAAAAATGGGCAAAGGGGTGTTGCCCTGCATATATAAGCCAAATTTTTGATATCGAATAGCTTGGAAAGTAAAAGTCACAGAACATGCAAACTCAGAATGGAGTTACTATTTTGTGATTTCCTGCTGGTAGTGCGTATGCTGCGGTATGAGTTCGGTTATGTCTGCACATGAGTGAAGAAAGAAAAAAATTATTTTAATAAAAATACAAAAAACAAAAAACAATCAATTTTTATATGGTCGAATTACTAGTTATGTATATTAAAACTGTAATCAATTTTTATAAATTTGCTGTTTTTGATTATGTGCTTTGGCTGTAAGTAAAAAGACAAATAATATTATATTTTTTGTGTTTTTATTGCACATATTTCAGCTCACTTTGTGGGCCTTCATCAGGACTATAAAATACGCAAGGAAACACATAACATTAATAACAATATATACACAAGAAAATCACAAAAAATTTACCATAAACACATAAGAATTTTGATAAGTTATTGAAATGAAACATCACTAACATATTTTTATTTTTTTAACTATTTAAAAAAACTTAAAAGATGTTTGTCACCTTCATCGTCCACTGTGTTTATATTGTGCAATAAAAACACAAAAAAGATAATATTATTTGTCTTTTTATTTACGGCCAAGGCCCATAATCAAAAACAGCAACATGCAACAAAAAAGCCGAAAAACAACAACTTTTTATAAATTTTTTATAAATTTTTTATGAATGCATGAAATAAGGGAACAGTCTATAATGCCAATACATTCTGACAAAATGTTTTTTAGCCTTTTCTTTTTTTAAATAGATAACTTCTTCTATTGTACTGTATTCACCTCTATTATATGACCTTATGACCTGAAAAAACTTCTTTGGAATAAATTACTTTTTTTTAAAGTAATCAATTTTTAAGAAATGTACATAGAAGACATGTGTATATAGACACAATAAAAAAAAAATTAGCAATCTTTTATACGACCAAGTGCATCGTGAAATGTTCTGCTATGTAAATTACTACTCCATGAGTAAAAAATTTAAAACAATCCATACAGAATCGAGAGAGAGAGAATAAAATGGGAGTGAGCAAATTGCATAGTGAGTCAAAATGCACCGTTTCAATAAATACAAGAGAATCGGAACGAGAAGCCAATCCCGAAGCAACGAAGGCAAATGTTAAATAAATTTCAACAACAACAAGTTAAAATATAGTTCGTATAAAAAAAAAAAAATGATCCACCATCATCGGTTGGTGGCGATAAAGGTGGCAGGAGCATGAGTTTGTGGCAACAGCCACACTTAGATACAAAACGAAGCAACAACGGACAGACCGAGTTTATTCAGTATCGCACAAACAATATACATGGAAACATCTCAATTGGAAAGTAACGGGTTCGCATGGTGTCTCGCATATCATGAAGCGTTCAACGAACAAATAGAATAAATACTTTAAACAAATCTGTGTGCAGTTGTGTAAATACCAGGTGGAAAATTAAAGTGATTATCCAAAATAGACGGAAACTCTAAGAAACGCTAGTAAATGACCTGGTATATCAATAATATTGATTCGGGTAAATAATAAAACAACTAATAAAATAAGTGTTTATTTAAGATCCAATACATGGTGTAGTGACATAGTTCCAAAGCACAAAGAAGAATGCATCACCAACCAACCCTTATTATGCTTCAACACAATCTTAGTTGTCTATCTCCGTGCTAGACACGCATCATTGTTTTTAAATTTTCTTAATGGTTGAAAATTTATCAACCCATGTCGTTAAAAGAAATTTGAAGTAATTAATATTTTTTTATACATGTACGTACTATAACAATATTTAAAATTGGTCCGATACAAATTTGAATGCAGGTGGTGGGTGTTAATGGCTTTAAGAACACGTATGAATTCAATTGAGGAAAATTGCATTCAGTTATAAAAAACAACTCAAAGACATGCACAACATACACGTATACATATGTATATGTATATCAGTAAATATTGAGTACATGTTTGAAATCGATTAAAAATTTTATGTAGGAACTTCATATCTGGAGTAGAATCAAAAGTTTATAAAAATTTCATCAATAAATTGTGTACACGTCGATAAATTTGACAGACACAGGCATACCGACAAAATCCACATGAGTTCACCTCTGTTCAAGCCAGAACATGCAGAAACAATTATTGTGATGTCTCGGCCATACCAGAAGGCAATCACTTCATTTTATTGTAAATACCTTTATAATAGTCTTGCAGTTAGAATTATCGGTTAATAGGCACGAAACACGATTTTAACTCGTATAATATTTTATAAGAATACAAATTTAAAAACATCTTACCATCGTCAAAAAAAAGGAATAAAAATAGTACACAAATGTAAATATAATTAAAGAACCAATCATTTTCGGTTTTACCTATTATGGAACAGTGGAAGCTTGAGTCTAAATAATTAAATAAATGATATACATTTCATTGCAGCAGAAATAAAAACATTTTGTCTCTTCAGAATAATGAAAAACATACATAACAGGAAACATAAAGTCATATACTTATTAAGATATACAAACTTGAATACACACATATTAACATATGTATACAAACGCATTGCAAGTGTGATAATCGTTCTGGTAATCTAAAAAATTACGGAAGGTCATATGACGTTTGAGAGTAAGTCATAAAAATAAACTGCTTTACTCATGAACTTAATTAAGTTTATTATAAGGATTAAACAGACAAAACTTAACGAAAAAACTGCACTGATATATTGAGCTTCAGCGCAATTATTGATTTGAATAGCTCACAATAAATTGGTACACATACGAATGGAACACATTGTAAGCAACATAATTATTATGTGTTATGTTAAATAATACAAGCGCTAGATATTCAACTCAGTGCTTTAGTTTGCTAAGCTTTAAACAAAAATTCCTTGAAAATGACACGTAAATGTATGCCAAATATATTGTAATTATGTATTAAATAAGCTATGTTTGTTTACAAGGAGCAAGAAAAAAGGGTTATAAATGTCTCAATGTTTGGGTTCAATGAACTTAAAGTTCATCTTATGAATCGATTGAAGAACCTGTGGTAGGTTTGAAGTAAATTTGAACATATCATGTACATGCTTAAACATGATTATATCTTAAAAATTATAAATGGCAATGTTCGAGTTAACACTGTAGAGCGGTTCAATAAATACCCTTGCCCAGACGAATGATAGAATGCAGGATAACGCAGTGCGCATGTCGCCTATTTTGACATATCATGATGAGACATTATCAGAAACAGTAAACATTAAAAGCTTTAAGGTAGAAAGCAATTTTAAAGTTTAATTTAGGACAAATGTTTGCAATAGAAGTAAATAAAAAAATTAAAAAAGAAATCACATGCACAGATTACAGCTTCGGAGAAAATATTGTTTAAAGTTCTGTATATGTTTGCCATTAAATTATCCCAGTTCTGCCAGAAAGGATTTATTGATGGAATTTTTTTACATGATATTTCTACAGACAAATATTGCACTTTCCATTGCTATTGAGCATTACTTTTGTAATCTTTTCACTGCTTATGGCCTGGCCGTATTTGGGCCAAATGGAAATATAGGTGACCACCGGGACACGTTATGTACTTTGGTACATCAAAATCATATAACATAAAATATATGGTTAAAATAATTGCTAGGTAGAAAGTTTAACGCTTACCTTCTAAATGGAAGCCCAACGTTAAGATTGAAGCTAAATAGTTAAATATTTGTTCATTGTTATATTATTTGCCTTACTCAGAAATATAAAATTGGCATGTAAGATATACATTTTCTCGCACTTTTTTGTTTATATAAAAAAAAAGATATAGATACTTGAATTTAGGGAGGATGTTTAAAGTACAAAATAATGAACAAAATGCAAAAAAAATCATTGAAATTCAACCAATAGATTTCGAGTTATCTATCGAACCGTTTTAAAAAAACTAGTTTCGAGGAAATCGCGTTTAAAGTTTTTTAATTTAAAATTTTGCATATATTTTAAAATTATCGGTTGATAGCACTAACTTTTATGTAATCTGCAATACCAGGTTCATACAGCAATCCAAAAGCAGTCTCAAAATGTTGTTCCTCTAGTTCCTTCGCTTTTTTTTCTCCCTACGGCCTGCTTTAGTTGCATTAAAATGTTGAATTTCTGCAAATTGAACGCGTTGATTATCTTTAAACATCACAAATTTTAAAGCTGAAGGTCCTATTGATACACCCATCATTTCCATGATTTTGAGAACTGTTTTTCGCCCTTCATTGAATATGCTTAGAGAGATATGAGATGCCAGTTCGACGACTTCCTATCTTACGACGCTTAAAAAACACAAACTAACCTTAAGTGAACCACGTACTCAAAAAAAAAAAAAAAAATAAAAATAAAAATAAAAAAAAATTGAGATATATATATAATAACAGAAGTAGAATATGCATAGTATATACAAAGAAAACCCGGTTTTTTACACAAAAAAGAGGAACGAGTAAATATTATAACAACTTTACGTTGTATGGATCTTAGACATAGGTTAACGAAAACCGTTATAACTTCTGTTTTTTTTTAAATATCGATTTAAAAATGTGTATGTATATTCTTAAAACTATAAAGAACACATTAAACAAACAAAAAAATTTTTTTTTAAATTAACACGTATATTATACCTTAATGGCATATGTCTTCATAAATGAGAGAATTCTATACAAATTGCTAAAACGTGTTGTTATTTATAAAGCGATTTCGAAAATTGGAAACAAATTGCTAACAAATAATTTCTCAATAATTCATCAGAGATAGTAATGTGGATCGTTTTGTGCGGGTTTACATGCGGGCTTGATGCGGGATTACACAAACTTTTTTAAAAATACTAAATTTTCTAAAATTTGCTGAAAAATAGAAGATTTATAGCGATTTTTGTGAAAAATACCCAAAATTTTGACCGAAATCTGAACTATCAGTACTAAAAATGCGAAATAATTTTCATTAACATTAAAAATTAATAAAAAAATCATTGACAATTTTGAGTCCAGAGCTCACATTACGAGCCCAGAACGTGAACTGGGCTGATAACTGCTATTGATTTATTGCTATTTAGAAAATATTTTCATGTGATTTCTATAGCTCAGTGCATACAGCGGCTTTATAATTGTGAGGTTGTGAGTTCGAGTCTCAAAAATGTAAACTAGTTTTCTCAGTTTTTTTGTTTAATTTTAAATATGTATAAATTAATTTCCCCATTTTTGCCAAACAAACAAACGGACTGACAAGAAAATACGTTTTTATTGTGTTGTCATCCAGTTCTGAGCTACATTTCAAGTTTCAAAAGTCTAGCTCATTGAGAAGTTGGTTAAAAATGGATTTCAAGATTTGTCGGGACAAGAAATGACACAAGAAATTAAACTAATAAAAAAGAGTTAAAATAGAATAAAAAGAAGTTATATTTTTGGTGCTGTACGTGAATAAAATTTTGTTTAGAATTGTTCGAAGATATTAAAAGTAGGAGTTGTCTTTTTTTGTCTTAAATGGAACCTTCCTTCAGCCTTTGACTTTGTGATCTTAACCGGGTCCAATCTTTGACCAAATTTGTTTCCTAATCCTCATTCTAAAATTCCTTTAATCGTTTTCATAATCCTTGCCCATATCTATGCCCAACTGTTTCCTTATCTTTATCCTAAAATTTTTTTGTTTTATCCGTTTTAAAATCCTTTCTTCAAGCCCCGTTAACATTTTGCCCTAATCCTTATCTAAAACTTGTATAAGTCCTTGCCCCAATGTTATAACTAAGTGCATTGTTTTTTTAAGCAACTCCCCCCTTCTTTATTGCCTTAAGCGATTTTGCAGACATTTTTTATGAGATGAAAAAACCAATGGTTGTTATCATTAAATAAAATTTACCGTACAACGTGTACTGAGTGAGTAATATATCCACGCAACAACACTGCATATTGGTTGCATAACTTGCTACATCCACGACCTGACGACGTCATAATTTGTTTTTTATTTATGTCGTAAGGCCAAGTACAAATCTTCCATTTTCGTTTTTTAACACTTAGAGCATATTTTCACCGAGTATTAATTCCATGCAACACCGTTGCGTGATTGCTGCATTTTCAATCAGTGTTTGAATTGCTTGCTGAAAAATAGCAACAGCACAAAAATCTTAGCTTTGCTTACAATTTTTCAAAAAACAAAAAATTTCGTTTTCAAATTCTCATAAGTAATTATTATCTATATAATATTTTTGTTTGTTTGTATGTATGTATGTATGTTTGGAATAGACTCCTAAACTACTTGACGGATTTTTATAAAACCTATATCAAACGATTCCTTAAATTACTGCGCTGAACATAGGCTATACTAGCAGAGTACCCGACTTTGTTCGGATACAGCTAATTTGAGTTAAATTGAATTAATAGCAAAGAAGGATTAATTTATATGAGTTTCCTTGAAAAATTATTTATTAAAGCATATGTACACGCTCTTGGACAGTCTGCTTAACTTACTGTTATGTTACTAATTTTAACATAACTTTGTTATCGGAATAAAAAGTCAATTTAGTTTTTATTTTCATCAGTGTTTTAATAAAAATCATATGAAGAAGAACAGTTTTGTAAAAATAATTTTATTTCAACATTAAATACATGCAATGTAACATGTAATACATGTTATGTAGGTTTTGCACATTTTTATTCATGTCTCTTTGTTACTATTTTAAAGCTTCTGCGTACACAATATTTATAGGCTTTCCATTTGGTGTTGAAACAAACAAATTATTTGGACTCCCAACACGTGAGCAGCCGACATATCTGTTGGTATAATGGGAATGCAAGGTAGAAAAACGTCATCTCCGCTGCCGCACCCTGTTAAAATAGTAGCCTCAATAACATTTGACAATAATTTCTTAACCGAGAGCCTGGTGCCGTTGCAAAGTCTTGGTAAATCTAAATTTCTCAATAGCATAGGTGCTCAAACTTTTAGGCTGAGGCTATGAGGAGGTACTCCTGGTGGCTCTAACGAATTTAAGAACTCAACTGGCTAATTAACTGACTCGTTCTGATCAGGAACGGTATCCACTGATTTATAAGTGCGAATATCTAACTGCAGCTGTTGTAAAAGTTGGAAGTTGATTGTATTGACCGTGATGTTTTTCGGCGCCAAAATTGCCATCTCGCATAACCAAGTTTGATTTTTATAACTGTTTCCGAGATCTGGAAAAACTTTTTGCTGGAGCTCTTCTGCAGATTTAACTATAGTAGAAATTGGACTTAAATTAATTTTACCGTGCACGCCGTTTTCAAGTTGTCCACTCCCTAGTTTCAACAGGTTATTTGCGAAGAGACCAGATAATTGGTCTCCATAGAGGTGAGCTCTCATGCTTGCTTTTAACTCGAATTTTCTTATATTTTTCCATAAAAACGATGATTTAATACATGCTTTTATTTCATCCACACGCGTACCTCTCGGAACAATAGGCAATGTTTGTCTAAAATTTCTCTCGAATATCTTGCAATGTTCTGTCTAAAGCTTCTAGTGCTGTCTTATGAGCCATTGTACACTCGTCCCATACTATTTGGTCGCATTGTTTAAGGACGGTGGCAAGACCGGTCCTTTTACTAATGTTACATGTTGGAGTATCTTTTGCGTCTAAATTCAAAGGTAATTTGAATACTGCGTGCGCTGTTTTCCCTCCTGGTAACAGGGTTGCTGCAATTCCAGAAGAGGCAACCGCTCCAGCAATATGCCCTTGCTGACGAACTTTAGCGAGAAACATTTTTAAAACGAAAGTTTTTCCAGTGCCGCCTGGTGCATCCAAAAAAAATATTCCACCTTTTTTATAAATAGCGCTGTCGACGTTTGTTGATTAAACAATTTTTTGTTCTGGCAACAGTTTGGGTTCATTAGATTGAACTTCCTCATTGAGAGCTTCAATATTGTAGGAGAGTTCTCGTAAAACGTCGCGATCAAAATTTTCGTCTCCTCTTCGTTGAAATTCGACGAATCCAAATGATGAAAGGTCTTTTCCTCCCAAAGCAAGAACTTTGTCTTCTATATCAGCAAGAGCCAAATTAAAGATGTTGTCGTTGTAGTCCATCGAGATATTGTTATTTTGTATTTAGGCATGGCAAGACTATAAGCAATAGTCTTCTGATAAGCTGTTTTTATGATTATACCACAACTGTAAGGGATTTGATACAGAAGAAACTTACAACAAAATTGTAAACAAACTTCTGAGGCTTGATGGTATTTTATTAGATTTATAAATTTTTTCAGGCGTTTTTGTTGATTTTAATTTTACATATATCAAGAAGAAAAGTTATAGAAATTTATCCTAGTGGGCGTGGAGTAGGTCCAGCCCCACCAACTTTTTTCCCAATGGTTTGTTTTGATACATTGAACCTTCATAATGAATATCATCATTTAACCAAACACCTACATAGCATATTTTCAGGATTTATGAATAGTGGGCGTAGCTCTAGTGAGACTGCGCCTATTTTGAATACATTTGCTGACAGTAAGCATACGAACCAAACTACTAAATTTTAGTCAAATATGGCCAAAACCGTCTGAAAGATAGCATTTTCATTAATTTGTGGGCGGTAAAAGAGGGGGTGGCATCCAATTTTACGTAGAGCTGCCGACAGTTGGCATACACATTTGGTGCTGTTGGTGTGCGCCTTTATTTTTATGTCAAACAACTTCAAGCAACAATTTTCATTGAACACAAACAACATATATTTTTTATTTTACAAATTTATTTTTTAACAATCTTTCAGTAATATATCAATATTTTTTAATAATTTTTATTTTGATATATAAAAATTGACATCAACAAAAAACAGCATTTTTTAAAATTCAAATTTATAAAAGTAAAGTATTTTATTTTGTGACTTATGTATGTGTATCGTGTGCATGTGATATGCAGACACCACATTATTCCCCCCCATAGGTTTTTGTTGTGTTCGCTAGTAAATTAAAGTGTACTTTCTTTTTTGGCTTGTGTGTGGAAGAGAGTGTCTGTGTAGTTTCTGAATCTAAGAATGCTGGTTTAAGTCTGTCTATGTTAATTGTTATAGTAGTGTTTCCTTTTAATATTGTGAAATATTTTGGTGTTCTGTCTACCACTTCGAAAGGGCCATCGTACGGATTTTGAAGCGTGTGTCTGATGGAATCGTTACGAATGAATACGAATTTACAACTCTTCAACGCCTGGGGTATGTACTCTTGATTCGATCTTATATGAAACTTGCTATCTGACTGAATGTTTTTAGTCTTCTCTTTAAGCGCTGACAAAATTTCTGATGAGCTGCCTGTTGGATCACTATGTACTACTAACTGCCGCGGCAGTCTCAGACTCTGTCCAAAAACCATTTCGGCAGGAGATGTTTTGATATCTTCCTTAACCGTGGATCTTAGACCTAACAAAACTAGGGGAATTTCTGAATACCAGTTCTTCTGATTGTTACTTGTCATGAGTGAGGCTTTTAATTGCCTGTGAAAGCGTTCCAAAATTCCATTGGCTTGTGGATGGTATGGGGAGGTCATTATATGATGGCTACCTATGCTCTTAATAAATTGCTTAAACGTGTTGGAAGTGAATTGAGGACCGCGATCTGTAGTAATTTCGCGCGGAACACCAAAGCGTGAAATGAATTCTCTATTGAAAGTCTCTATAATTGTTTTAGTCTCTGTGTTTTTTAGTGGGTAAACCTCAGGCCAACGTGTATTTCTATCGATGGTGGTTAATAGGTATCTGTATCCATTCGATATTGGTAGTGGACCAACTAAATCGATGTGTATGTGTTCAAAACGACCGTGTGGAATGTGTATTTTCTGAGGTTGTGTTTTGGTGTGTCGTTGTACCTTTGCTTTCTGACAGTTCATGCATTCTTGTGACCATTTATTAATGTGTGTATTCATACTGGGCCAGAAGTAACGTTGTGTGATAAGACGTGTGGAAGCTCTTGTTCCAGGATGTGAGATGTTGTGTAGCTGTTCGAATATCTTTTTACGTAAGGTCTGTGGAATGTATGGCCGTATATTGTCTGTGGAATTTTCGCACCAGATACTAATGTTTAAAAATGGAATGTCAATCAGTTCAAATTTGTATATTTTGTTGTCTGTGATATTCTTTAATTCTGTATCGTTTTTTTGTTCTTTGTGTAAATGTTTCAGGTCGATATCGGGTGTTTTTAATTCTTCGACTTCGCATCTCGATAGTGCATCGGCTACTATGTTGTCTGTACCTTTGATGTGTATTATCGTGTTAGTAAATTGTGCAATGTATTCAAGGTGTCGTGTTTGTCTAGGACTGCGTTCTGTTTTTGAGTGGAGTGCATTTGTTAATGGTTTGTGATCCGTGTAAACTGTAAATGTATTGCCTTCTAAATGATGTCTGAAATGTTTGATTGTTAGATAGATTGCTAGTAATTCGCGGTCGAATGTACTGTATTTTGTTTCTGTTTGTGTTAATTTCTTAGAAAAGAATGCTAAAGGTTGAAGTATTCCATTGTGTTCTTGTTGTAAGACTCCGCCAACTGCGGTGTTAGATGCATCTACAGCAACTGATAGTTTTGCTTTACTATTAATATGATTAATTAGTGTTTGCTTAGCAAAACTATCTTTTATTGTTGTAAATGCATGTAATGTTGTGTCTGTCCATTGTAAGTGTTTATCTTTGGTTTTTGATGCGCTTGTCACCATGTCATAAATGGGACCTAACATGTGTGCGAGTTTTGGAATGCACCGGTGGTAATAATTTGTCATACCTATAAATTTTTGCATCTGTTTAACTGTTCTTGGTGTTGGGTAGTCTTGTATACATCGCGTTCGTTCTTCGGATGGTCTGATACCATAGATAGATAGATATGCTTGTGGCGAGCTAATTCAGCTCTGGCACTGCGGCATCTTGTGATGCCTATTGTGCCATACCTTTTCTTTTCTTAAAGCAGTTCGTTTGCTTTAGTTTTTTTCAGAAAACATAATATATTTTCGAGGTTGAGGATCGCAAGGTGTCCTTGAGAGACTATTTCGCTATTTAGGATTCTCTTTCTTATATGGAGAAGGGCTGGATATTCTGTGAGAATATGTCTGGAGGTTTCTTCATCCTCAAGGCATAATCTACATAATGAATCAGTAGCGAGATTCATTTTGTGTAGGTGTTTCTTTAGTTTGCAGTGTCCAGTTATGATTCCGGTCATCATCTTTAGGTCTTTCTTCCCTAGGTTAATAAGAAATTTCGATTTCTTGGGAGAAAGTTCTGGGAATATTTGCTTAGTGCATATCTGTCCTAAGCAGTTCTTCCAGATGTCTTGAGATTCGCGGAATGAGGTTTTTTTGACGTGTTGCTTGAACAGATTCTTACCAACCCCACAGAACGGTTCCGGTCCTGTGAGTGTTGATGATGCTCCCTGTTTGGCCAGGGAGTCTGCTCTTTCATTCCCGTCAAAACCACAGTGGGCAGGAATCCACTGTAGAGTAACTTTATTGTTTTGCGCAGCCAGGTCGTTGAGGACGTCTACAGTCTCCAGCACTAGCTTGGATTTTATGATAGGTGATGTCAGAGCTTTAAGGGCAGCTTGACTATCAGAGAAGACGAAAATTGATTTGCCTCTAACATTGTTCATACAGTTCAGTCTGACGCATCTGTTAATGGCAAGGATTTCCGCTTGAAAGATTGTGGTAAATAGACCTGCACTGAAGAAGTGGCTCTCATTGGAGTGTTCTCCAAAGACCCCTGCTCCCGTGCCTTTCTCCATTTTGGAGCCATCTGTGTACCACACAAGGTCGTTTTCGGACGGGTTTAGTTTCTCGTGTTCCCAGTTGGATCTGGGGGGGATAACTACGATGAAGTTTTTGTTAAAGCGGCTTTTGGGAAGCATGTCATCTAATGGCATGCAGAACTCCTTTTCTCGCTTTAGGGTTGTGATTAAGGTTAGGTGTCCCTTTAAGGGATGGTTTGGGACAGTGTAACCCAGATGGAAAAGTCTGTGAAGGCTGAGCTTCGCCTCCATCTGGATGTGTATGTGGATTGGGGTGAGCCCTAAGATGACTGCTGTTGGCGTAGATCTTATGCAGCCTGTCATACATATCCCTGCACATCTTTGAACTCGTCCTAACCGCTTGATGGTTGATCCTTCTAGCGTTTTCGACCACCATACTACAGACGCGTATGTTAGTGCTGGTCTGACGATCAAAGTATAGAGATTGTACATCATCTTAGGGCTTAACCCCCAGTTTTTGCCGCAAATTCTTCTGCAGGTCCACAATGAGGCTGTTGATCTGCTGATGATGCGGTCTATGTGGAGGTTCCAAGACAGTTTGCTGTCCAGGATCACTCCCAGGTATTTTGCTGAGTTGGAAAAATCTACTTTTTCCCCAAAAAGTACCGGGCAAGTCAGATTGAGCTTGCGTCGTTTTGTAAAAGGAACAATGACTGTCTTTTTTGGGTTTACGGAGAGGCCTTCGTTATTGCACCATCTCTGTACTGTGTTCAGTGCTGCTTGTAGAACATCAGACACTGTGTTTTCAAAGCTCCCCCGTATGATGACTGCTACGTCATCAGCATACCCAACCGCCTCTATCCCAGTTTCTTTGAGTTCAACTAGGAGACTATCTACAACTAGTGACCAAAGTAGAGGTGATAGGACGCCTCCTTGCGGGCATCCCCTGGTTGTAGTTGCTTTGAGGGAGGTGTTATCCAGGCAGGTCTGGATAACTCTGCTATTGAGTGTCGTCATAATCCACCTGCCTATGATTGTTGGCATGTCAAGGTTATTAAGTGCCCTTCTAGTGGACTCGTATGACGTATTATTGAAGGCTCCTTCGACGTCAAGGAAAGCGACAATACATATTTCCTTGCAGTCGATAGATTTTTCAATTGTGGTTATAAGGTCATTAAGTGCTGACTCTGTTGATTTACCCGTTTGATAGGCATGTTGTGCCTTACTTAGGGGGTGTATTGACAGGGCATTCTCCCTGATGTATTTGTCAATTATTTTCTCCATGCTTTTCAGTATGAAGGACATAAGGCTGATGGGTCTGAAAGATTTTGGATTACTCTCTGAGCCTTTGCCAGCCTTAGGAAGGTATTTTACTATCACTTTTCTCCATGCTCCAGGTATATGGCCATAGGCTAGGCTGCAGCTGAATTGTTTTGATACTAGTGGTATCAGATGTTCTGAACCTTGTTGTAGAAGAGCTGGAAAAATACCATCTCCACCAGCAGATTTGAAGGGTTTGAAGGAATTTATGGCCCAATTAACTGCTGAAGTATTGCAGATCTGTTTGCTGATTCTCCAATCTTCTCTACTTGGCAGATTTGTCTGTTCGTAGTTGTAAGATTGGTTTGGGTGGGGACCGTTTTGAATGACGGAGCCCGGGAAGTGAGTATTGAGAAGGAGTTCTAGGGTCTCTTTCTTTGTTTTTGTCTGAACACCGTTCCCATGTAATAGACTACCTAGGGATTGTGGTCTGACAGTTGATAAGATCTTCTGAAGGCGACAACTCGTTGGAACATCTTTGATGGAGCCACAGAAGTTCCTGAACGAGTCCTTTTTAGCCTTCTTGATCTCCTTATTGTAATAAGTAAGAGATCGGGAGTAGGATAGCCAATCATTATTGCGCTTAGCTCTATTGAACAGCTTCCTTACTCCTTTTCTGAGGTCGTTGAGATGGTTGTTCCACCAGGGTGCTTGTCTCTTGAACTTCTTCAGTTTAAGACGGCAGTTGTCCTCAAAAGATTGAGTAATGCATGATTGGACATAGTCTGCTGAGTATTCCAATTTGCTTATCGTATCGATTCTGAGGGGAAGTTTATCGGGGATGAGCTGACCAAGCTGCTCTTTATAGGAGTTCCAGTCAGTGTCTTGTTTTCTGCGATAAAAGAGGTTTTGTATAATGGCTGACTTTATTTCAAACCTAATGTGTCTGTGATCCGAACACGAAGGTTCTTTTGAAACATACCAGTCAGCTATTATATCATCATGAGCTGATGTGGTAAGAGTTAGGTCTAGAACCTCTCTTCTATTTGCGGTAATAAACGTTGGTTCATTTCCAACGTTGCATACATACAAGTTATTACAAATAAGGAAGTCTAAAAGGTACTCACCTCTTTGGTTTGTGTCTGTGCTACCCCACAGTGTATGATGAGCGTTGGCATCACAGCTCAAGACAACTTCTGTCTTGTGTTTGGCAGCAAATTTAAGCAGATCAGCTATGCAGTCCGGGGGACAAATGGGCTCGTCTCCCGCAAAGTAAGCTGAAGCTACAATGACTTCCTTTTGATCATTGAGCTTCATCAGGCCCGCAGTGAGGTCTTGGTTGATGAACTCTGTTAAAGGAAAAAGAGAGATATTATTATTATGAACAATACAGGTTCTGGGTCTAGAAGATGAGTTGGAATATATAATCCTACCTGCATTATTTAGACCCAGGATATCGCCGTTTGTGCTGGTCCAGGGCTCTTGCACAAATGCAATGTCTACTCCGTGTTGAAGCATTGTCTGGACCAGAACTGCGGAAGCTGCTTTGGCGTGGTGAAGGTTGACTTGTACAGCCTTCACCATTAGTGCCTTTTTTGGGGATTCTTACTAAAGGAATCCACTTTTTTCCGCCACGTCCCCTTCGTTGCGGTCCTCGGTTTTCGTCCGTTGGTCTTGTTGGCGGTCTTTTTGTATGTTTGTCCGTCCTTTTTGGGTCCGTTTTTTTGCCAGCCGGCCGTGCAGGGGCAGATGATTTTGCCTCTACACTGGTGGATGGCAGTGGAGGTGGTGTTGTTTTGTCCGAGGGAAGCTGACCAGTCAATCTTCCCTCCTGACACACAGAGGCTACTGGTGTTGAAGTGGACCTGGAGCAGGATGGGTGCTGGTCATCCACCTTAGGCCCCGGAGTCGAGACTATCGTCTTAGTCTCTTGACTCGTTGTGGCGGAATATCGATGATCAGCCTCCTTCCCCCCCACGTTTCCACTCACCTTAGCCTGGGGGGATGGACGAGAGTGCGGGTTCCGCTTGATGCGAAACTGTACCCTGTTCATATCATAATATGGCAGATTGTCCAGTTTCTCAAGCAGTTTTACCGATCTCTCATCCATCGAGATGGTAAGGGCAGTACCTTGAGGGTTCACGACCTTCCTCAATACTTTCCAGTCTGAGGTTGGTAACGTATTATTTTGTACGCTTAGTACGCGTAGTATTTCCTCAGCACCGCAGTCTGCTCCAGGAAAGTATGCAGTGGCGACGCACGGCTTAGGAAGGTCATCTCCTTCCAGCATGCGCAGCTTAGCATCCTTCCAAGGGGCCATGACTGCAACTGCCTTCTTCAACCAGTCTCGCGTTGCAACGTCTGCACACTTGACAGTCATCCAGCCCGGTTTGAAAGAGCAGCCCAGAAACCTAATCTGTGGACCACCGGTGGGGAGCTTATGCAGCTCCTTTATGATGGTTTTCTCCACTACTTTTTGTTCATCCTGGGTTAGATGACTGTTAGGAAAGTCCAGCGGAACTACAGCCACCTGGATTACACCTGCCACCTCAGCGAAAGAAGGTATTTCTGGCCTTGACTTCTTCTTCACTGTGACAACTGGTGAGTCGTCACTTGGCCTTCTTCATTTTCCAGAGGGGACAGATGCACCAGGCGATGGCACCGCCAGGACCTTCTCTAGTGCTTCTTTGTATGGCATCTTGTCAGCCATAAGGCGCTTGATCATTTTTTTCTGCGATGTGCGCAGTCTCTTTCTAGAGATGTTCAAGCTGCCAAGGTTCAGTTCGCTCACTGACTCTCCTTCATAGGCAATTGCTCTGTCTATGCAGGTTACGTCCGAGAGTTCTGAGCCTGCAGAAGTGACGGATTCTCTGTCACTGTCAGAGAGCACGATCGAGTAGTCAGACCGCTCGATTAGCTCAGGTTTTTCAGCCATAGGCTGACAGACAGAGATCGATGAGGGATCTCCGTCAGGTTTTAGAGTTGTTGTGTGTTGTTTGTCTATTTTGGACCCACGAGAAGCTAGGGAAAGGGTGGTCCACCACGCCAGAGCCCCGCTTGACGTGGTAAGGCCAAGGTTACTCACTGAGGTGGCCAGGTGTCAGTGAGGCTCCGTTCTAATACAGCCGGAATTAACCCCTGGCTGCAAACCATCCAGTAGGCACGGTACGCTTGACACCTTGGATTAGGGGTTGAATAGCCTTTTGTTCATTGCTACACCGCAGCCTGTATGACAAGGGTGACCCTACCTGGAGCCGAAGCTCCCGTCATCATAGCCTGTTGTGTCACGGCAACCTAAGCCCCTACACCACATCAAGGCAGCTATTCAGGTAGGGGGTCTGATACCATGTTTAGAGATGTTGTAGCTGAGGAAATCTATGTCGTCTACTCCAAATATGCATTTATTTGGTTTGATATTTAAACCGTATTTGTCGAGCCGTTGGAAAATTTGTGTTAAGTGTTCAAAGTGTTGTTCTTCATTGTTACTGGCCACAAGAATGTCGTCTAAATAAACGAAAATTAAGTCTAGCCCGTATAGTACTTCATGTATGAACCTTTGGAATGTTTGCGCTGAGTTTCTCAAACCGAAAGGCATTCGGAGAAACTCAAACATTCCAAAAGGTGTAGTGATTGCTGTTTTGTGTATATCCTCAGGGGCCATGGGAATTTGGTGATAGGCCCTGACTAAATCAAGTTTTGAGTAGATATGTGTATTGTGTAAGTTGATCGAAAAATCGTGTATATGTGGTAACGGGTAGCGGTCTGGTACTGTTATTGTGTTCAGTCTTCTGTAGTCTCCGCATGGTCTCCAGTCGTTCGGTTCGCGTTTAGGTACTAGGTGAAGTGGAGAAGATGTTTTTGAGTTTGACGGTCTACAAATGCCAGATTTAACTAAAAAGTCGAATTCATGTTTAGCTATTTTCAATTTTGGCAAGTCTAGACGTCGCGGTTTTGTAAATGGTAACTGTCCTTCAGTGAAAATGTGATGTACTGTTTGGTGTTTGACAGGTGCAGTGTAGTCGGGTCCTGTTATTAGTGATGGAAATCTTTTTAGTAGTTCTGTGTATTTGTTGTCGACTGAAAATAATTTTGTTAACGTGGTTTCAGTAAATGCTGAGATAGTTTTGACTGATAAGTTTGTTAATGGGTCGATGAGTCGTTTACGTTTTAGATCTATTAGTAGTCCGTATTTTGTTAAAAAGTCTGCACCTAAAATTGGTCTGGAAATGTCAGCAATGATGAAAGTAAAAGGAAATTCACGTCGTAATTTTAAGTCAAGCGTAAGTAGTTTTTTTCCGAAAGTCGAAATGGAAGTGCCATTGGCCGCTGTTAAAGTGAGATCAGATTTCTGTTTTGAAATTTTGAATTTGGAGGAAGGGAGTACTGAAACTTCTGCTCCGCTGTCTACTAAAAAGTTCAATTTATTTGTCGGGTCGTAAATAAAGAGACGACGTGTCAGTGTGACAGGTCCATTGTCAGTCGTCGTGACAATTGAGTCATTTAGTTTGTTGTGTTATATTGTGTTGAGTTGTGTTGTGTTGTGTTGTCGTTTTGCGCATATGCACACGGTTGTTCGCATCTACGTGCTTCTCTACCGAATTTGTAGTGGTATCGGCATAACCAGTTTGGTCTACGTGTGCGTGATGTCTGTCTTGAGTTTGACCTATGTCTCGCTGGTGACCGTGATCTGAAATTGTTTTGTGATTTAAGGGCCTCAACTTCTAGTGACAATTTGTTAAAAGCGGTTAAAATGTTCGTCGTAGATACCGCTAGCTTTTGTACCATACTCGCTAGTTCGTTAGTATTGGAACCATGGCTTGTTTGTAAAACTGAAACTTCATTCTCACTTATGACTTCCCATAGCTTGTCGGCCATTTTCAAAAGCTCCTCTAGCTCTGTATGGCCTGACCCGGTTAAAGCTATGTTCAGTGCTTTAGGAAGTTTCCTGAGCCAAAGTTTTTGGAGAAAGTCTGGGTCTACCGCGGAACCAGCCAATAGCAATAGTGACCTATAGTATTGGGAAGGTTTCCTGTCTCCCATCTCTGTGTCAGCTAGTATTTTGTCAATACGTTTATTTTCGCTGAGAGAGTGACGTTCAATCAGTATTTTCTTCAAGTTTTCGTAAAGATTGCTTGAAGAAGGTTTCTGAATAAAATCGAGTACTGTCATGATTACTTCTTGCGGGAGAGCTGTAATCAGGTATTCATATTTTGTTTTATCCATCGTAATGGATCTAGACTGAAACTGGATTTCAGCATGTATAAACCACGCCTCTGGACAACTAGTCCAAAACTGGGGTAGTTTTACCGATGTCGCGTGAATTTCCGTACGTTCGGACCTTTCGAATGGGTTGATCAGATCGGACTCAAAATCTATTAGTCTATTTGTGTGTTGAGTGGGTTGAGGTGAGAGTGAGAGGGGGTGAGGTGGGAGTGAGAGGGGGTGAGTGGGGTTAGGTGGGAGCGAGAGAGGGTGAGTGGGATGAGGGGGTGTGTGCCTAATACTCATTGTTGTATAAATGTTAAGGTAATAGTAAAGTAATTATATAATTTAAGTGTTCCTAAAAGTGTACCTAGGTGTGGTGTAGTGCCTACGGAGTAAAACGATCGGTTTCTTCCGACTCGATCGTTTGCCAACCGTGTAAGAAGCTATGTTAAGTGTGTAGTGTGGTGTATATTACCGTTTGTTCCTGTTGTTGCTCTTGTTGTTATTCTTGATGTTGTTGCTGTGGTTTTTGTTGTTATTGTTGTTAATTCTGCTGCTGCTGTTGTTATTTCTCCTTTGTTGTTGTTAATTCTGCTGTTGTTGTCGTTCTTAATGTTGCTGCTGCTGTTGTTACCTTTCAGTTGTTGTTGTTACTAAGGTTGCTATTGCCTGCGTCACCTTACCGGCAGGTGTAGGGTTTTGATCGTTGTTGTTGCGGCACTGAACTGTGCACTGTACGTGGAGCTACGGGAGCACTTGAAGTAGGTGTATTGTTAACTGGAAATGTTGCGCTGGTCGATGATGTTATCACAATGGTAGGTAGAGATGACTATGAGTGTGAAGCAACGATATTGACGATGTTTATGACGAAGAGGTGCGTGAGGCAGTAGAGCTGTTGGCGATGCTTGAGCACTGAGTATGACTGCTTGCAGAATTTGTCCGTTTGTTTATTAGTTTTGTTTGCCTGCTGCATTCATTGTCCGGTGGTAGGCAGGATCGCCAGTTTGGTGCTGTTGGTGTGCGCCTTTATTTTTATGTCAAACAACTTCAAGCAACAATTTTCATTGAACACAAACAACATATATTTTTTATTTTACAAATTTATTTTTTAACAATCTTTCAGTTTTTATATATTTTTTAATAATTTTTATTTTGATATATAAAAATTGACATCAACAAAAAACAACATTTTTTAAAATTCAAATTTATAAAAGTAAAGTATTTTATTTTGTGACTTATGTATGTCTATCGTGTGCATGTGATATGCAGACACCACACACATATAACTACCAAATTTTAGTCTAATTCGGCCGAAACCTTTTGAAATACAGCATTTTTATTGATTTGTGGGCGGTAAAAGGGGATGTGTCAAGCCATTTTTTGTAATATTGTCGACTGTGAGCACACAAACATAACTACCAATTTTTAGTTTCATACGGCCGAAACCATCGGAAATATAGCATTTTTATTGATTTGTGGGCGGTTAAAGGGGGCGTGGCAAAACTAATCTATATAATATTTTTGTTTGTTTGTATGTATGTATGTATGTTTGGAATAGACTCCTAAACTACTTGACGGATTTTTATAAAACCTAAATCAAACGATTCCTTAAATTACTGCGCTGAACATAGGCTATATTAGTTTTGCCACGCCCCCTTTAACCGCCCACAAATCAATAAAAATGCTTTATTTCCGCAACGGCACCAGGCTCTCGGTTAAGAAATTATTGTCAAATGTTATTGAGGCTACTATTTTAACAGGGTGCGGCAGCGGAGATGACGTTTTTCTACCTTGCATTCCCATTATACCAACAGATATGTCGGCTGCTCACGTGTTGGGAGTCCAAATAATTTGTTTGTTTCAACACCAAATGGAAAGCCTATAAATATTGTGTACGCAGAAGCTTTAAAATAGTAACAAAGAGACATGAATAAAAATGTGCAAAACCTACATAACATGTATTACATGTTACATTGCATGTATTTAATGTTGAAATAAAATTATTTTTACAAAACTGTTCTTCTTCATATGATTTTTATTAAAACACTGATGAAAATAAAAACTAAATTGACTTTTTATTCCGATAACAAAGTTATGTTAAAATTAGTAACATAACAGTTAGTTAAGCAGACTGTCCAAGAGCGTGTACATATGCTTTAATAAATAATTTTTCAAGGAAACTCATATAAATTAATCCTTCTTTGCTATTAATTCAATTTAACTCAAATTAGCTGTATCCGAACAAAGTCGGGTACTCTGCTAGTTACTCAATAATTTCGATGCAAATTACTCCGTTGTTTTTGAATATATTTCGTTCAATTTTTTTTTATTGAAAAATTCAATTAAATTACATATTCAGGCATGTTCTGAAATCCACCTCGGAATTGGATCTACTTAAAAAGGTGTCCTACATTCCGAGCGGAAAGCAATCAATGTAATCGGATTCGAACAAGCATTCGAACATGCTGCTTTCTGAACGCATCAACTAAATGACAGCAAATATGACACTTGCTCATAAGAAAAATAAAAAGTTCAATTGAAGTAAAATGAACATTTTATAAATATAAGTATTATAGTGATTGCTGCATGAAAATTATTGTTGAAGAATTGTAATATCCTTTATAAATTTTGTAATCGCAACATATTTGAATAAAATGTATCATTTATAAAAATACTCACATTTTTAAAGATGGTTAAAAAGCCGCCAAATAAAAAAATAACATTAAAAAAGTAATGCCAAACTAAAATATTGCAGCAATTCAGGACTGCTTTTTTAATGAAAAATCATTGAAACATTTACAATCCGTCAACAAAATTTTGATCGGATTGGATTTCAGTTTAATTCCGATAAATCGGATTACAGAACACCTACAATCCGCCAAAAAACAAATATCGGATTCGAAGATCGGAATCAGATTGCAGAACACCTTTCATTTAAATGTCATCGGAAGAAAATCCGATTCCGACGTGAATCGGATTTCAGAACATGCCCGATTAAAAACCATTTCAAGAGTACCATTAGCTTAGCGTATATATTTTTAATCTTTAGTCATTTGAGTGACTAAATCAACTTTCAAAGAAAGGTCCCCAAGTGTCAGACGCCGATTTGAATGATTTTCGGATATGTGTTAGAGGATGAAATTTATGAAATTTTATTTGTATAAAAAGTGCAAATAGTACAGAATTCAATATTTTATTTTAAATTAGTTGAAAATTTTAAACAATAATTATAAAAATTGAAATTTCGGTTGCGTACGGTGTCCCTGACGGTTGCGTTTTTGGACATGTACGAAAAAAAAATCATAAATTTTCATACTGTTTGATTCCAATACAATTTTTATACCCCCACGTTTTAAAAACGTAAATGGGGGTATATTAATTTTGTCACTCCGTTTGTTACGCCCATAAGGAGGCGTGGTAGGTATAGAAAAGTATATATATTATTGATCAGCATCACCACCCGAGTCAATTTAGCCATGTCCGTCTGTCGTCACGATTACAGCCGTAATTTTCAAGCTATCATCACGAAATTCAATGTTTAAGCATAACAATAAAAAAATGATTTTATATTCGCTTCACAAAAGGGTATCCCCTTGCTTATTTTGTAAGTTTAAAAACAAAAAACAAAAAACAAAAAAATTGCGGAACTTTTATTGTGTTGAAAACAAATTAAAAAGCAATACTCATATGAAATGTAAAGTACGTAACACGCATTTCTCATATTTTCTAATCCCTTTTGTTCTTTTCTTTTTATGTTAAGTTTGTCAATTTGAAATAAACGGTTAAAACAATCGGACGCGTTTTTATTTAAACGGAAGAATTAATAGATAAAAATCCAACATATTGTATTATACTTTTTGAGATATTTAGTTGGCAAATAATTAAAAATTAAGATTCGCAATAATGAAATATATTTAAAAATCATAAATACACTATGATAATGTGCACCATGAACATAACATATCATTTTGTATGGAAACCCTACTAATTATTAGTTTTTATGATAATTTATCTACATATTCGAAAAGATCGTCAAAAACCAAATATTTTGATACCCATATTGTGTACTTTATCTGTTAAAACAAACAAAATGCAAGTTATTAGTAAATGTTAAGAAAAAAAAACTCATTTCATTCAAGTTTTTGTAACTTAAAAATTTAAAAAAATAAAAAAAAGGTAACTTTCAAAATTGTTTGTGCTCAAACATAAATTAATATGAAATAATTGAGTCTACGTGCTACCCATGATATCGACTAAAAACTGTAGAAAATTGCAACAACTATAAGATCAACGAATTGGATACCGTTATTTGCGTCTTTTTAATACCTTTGGTTTGGTACCAAATTTGTATGTGTTTTTATGGCAAACAGCAGAGTTATGGTAAAAAATCAAATTTTTGCTAATTTTGAAACGCCATTTTTAAACCCTAAACATTCGATTGAGCACATATAAAAAAATACGTCAACCTTAGAATTTCATCCTCTAACACATATCCGAAAATCATTCAAATCGGCGTCTGACACTTGGGGACCTTTCCTTGTAAGTTGATTTAGTCACTCAAATGACTAAAGATTAAAAATATATACGCTAAGCTAATGGTACTCTTCAATTGGTTTTTAATATGTTCTTTAATTGAATTTTTGAATAAAAAAAAATTGAACGAAATATATTCAAAAACAACGGAGTAATTTGCATCGAAATTATTGAGTAATAATAATTACTTATGAGTAAGAATTTGAAAACGAAAGTTTTTGTTTTTTGAAAAATTGTAAGCAAAGCAAAGATTTTTGTGCTGTTGCTATTTTTCAGCAAGCAATTCAAATGATTAACTGAATGACTGAAGCAGCAAACGACAGCCATAGTCTTATTGCTTGCTCATCAAGCACAGCAAAAAAATTCGAATTTCGACTGCAAGAACTTGAGCGACAGAAAACTTAAGCCAAAGCAAAGCAAACCAAAACAACAGCTAACTGCTGGCAGTTGCTGCAATTGCTTTCGAAGCATTTCATACAGTAAACTGCTTAAGCAAAAACCTACTGCGCAGTAAGCTGAAGCAAAAGTATCTGTTATTCTTTTTTCGCATTTGCTGCTTACTTTCGCTGATTCCTTTTTCGTAGTCATAGCGAAGCAATTGCATATGCATTGAAAATAGTCAAACAATTTCAAACACTGTTTTCAATCTAACCGCGGCGTTATACAATTAAATTTTTGACAATTTCTGTCTTGAGGATTCTGAACCAGCCTTTACCTGAGTGTTATATTTTTTACTGTAGCACCTATTATGAGCGAATAAGAATTACAAGTAACAAGTTTGTAGTTCGTTGCTGAAGCCGGCCAAAGAATTAACCTTTATTGTAATATCACAACATCACGTCAACTTTGTAGGAAACCTGCGAGGTAAAAAGAAACTTCACATCGAAAACGTTGATGTTTGGCATAGTTCAGAATTGAACGTTCTCAATTGAGCTGGTGCATGATACAATAACAAAATATGTGACCCGGTCTACGAAAAGGGACCTTCGGTGTAAAAACAAGTTTTCGAGAAAACAGCTGTTTGTAAACGTTTAATTGTCGCACACTGAATGGCGTCTTTTCATTTATTTCAGCTTATCCTCTATTCTTACAGAGTTGTATTTCTTAGTCTATTAATACAGATTTGTATTTCTTAGTCAATTAATACGAGTTCTTTTTTTTTAGTTAACGACCAACAGTGAAGAGGTGATTACGTTTACTGAATCATTTTTATGCGTCTTTTGATTCCGAAATAAATTAAAAATGAGTGTAGATGAAGAGGTTAGTTTCGTTCTTAGACAATATATTGGTGAAGACGAACAAGATAGTGATAAAACCGACATTGATAACGATTTCGATAGCGATCATGATTTACATCAGGCAGGAGATAATACAGAGGAAAGTTTCGTTAAAATGGACTTATCTATTGTGGATTTAGAAGAAGAAAAGCTGATAACAAAATATTTCTCTACCGATTGTTGTGTTAAGAAATGCAATACACTTATACCACGAGATCGGATTGTTGATAGTAGAATGAACTGTCTCGACCTTTCCAAAAACAAACTAGATCTAGTGATACTAAGTAATATCGAAGCTGGAATAAGGTATAATGCAGAAACTTCTTCCTGACAAACTTCTTTACGAGTTGGAAACTTCTGCTTTGCGCCATTAGAAAGAGCACACATTAGTCTATCCGAATCGCCAAAAAAGTGAAAAATGATATTTTCACACCGAAGGTCCCTTTTCGTAGACCGGGTCACATATGCTCATTTTAAAATGGCTGCCCAAATTTGAAATTTTACAACAACAAAGCTGTAAGTGCCACTAGCGTCAAACAACAAAAACAACAATTAGAAAAACTCAAAATCAACAGCTGATTTTGACATCTGGCTCACCTTGTTGTCCAATATGAGCCTACCTTTTTATTAGTGGTATTCAGAATTTTGTGTATTTAAGATTGCAAATTTGTGCAATAGTAAATATTTGCCAGCAACCTTGAACGCCCATTTTGTTTTTTTGTCACAATCGTTGCAAACCACACAATTCACAGCTGGTAAGTGAAAAACGAAAATTTTATTTTTTAGTTTATTTTTCTTTTCTACGCGGTCAACTTATCAGCTGTTCATTTGCATTTCAGTGTTGGAAATATAAACTATGGGTTTTAAGTGTTGCATATGTGCACAAGCGTAGTAAGTGTATCTCTGTATATTTTGCTTGTGTAGAGTAAAAATATACTCTACCATTTTGCAAATGCTATGAAACAAGACCATTTGCACCTGATTCTGAATACCACTATTGTATCTGTATAATGCGCAGATAGATAGCTGCATACAGTATTGCCATAATTTTTTTTTTTAATATATTAATTATTAATATATTAATATATTCATTTTTATATAAAATTGCGTGCTTTAAAATTTTTATTATTGCATTCGAAATAAAGTATTTAAATTAAATTAATAATTAACGAAACAAAAACTATCGGATTCATTAACTAAAATCATTAAAATAAACACAATAAACACAAATAAACGTTTGAGATTTATATGGTTGTAAATGTCTTCACAAATTTTTGAGATCATAGTAAATTACATCCTATAAAAAATAATTTTGCGCATTAATAAATCATATTAATTTAAGTGGATTAATTTTAGAAATGTGGATATATTCTAATCGTTTTTTCTTAAAAATATGTATTATTACAATATATTTCTGAATTTAGTTTTACTAATATTTATTTGTGGCGTCCGTGGCGTAGTTGGTTAAAGTCACGCACTTTAATCGATCGCCTCTATGTCAACGAACTTGGAGACCCGGGTTCGAATCCCAGCAGCGACAGAAAATTATTTGAATTAAAATAAAATAATTTTACTGTACGGCCGCCACCTCTCTGCAGACAATGGCAAACATAAGAGAGTAATCAAAATGCCATGTAAAGGTTCTTGAGAACAAGAACATTCCGTTTTTTAATATTTAATTGTGAAAAATAAAATTTTTTGTTGATAAAATAACTGATCTTTTTGAAACTCATGTTCCCCTTAGCACGTTTCGAGTCAATAACAGATCCTGCCCCTGGTTCACGTCTTCTGTGATAATGGCTTTAAAAAAGCGTAGCAAATCCTATAGCAGGTGGAAACGAAATCCAATTGTGGTGAACTGGGAGGCTCATAAAATATCAAGGAACGAAGCTACGTCTGCTGTTAGGTTATCCAAAAAACAATTTTATTTGTCTAAGCTCAGTCCAACATTGTCATCGAAAAAGTTGTAGAACAACTTAAAAAGTATTGGGATTTGTAATAAAAATATTGAATCTTGCCCAATTTATCCTAATCACCTCAACAATTTTTTCACTGCTAACTCGACGGCTGATGATACTTGTGAATCCATCATCTATAATAGTTCCTCTATCTTCCCCACTCAGTTTTATTTTAACGCGGTTAGTGAACTAGATGTCGCCCGCTGCATAACAAAAATAAAATCAAATGCGTCAAGGGAGGATGGCATATCCATTAAGTTTATTAAACTTATATTGCCTTATGTGCTCAGCCCGCTCGCGCACATAATTAACCACATTTTTACAACCTCGTGCTATCCTGCAATCTGGAAGGTAGCAACTATAATTCCAATTGCAAAAGTATCTAATGCGTGTGAGCCATCTGACTTTAGACCTATTAGCTTGCTTTCTTCGATTTCAAATTTGTGCGAATCTTTAATGGCTGAGCAGATTTCAAGCCATGTAAACACATTCGGTCTCATTTTGGATCTTCAATCTGGGTCCCGGCCTGGCCATAGCTGCTCCTCTGCAATAGTTAAAGTAATGGATGATGTTCGAATACCATTTGATATGGGACATTTGACCTTACTATGCTTACTGGACTTTCCAAAGCCTTTGACAACGTAAACCATAATATTTTATGTAAAAAACTCAAATTCAATTTTGGATTCTCCGATTCTTCAGTTCGGCTATTGGAAAGTTATTTAAGCAGGAGGTCACAGAGAGTAAAAGTAGGGGTTGATTACTCAACATTCAAGAAAACTAATACTGGTGTACCCCAAGGTTCGGTTCTAGGCCCACTTCTGTTTTCATTGTTCATCAATATGCAAAAATGCCACAACGCATGCGATCTTCAATTATATTTGTCCAGACCTAGCGGGCTCATTGAAGATTTGTGTGTAAGATTAAATGAAGATTTAGATGGTGTAGCTAATTTATGTCAACCTAATAAACGTAACTAAACCACCTAAAATCATACATTGTACCGATTTCTAAAACACCCTTCTTAAATTTTGATTTACCCCCACTTCTACTTAATAACGTCGAACTGAAAGTTGTTATTAAGGCTTCTAACCTTGGGTTTAAAATAAATAGTTCCCTATTCTGTGAGGATCACATTAATTCCTGTGTGAGTAAAGTCTACTTTGTTTTACGCAACCTAAGAATGACCTCAGTATGTTCCAGTCGAAACAAGACGAAAACTTGTCTTACAACTGCTGATGCTTATCATCACTTACTCGGAGGTAGTTTATAGCAATCTAGATTCACGCTCATCCCACAAGTTATTAGTTGCCGTAAATAATGCTGCCCGTTACGTCTATGGTTTGAAGAGGTACGATCATGTATCCTTCTTTCGCACTTAGCTACTTGGTCGCTGCTTATTTCGATATCTCGAAGCAAGAAATTGTATATTTTTGCATAAAATTATCTATTCGCGTTGCCCACATTACTTGTATGAAAAACTTGAGTTCTGCAGGTCAAGTCGAAGCATGCACCTATTGATTCCGAGCCACCATTACAAAAATTCTAGCAGGCTGTTTTTCGTCAGTGCAATAAGATTGTGGAATGCTCTACCAAATAGCATTAAGGTCGTTTCTAACCAAAAAGCCTTAGTTACTTTGTTTAGTCATAAATTAGTTACTTTGTTAGATTAATGTTTTATTCTTTTACATTTTTAATATTCTTTTAAAGTTATTATTCTTAGAATGTTTCATATATCTCAAAACTGTTGTATATCGTTTTATAAAATTAAAATCACTCACTCATTAATTTTTATTTTTATAATTTTAAGTTTTTAATTCATATCTCACTTGTTGTTGCTCATTTATTTATTTCTTTATTAATTAATCTTTTTAAATTTTACTTTTATTTAATCTATTCAACTTGCGGCATGCAAAAGAAATTAATTCTTATATGTTAACTTATTTGTTCAATAAATTGAAATTGAAAAAAATACGTTCTACATTTGCTGTTGCTACAGGAATCGATAAAACAATCAATTGATCAACTGATTAATTCATTAATCAACTGAAATTAAAAATTTATCAATATTTACGACTTGAAGTTGATGGTAGAGAAGTTTGTGGATGAGATTATATAACTTGAATTGACTGAGGTAAAGGCATAACACTTGCCTCTGATTCAAATTCACATGTTTCTTTGGCTTTCCACTACGCTTAGAACATTCTACACGTGTTTCACTTGATTGTCCTTTCCTTCCCGCTAATCTATCACACCATTTCGAACCAAGGCAGATCTGGCTGAATAAGTATTCCACCTGAAATCCTGGGTTCAAAGCTAAAAATAAAAAACACTGAGTTATTTTCTTATGTAGGATTCTGTTCTTTTGCAAGAAGTGTATTTTCAAGTAGCTTGCAGTAGTAAATAACTAAGGTAAGTTAAAATAATGATTTAATTTAACTATAAATGATTAAAGTGTATGTAATAATCTGTTTAAAAAAAGTTGTTAATTGATGCTAAGTCTTCTTCATTTTCTTCGCTTTACGATTTAAAAATTATGTTATTGGCTGTAGTGTCGTCACGAAAAATACAATATTTTTCGTATCAGCTTGTTTATAATAAATTTTCTTCTAAAACTTTTAAATTTTCCTTCTCATTAGAATGGCAATATAGGAAAAAGAAATTTTAAAAATAAAGAAAATAATATCACTCGCTTTTTGATCATTTTATTTCTGTAGTGTCTGTCACATTTCAAAGCGACTCCCAAGAGCTAATCGGCGATAAAAAATATTTTTCCTAACCGAAAAAAGTAATACTACGTTCACATACAAGATTAAAACAATCAAAATTAAGAAAATTCCCTTTTGTAATTTATACTGTTTGCACTAGTGTGAAAAAGATTTATTTTGACACTTTGTATCTCTGTTTTGTTTTTTAGATATTTGATTTGAAAATAGCAAAATACGTCGTCGGGGTATTGTTGCAACGGTTTTTGGAGCTATGGAAAATATAATTGAAACATTGACTAGCCAATTTTTAAAACATATGTTTTTCTACAAGCAGCAGACCTTATTTTTTGAAAACCTTAAAGCCAATATCAATTGATTTGATTTTAGTGAAAATTATTCGGTTCCTAATCACCTAATCCCTTAATCACTGGGTTTCTAATTCATGCATAATTTTTACGTTGATGGCTTATTTTAAATGTGCGGAAAAACAATTATCTTTGCCAATTGTTGTCATATCTGGTTATCTACATCATGACAAGTATTCAGTTAATTTTTTTTTAGAAGTGGTTATAAATAAAGTCAATGAAGATATTCTGCTCTTCGAAATTTAAAAAAAAATGTTTCAGTCTGTTGGACTAGCCAACATTTCAAAGAAAAGTACTCACTTCGTCTTGCAACAATCAGACCAGAGAACATAGAGTGGCACTTTTCCACAACAAGTCATGGCAAAGCAGTGTTGCCAGATTAGGGGAATTCCCCCTAGATTTAGGGGTTTTTTAATTGGTTTGAGGAATTTTAGGGGTAATAAATCTTTAGGGGTGTTTTTAGGGTGACTTCAAATTTTCTAGGGGTTTTTTAGGGGTATTTGGAAAATTTACCTTTCGAAATAAAGATTTATTACTTTTCCTTAAAACTATGCAAAAAATTTAGGAAAAATACTTTTTCCTCCATATTGTGTAAAAAGCAATTCCAGCAACACTTCATAAAAACAGCTGAATTGGCAACATTTCAAATAAATTACCAATCATTTCCCACTTAACTTCAAACTCGCTTCGCACTTAACTTGCAATTCTGGGTAAATATTAAAAACAAAGCAAGTATGGGGAAAACTGACGAAAAGAAAAGGTATGCCCAAAAATATACAAACAAATGGGAGACGGAGCCTGCTTTCAAAGGTAAAACTAAATTTTAAGGCCAATTTCAGCTTGGACAATTGAAAGCTACAAAGCAACTACCTGAGCTTGCTGAAGACGTCCAACAGCTCAGCCCTTTACATACATAGGAACACATTAGCAATTTGCATTGCAGTTGCGCTACTCTTCAGCTGCCCCTTGGAGCTGAAGTTTTAACTCAATAAATTTTAAGTTATTTACAACTGTATTTTTGTATGTTTCTCGAAAAAAAAATTTTAGGGAATTTTAGGGGGATTTGAAATCCAATCTAGAGGTAAATGGTGAGAGGCATCTGGCAACACTGTAGTAAAGGAACAATTAATGGAGTAGGTGAAACTATTAAAAGAAGGGTAAGAGAAGCCAATCTCCCTTGAAAAATTAATCCACTATCTGCTAAGGCCCTCGTAGAATGTGTAACCAAAATATGTCTAAATATAATATCTCTGTACGTTTCCAGCGAGACAGTTCTTTCGAAAAAGAATTCCGTCAATGATTTTTGCTCACTCAATAACGATGAAATGCGCACAATTCTACAAACGAGATATTCTCATTGCTTCATTAAAATTTCTCCCTATAAAATAAAATAACCCCACAAGGGCGCCCACAGGGGGAGTCGGGGGACACTGCCCTCCTCCCTCAACTGAAAAATTTTATTTATTTTTATTTCCTATATGTATATGTTACATTTTCGTTTATATGTTACAAAGTTTTAAACTCTTAAGTTCTAATTCCTTAGGTGGTACGAAACTTAGTTTTATCTGAGTTTTGTTACTTTTTGTTAAGATTTCATTAACTACTTATGTGCATTGTTCATATAACAAATTTGAGTAGTGCTACGACATGCTACGATTTTGTTTTCTAATTATCGTCTGTTGTGCAACTATTGTTTTTATTTATTGTGTTGTATATGTGGAGTCCAATAGCCCGATTCTGCGTACTTGATAAATTCACCTTATTGAATATTTATCAAGTATTGACTATTTATGAAGATTTGGTATTCTGTAATAGAAAAAAAAGCTCTTTAATTGATAAATTTGTCAATATCTCATTTGCTATTGATAAATTTATCAAGAGAGTTGTGGTTGCTCGTAGCAGCCAATATCAGGGTTAATATTAACATAATAAAATTAATAATAATAATTATTTTCTACAAATCAATACACTTTTGTGGAACATAAGGAAAATGAAAGCAGAAATCGTTTCAATTATTGCTGCTGTTGTTGTTCGTATATCGAGTGTTGCTCCTTTTCACACTCCTCTCTTTGCTTTTCATACACCTCAAGCTGCTTCTCACGCTCTGCTCTCTGTGTTATGCTATAAAACACCTCCTCTGGTGAATTACGAAAACTTTTTATTTATCAAGGTTGCTGTAGAATACTAAAAAGCTTTCGCTTGATAAAATTCTTTACAAATTTTATTGATAAATTACTTATCAAGAAAACGCAGAATAGGAAGGTAAATATTAGTTGAGAAATCAGCACGAATTTCTTTGATGTGTGAATGGCAAAGTGTATCAACACTTTGTTCCTCCTACAAGTTGTGAGGCTGCGAATTAAATCGTTCTCATTCCAAGTCTAGCTACTGTCAATTATTTTTACCAATCAAAATCTAATCTGTTCTTATATATAACTAGAGGACCCGGCAAACTTCGTTCCGCCCTAAATTAATTTTTTTATTGAAATAATTGCGAGCAATCACGATTCGATCGAAATTAATTTCGAACGTTCGCGATCGATAACAAATGGTGCCAATCGAATTTCAATTATTGATTGAATGAAACACTCTAATATCCCTTATTTACACGGAATGTAAGCAGGTTGAGGGAATCACACGTCAGATCAATTCAATGCTTTTTGATAGACAACGTTAGCAAAAGTAACCAAAGATGAAGGCTTTCAAACATTTATATTATTTCCATATAATTTTGTGAGCGGAACTTCCGTCTGCATATCTATATCTAAAATACTGATATCTAAAATACTGATACAGGTGTAAGATGTATACGCTGCATTTGCATATTCTACTTGCTCTCTCTCTTTATATGATCGCACTGCTTTGCTCTCCATTATCTTTATATACATTATATATTATGTTATTACTCGTATGTTCTCTTTATTCGTGAGGTAGAAAATAAGTTTAGATTTGATTTAATCCAGCACACAGTCCCAAAATTAATTACAAAGAATGGCCTTGTGATTCATTGATTATCATGGCGATGTTAGTCGAACTGAATTTGAATTGAACGTTTTTGAACTCGAAAGGTAAATCGGTTAGAATCAATGAAATTCTTGGAATGAGCACTTCTTCGCCCTTGAATTTGCCTACTCAAAAACGTTCATCGTTGCTTGAATGACATTATTCTTGAGTTGCTTCACGACCTTTTTTGTTCACTTTCACAATTTCGGTTGATTGAGGCTCCGAAGCATGATGATAACAGATCCAACCTTCAGTGGCAAATTATTTGTAATCCTTACAAATCAATGAATTCAGGAACACTGTTGGATAACTGGTTGCTTCGTCAGAAATTACATGCATTTTGAATTATGAAATTCAAATCGATTTTGTTTTTATTTTTCCATGCAAAATGTATGGAACACCGATTTTTCCATGCAAAATGTATGGAACACCGATTTTTCCGAGAAAATTACAATTTTTTTGCTGTTAACAGCTATCCTGTGCGAAGACGAACACACAAAAAAAAAACAACAGCTCGAATCGGGCAATCCGTTCTCGAGTTATTTTGTTTATAAATAACACTTATTCCGACATGACAATCTGACTGTTTTCATTATCCGTCGCTCGCTGGTCAGTGTGGCTTACGCGTGTATTACCTCGCCGCGTATTTGATTGACTTCGTAGACCTATGTCAGGCTCGTCCTCTCCTTGGAGTTGTAATCATTACAACACTGTAATGTGTTCAACACTGTACGACACAAAAAATTACTAATTTCAATTCTTTCGATTTTTTCGCTTTGGGTTCTTCCTTACTTTCTTTTTTTCTACACCAAATCAGTATTGAGGCAAATAAAAAAAAATTATTAAAATCGGCCGAGCCATTTCCGAGTTCAATCTTTCGATTATTTCGCTTTGGGTTTTTCCTTATTTTCTTTTTTTCCTAAACCAAATCAGTTTTGAGGCAAACAAAAAAAATTATTAAAATCGGCCGAGCCATTTCCGAGTTTTAGCAAGACTAACGCACGGCAATTGATATTTATATATTTAGAAGATAGGAAGATAGAAGATAAGAATAAGATGAAAAACACGATTGGTTTGTTTCCAAGAAAAATATAATAGGCTGCTATAATTCGAATTCAGAAGATTGTGCTGTTGGGAAATTTGTGTAGTACATTTAAATTTGAATAAAAATAGTCAGCTCAACCATCAGTTTTGAAGTCATAAGGTGGTCTAAGGATCGATCCTCACAATGGGCAAACAAATAATTTTTTTTTATATATTGAAAGGCTTTTGTGTCCTTTTTTGAGTAAAAAGTGAATATGTTGGAGCTTTCTTCAAATAGGGTTTATTAAGTGCTTAAATTGAATTTATCAACGAAAAGAAATTGAATGATAGTTTTTTGTTATTCTAAGGAAACGATGTTATTAGAAAAAGACGCTGTACTGAAATTTTGTGCAATGTTGAAGATATGTGAATGTTTTTGGTGCTAAAATAACAGAATTTTCTTTTAATTATTTAGACGAACAGTTTTGCTAATAAAAGTACGATAGTAGGATAATTTACGTTTCTTAAAAAGAGGCGGAAGAGACGTGGTCAAAACTAAGTATGCCATAACATAATCTTAACTTCAAGTAATGTGTATGCCGAGTTTGAGTTAAATTCGTTCAGCCGTTAAGATTTGTTGGCTATTTAAAGTAGTCTGATGTGGCAATTCTCATACAAAATTACCAATTTCGATGTTTTAAATTTTTCCACTGTTCCTTCGAGTTTTTTGTAATTTTCTTTTCTTTCTAAACCACATCTATATTAAGGCAAACAATACAAAAAAAAGATACAGTAGTTTCGACTATGTCGTAACACAAGACGTAGAATTACAGCCCTATTCTGCTTGTTAACTTAACAAGGAATTGTTAAGGAGCTCTTGTTAATGTTCTTGTTATGTAATGTAAATGTTCGTATTCTGGCAAATTATTTACAATTTGAAAGCTCTCAAAAGCTATTAAAGTTCACCACGCATGGTGAAAATATAAATGCCTTAGATATAAAGCGTCAGCTGTTTTTATATTGCTCTTTTCTTGCTTATTTTGATTGCTTATGTTTGTTTTTCTACAAGTAAGATGGAAAATGTTAAGAAATAAATAATTTACTAATTGCTTTCAATTGTTTTAAGTTTAAAAATTAATTTTTTTAATAGCCAAGCAATTTTCGAGTGTTTTGCAGTCTTTAAAATTTATTTTTTCTTTGATCTTCAGTATTAATGCTAAAAAGAAGTAAAAAGTAAGAATTCATCCATTTTTTTTTTATTTTATTTTATTAACACAGCATTTGTTTGGCTTAATATTGAACTATCTTTCGTTGTTAAGTTGTTTTCTGTCATTAACAAAATAGTAAAGAAAGGAGCTTTCAAATTATCACCAGAATACGAAACCTTAACAATTTGTTAATATTAACTATTTTGTTAATGTGGTGAGCTTAGTTTAGCTGCCAGAATAGGGCTGTTAGTCAATTCGCTTTTGATGACATCTTTTTTAAAAACTATTTAGCAAAATATTTATTCCATACACCTGAGCATATGACATTTAAAAGAGTGCCGGAGAGGGTTAATATGTATGACCGACCCCCATTACTTTTGCAAAAGGAACATTTTTGCCTTTGACACCTATTCCCTCCGATCACTCCTTAGGGGGGCTTCCTTACAAATATTATGGTTTTTGTATACTTATTTATTCCATACACCTGAGCATATGACCTTTAAGAGAGTGCCGGAAAGGGTTCATAGGTAGGACTGACCCCCATTATTTTTGCAAAAGGAGCATTTTTTCCTTTGACACCTATTGCCTCCGACCACTCATTAGGGGGCCCCCATACAAATTTTATGGGTTTTGTTTATTTATTCCATACACCTGAGCATATGACCTTTCAAAGAGTGCCGGAAAGGGTTAATATGTATCACCGACCCCCATTATTTTTCCAAAAGGAACATTTTTGCCTTTGACACCTATTCTCTCCGACCACTCCTTAGGGGGGCTCCCATACAAATTTTATGGTTTTTGTGCCGGAAAGGGTTACTATGTATCACTGACCCCCATTACTTTTGCAAAAGGAGCATTTTTTCCTTTGACACCTATTGCCTCCGACCACTCATTAGGGGGCCCCCATACAAATTTTATGGGTTTTGTTTATTTATTCCATACACCTGAGCATATGACCTTTCAAAGAGTGCCGGAAAGGGTTAATATGTACCACCGACCCCCATTATTTTTCCAAAAGGAACATTTTTGCCTTTGACACCTATTCCCTCCGACCACTCCTTAGGGGGGCTCCCATACAAATTTTATTGTGTTTGTGCCGGAAAGGGTTAAGATGTACCACCGACCCCCATTATTTTTCCAAAAGGAACATTTTTGCCTTTGACACTTATTCCCTCCGACCACTCCTTAGGGGAGCTCCCATAAAAATTTTATGGTTTTTGTATATTTATGCCATACACCTGAGCATATGACCTTTCAGAGAGTGCCGGAGAGGGTTAATATGTATGACTGACCCCCATTATTTTTGCAAAAGGAACAGTTTTGCCTTTGACACTTATTCCCTCCGACCACTCCTTAGGGGGGCTCCCATACAAATTTTATTGTGTTTGTGCCGGCAAGGGTTAATATGTATCACCGACCCCCATTACTTATGCAAAAGGAACATTTTTGCGTTTAACACCTATTTCCTCCGACCACTCCTGAGGGGGGCTCCCATACAAATTTTATGGTTTTTGCTTATTTATTCCATACACCTGAGCATATGACCTTTAAGAGAGTGCCGGAGAGGGTTAATATGTATGACTGACCCCCATTACTTTTGCAAAAGGAACATTTTTGCCTTTGACACCTATTCCCTCAGACCACTCCCTAGGGGGGCTCCCATACAAATTTTATGGTTTTGTCGATAAAACCGGAAACTGTCGATAAATAGGTAGCAAGTTTAAGCAAACAAAAACATCAAATGTTGGCTTTATATTTCATGTAATTGTGTAAAATTTATATAAGTTAGAGAGTTCTAAAATGAATTTTTGTAGCATTGAGGATCAAGCAGACCAACAAGTGCTAACATCAACATTGTACGATCAGTACTTTAGGCCCACCAAAGGCTCAAAAAGTAATGTAAATACCGACACCTGATCACTATCAACCACCCTACTTACCTCCGAGAATGACGTATTCTACGTCAAAAGAATTATTAAAATCGGCCAAGCCGTTTCTGAGCCTTAGCAAGACTAACGCACACGCATTTGATTTTTATATAAAGAGTGATTTTTTAAGTGCCTGATAACTTTTTTTTTAAAAAAAACGCATAAAATTTGCAAAATCTCATCGGTTCTTTATTTGAAACGTTAGATTGGTCCATGACATTTACTTTTTGAAGATAATTTCATTTAAATGTTGACCGCGGCTGCGTCTTAGGTGGTCCATTCGGAAAGTCCAATTTTGGGCAACTTTTTCGAGCATTTCGGCCGGAATAGCCCGAATTTCTTCGGAAATGTTGTCTTCCTAAGCTGGAATAGTTGCTGGCTTATTTCTGTAGACTTTAGACTTGACGTAGCCCCACAAAAAATAGTCTAAAGGCGTCAAATCGCATGATCTTGGTGGCCAACTTACCGGTCCATTTCTTGAGATTAATTGTTCTCCGAAGTTTTCCCTCAAAATGGCCATAGAATCGCGAGATGTGTGGCATGTAGCGCCATCTTGTTGAAACCACATGTCAACCAAGTTCAGTTCTTCCATTTTTGGCAACAAAAAGTTTGTTAGCATCGAACGATAGCGATCACCATTCACCGTAACGTTGCGTCCAACAGCATCTTTGAAAAAATACGGTCCAATGATTCCACCAGCGTACAAACCACACCAAACAGTGCATTTTTCGGGATGCATGGCCAGTTCTTGAACGGCTTCTGGTTGCTCTTCACTCCAAATGCGGCAATTTTGCTTATTTACGTAGCCATTCAACCAGAAATGAGCCTCATCGCTGAACAAAATTTGTCGATAAAACACATTTCGAACCGAACACTGATTTTGGTAATAAAATTCAATGATTTGCAAGCGTTGCTCGTTAGTAAGTCTATTCATGATGAAATGTCAAAGCATACTGAGCATCTTTCTCTTTGACACCATGTCTGAAATCCCACGTGATCTGTCAAATACTAATGCATGAAAATCATAACCTCAAAAAAATCACCCTTTATAAGAGAAGATGTATTAAAATATATAATAAATAAAAAATATATAATAAAATAAAAAACACCAAAAATAGACGATTAGAAATAAAGAAAGAAGATACTAATGAGAAATTATAAATAATATACTATTAATAGTAAACAATGTATAATAAATAATAATAACACTGTGCAACAGTGAACATAGTAACAGCATGCCACTATACAGGTTCGATGCTCTGATCAGTGGTGAGTATAACCCTAGCGCGAGTTTGGCGCCCATTTCATTTTTATGGCCCATTTTATATTGTGGGTTTTAGTGATTTTGCCAAAAAAAAGGTACTATCAGTTTTTCTTCAATAACTCCGTCAGAAATAGAAATATCGGTTTATTGTCTTTGGCAAAGTTGTTGATCTAACAATCCAGTAAACAAACATGTAAACAAAACATACTTGTAAAATACTTTGTTGTATTTTTTTTTTAATTTAAATGTGAAAAGAATTTTATTTTTTTTTCGGTTTTTTTTGGGCATAACTTGAAGAGAATCCAAATTTTTCCTGTACTATCTTCTACAAAATTGTAGCCGAGAAAAATTTAACAACTCTTGTCAACATACTTATGTGATCTGAACGTGTCTACACTACTTAAAAAGCTCAAAAAGATAATTTTTTTGTCGCAATTTTTCGACGATAACTCCTAACCTAAGAAAATTTTTAGCCAAATATCTTCGACAAAATTGTAGCCGAAAAAAAGTTAAACAACTCTTGTGAACACACTTACATAATCTGAACAGGTCAACAGTACTTAAAAAGCTCAAAAACACCATGTTTTTTATTTGATATATACTTTAGTGATAAATGATGATAATGCAATTGTTATGGAGCTATGTTTATAATGAAGAAGTTTATTTAATGCAAAATCTAAAAAATTTAATTCAATACAATAAAATTAATTAATACTTAAAGCCCATTTGTGGCAATTTCACAACAATTAACGCGCAACAAAAATTTAAATAAATAAAACGCGTTTTAAGTGCAGCATTTAAGAAAGTGTATCAAAAATGCTATCGGAAGAAAATAATTGAAAATAGAAAATGGGCACTCAATTCAGTCTATACATTATGTTACAATGAACTTTTTGAGAGGGAACAACAAAAGCGAATATTCTTGCGCTTTAAAACACCGATTACTGGGAGCAATCCGGGAAGAAAGCACAATGAATCCAGCTGCAGATAATTAAACGAAAAATGAATCTGAATTAAACAGATAATTTACTATCTGAAATAAAAAAATTGTTTGAATAAATATTAATATAAACCTAGCTCATCTAAAAAAGAGAATGGTGGGTTAAATGACAAAAATGTTGGATATTAAGATAGAATTTTCCCATTGCTAAGTGGGAGCTTAACAATATGAACTAAGGAAGCCGAAAAAATATAAAAAGATATTCAACCCGATGAAAAAAGTGGAAAACGACCTATTACCTAATGCCTGGTGAAAGCCGTGTAGGCGCGTGGGTTTCCTTTAAGAATTCTTTTCGCTTACCACCAAGGAGCATTCCACTGTTGGTACGGGACAAATCGTCACATTTGATAAGTTAAGATCTTAAATTAAAAATAAACCGAAATGTTATTGTACAAAGCATCTAGTACATTAATTTAGTGTAACGGAGGCTTTTCAAAATCAATTATTTGGTCCTGAAAATATTCATAAATAGGCAGTTATAAGTATGAAAATTGTTTGTTTGTACGGGACAACCGCAGTCCACCATCATTTTTATTTTTTGACATTATTGGAGAATTTTAGCAAAACTAATTATCTCTGTAAAATTAAAAATATACTTATGTAGACTTCGTCGATCATGGTATGACGAAATACTACAAGTTCGAAAAAATATCTATTAAAATGAGAATAAAAAAATAAAAATGAAATCGTTTGTACGGGACTCGTACGAAATTCAGAAATTAAGTCTTCGTTTTGAATCATTTTTTAAATGAAAACTTAACACTATGATTATTTAAAGCGTGTTTCTTGCATGTTACTTTATGACCGTCGACTAATATATGATTAAATTTTTATATTCCCGGAACAGGCCTTGCAGCTTCCCATGGATAAACATTTTGGATTTTATCAGCTATTTCTGATTCAGCAATACAGAAAACCTTCGTAGAAGGTATTAAAGTGGCTGTTAATGTAACGAAGTCTTTTGCGTTTTGGATTACGATACCATCTCCTTGACCTCGAGCTTTTTCGTTTACAAGTAGCTTTACGTTACCACCAACTCCGTCAATCAATTTATAAAAAAACAATGAGATATGTATCAAAAATTACCATTTTCAGTGGAATGTTCCCCAAGCAAGCTCATCAGAAGGATTTAAAAATAAAAATTATTCTACCGACCCTCTATAGACTGAATGTTACACATTCGAAAAAAACTAAGGCTAATGAAAATACATTTTTAAAATTATATAAAACATTCATGTCTAATTAAGGTACTATTACCGTCTAGAATGCTAAAAAATAACATATATTCAACAATTTTTTTTCACTTTATTATATATGGTTATCAAACTTTTTTGTACAGTATTAAACAGTTCTTGAATATAACGAAAAAAGTTTTTTATTTTTATTTTTTATTAATTATACATTTAATATAGGGCGCTCAAATTTTCTTTTAAAAAAACACTGTTGCATGGCGGACAGTTAATCTCTGGAACGGTAAGTCTGAAAAAAAAATTCAAAAAGAGTTACAAATAGGAAGTGCTCTTACGTGATAGTTTACCAGAAAAATTGAAAAGGCATTAAAAATAAAAAAATGGCGGACATTTGAAAATTTTTTTCAAAAATAGGCTTTTTTCGACCTTTTTGCAGACACAAAAATTTTATATATTTTTTTTGTGGTTAAATTGTGGTAAACTATCACACAGGATATAAAAACAAACAAAATGCTGCAAAGTTTATTTAAAACGGCCTAGTAGATCCGGAGATTAACTGTCCGCCAGTTAAAAAAAAAGCTCAAGTCTGTGTTAGATAACACGGGCGCATAGGTCAGACGGAGAATACGTTAGTCATTAACAGCCTTATTCAATAGATTTCCTTAAACAACCTTTAAACGCTTGTTTACTTACGCACTGTTTAAGGCTTTACGCAGCTTCTATGCAACCTTGCTAACATTGTTATTCATAAACATTTTTTCATTTTCTGCTTATGATTGTAAGGTTTGTGTCTGAACTATAGAAAATCTCTACAAAAATTAAGAATTCCTATGGATTACAATGGCCGCCGCATAAAAAATGCTGCAAAGGGCGCATATGGAGCATGTCTTTGATATTAAAAGAAAATACAAACAAAAATCATGGTTGTATTTACGCAAAAATAATAAATACAAGATTATGCCATGCGCATGTCTGCCTACGTCACGATCGACCCATTGTCAAAATCAGCTGCTTTTCACTGAACAAAACACAAAAAAACAACTGTAGCTGAAAAAAAAATAGCACAGAACTATTTCGCACTATATTTCGTTTTTTCGTTCGTTGCACGAACAGAAAATCAGTGAGAAGAACAGAGAAAGTGTCTTTTCCTATCTACGTCACGAAAGACCTAACGTCTTGCGCAGAACGGTGCAACTTTTTCTGCCTCTGATGGCGTAATCTGATTTTTATTATTTTTGGTATTTACGTAACCTTTAAACGCCAATTTCGGCGTTTAAGTTACGCAGCTCTTAAACAACTACGAAAAATGTTTATGAATAACGTTTTCTTGTTTAAAGCCCGTTTAAAGTTACGCTGCCTCTAAAATGTGTTTATGAATAAGGCTGTAAGACATTGAGGATGTCTTAAAGACGTGGCCAACTGGGTAAGCACAATTTTGTTTCTCTGCTTCGCTTATCAATGTTGTGTATGTACACATCGTTCGCTACTTGGTCATTATACTTTTTCTCTTTCTCACACTGGTTCTGTGATGAACACACAGATAATCGTACTGCTCTTACACATGATGTTATAATACATAAAATACAAAGCATATGAAAATTAATACAAAATTTGAAGGAGTTAAATTTTGATTTACTTATAGAATCAAAAAAATTATATGTAGCAATATGATTATTGAAATACAAATCAAAAGAAGACATATTAAATATGTTACGACCATACTTGAATTTTCTTCAATGCATGCATAAAGTATTAAAAACTTATAATGAAAGTGACAAACATTTTCTCAAAATTTTGTGCTCCAGATTAACACCCCCGTATAACGTATTCTACGTTAAAAACCCAAACTCAAGAAAAATGCGTGTGAAGTTTTTTTTACACCTGCGAGCCGAGAGCGCGCTTCAATTGAGTCGTTATATCTCGGCACTGGCTTCGAATTTCGATCTAATATTTTAGACAGTTATTATTGAAGGTATAAAGAATCTACAAATGAGAAAAAACAAAAATTAATTTTGTGAAAATTCTAGACGGTTAAAAAAACATTAAGCATGTTGCTCTGTTCATAACTAAACGAGCATCAAGAAAAACGAATAAAAAAAATTTTTGAAACACAAACACAAGAGAATTATGCACTCTTTTTATATATTATACACACACACATTCATACAAACAAAAGGCAAAATCAAAAAAGCTATTTTAAATGACAATACAATAAAATAAAAACCTTGAAAATATCTTTTTCAGTCTGTACGGATCTTTAACTTAAACGAACGACAATTATTTTAAATACATTTAATAAATGTAAATATGATTTTGTAAACCAAAAGTTCGTAATACTGGAAGTTATATTGAAAAATATAAATTTTCATATAATAACAGTGTTTACATAGTTGCCAAAATCTCAAGCAATAAAATTTCATAGGTAACATTCCAGGCTCATTTTCATAAACGTGTATACCAAAAAATACCTTTGGCCCCCCTCGAAAAATTCGTGCGGACGCCCATGTAACCCTATGTTTCACATAATACAACATCGGTTACAATATTTGATTTTATATCTGGTGCACACAAAGTGTTATAAGTAATATTAAATCTCAAATTAATGAAAAATAACGAATGAATTGTCTGTCACGTTTTACAGTGTAGTGTCTGTCACACACTTAACTTGAAATATGTGAGTTAATACAAATTTATATAATATGATTTTAGTTTTTTTCAAAACTTCATTTTAATGCAGTAGTTCGGTATAAAAATCATAAACATGATTATAAAATTTTCGAAGATATTGCACTTACTGTCAGACCCCTTTTCTTTAGTTCCCATCGTGTAGTGTCTGTCACAGGACACACTGCTCCTGAAGCAACTTCAAGTTGACCTAAAATGGCAACGTAAACTGAATGTCTCCAAGTGTTTGTAATGTTTTTCTGATGAAATATCACTTTGAATTAAAATCCTAGCTGATTTCGTTTTGAAAATATCTCAATTTTCGCATTTTAACGTGATTGAACCATCTTGTACATTAGACAGCGCAATATATTCAAGTATAAAACTGTTTATATATGTAAGTATGTATGTATATATATATATATATATATATTATACCTACGTGTGTGTATGTGTGTGTGTAAAATATTGAGAATTGGGATATTGTTTCCACACCATCTACTGAGATAAATATCACGGCGCGTTTTTTTTTTTAAAGTGGTATCCCCTGTAGGCCTATTCCACTATCCCGTCCCGTCGATAAATTACGTAATCACTTTTAAACTTAATTAAATTGGGTCAAATTGGACAGCCTCTAAGAAATATACATCTATCATTTATTAAAAATGTTGCGAAGTAAATGTCACTGCAGTATTTTTTAAGCGACTTGAGTATGATGAATCTTCAATAAGATTAATTTTCAATCTCTCCCAAAACTTGTTAAATTCCCTGTGAATCGACTCTCCAGCCTGCTCCGACTACAATCCCAAACCATCTCAGTCTAGTTTTATAATAGCATCCTTCAAATGATCTAATATAACATGTATTTTTATCGTCTGCGAGACACCAGTACTCTTAATGGCTTTGCGAAAAGTTATCAAATTTTTATCTAAATCGGTTAAATCGGTTTTTTTGGTTATACAACAAGAATCTACAATTTTATTCATTGTCTGAAAAGCACACTCAAAGGGCTTCAAGGCATAAGGTCCAACCGTTTCATAAATATCGGGGTCATTAAGTTTTGCAGATTCCTTTAAAAGTTGTCTGCATGCATTGCCTTCAAAGATCTCTCCTTGATCATTTTTAGCCATTAATTTCAACTTTGTGGCCCAAATCAATGTTTTTTCCCGCCCAACAAGAGGTACGATACCACTCCAAAACAAATGATTGACAAAGCCCTGCAAAATATGAAGTTCGGGAAGTTGTGGTCGGAGCAGGCTGGAGAGTCGATTCACAGGGAATTGAACAAGTTTTGGGAGAGATTTAAAATTAATCTTATCGAAGATTCTTCATACTCAAGTCGCTTAAAAAATGCTGCAGTGACATTTACTTCGCAACATTTGTAATAAATGATAGATGTATATAGCCCTTGTCAAAATTATTTACACTTTCAGAAGAAATAGATTAAAGAAAGCGCTCGCCTTTTTTGTTGTTTGCATAATTTGCAAAGAAATTTTTGGTTGTTGTATTCTTTGTAGTATGCAAAGTAAAGAAAACATGTTTTAAAAAACCTAACGAAAAATATCATTAAAAAAAATTAGCAAAATATAACTATTCTCTGGCCTATACAGTTTTCGCACAATGTTTTGTGGACTGATGAGTCTTCCTGTAAATTCGAGGAGTCTTTTGGAAAAACATTCATGTATTTTCCTTAAATCCTAAAAAGTAAGGTCGTGCAGCACTTATGTTTGTAAATAATTGTGTTTATTGACTCCAAGAAAGGCTGTGTAAATACTTATGACGCCAGAGAGTAGATATCAATTATTAGTTTATTTTGTGATATACATATATCGTTAGGTTTGCTAAAACTTTTTTTTTTACTTTACATACTGCATAGAATGCAATAACAAAAAATATCTTTGCAAATTATTTCCAACAACAAATAAAGTGAGCTCTTTCTTTAAAACATTTAAAAATATTAGCGATGTGTAAATAGTTTTGACTATGGCTGTATTTCTTAGAGGCTGCCCAATTTGACCCAATTTACGTATAAAAGTGATTACGTAATTTATGGACGGAACGGGATAGTGGAATAGGTCTACAGGTGATACGAGTTAAAAAAAAACGTGCCGCGATATTTATCTCAGTAGATAGTGTGGAAACAATATCCCAATTCTCAATATTTTACACGCACACACACACACACACACACACATACATACACACGTAGGATACATACATACATACATACATATATAAATAGTTTTATACTTGAATGTATTGCGCTGTCTAATGTACAAGGTGGTTCAATCACGTTAAAATGCAAAAATTGAGATATTTTCAAAACGAAATCAGCTAGGATTTTAATTCAAAGTGATATTTCATCAGAAAAACATTACAAACACTTGGAGACATTCAGTTTACGTTGCCATTTTAGGTCAACTTGAAGTTGCTTCAGGAGCAGTGTGAGGAGCCATTTGACAATTTTATTTTGTGTGACAACAAGTATTGGCTATAAAAACTTCAATTGACTTTAATACTGTCAGTTTATAAGGCAACTTTGAAATTCAAAATATAGCGCAACAATCGAGAGTTTTTAAAAAAAAGTTTTTTTGTGAGCCAAAAAATTGATTTGTAGTGTTCGTCACGTGGAATTAGCCTGTTGAGACCTGTTATATCCGCGGATACTTCATAGTTTAAAATTAACTTTCTTGACTTTTTCCATCGTTTGTGGTACCATAACCTGTTTTTAAAAAGTCAACTAGCAAGTCCAATCTCTCTCTAAACTCATTTTGCATACGTGCTTTATTTTCAGTAAAAGTCTCTTTATGCTTTGCTCTAACTTGCCAGTTTTTAAATGGTAACAGATAAGCTATATGCAGTCAAACACTACACTCAAAAATCGTTTCCAGCAGTGCAGAGTTGAAAGTCCATTCTCATAATGATTTATATTTGGTGTTTTAATGAAATCAACTCTATTCATCTCTGTTGGACTTGCCTTGCATATAAAACATCTACTAGTTGAATAGGTTTACCGTTGGAATATTTGCAACGGCACCATCATTGTGCAGTGCATAATGTATGATACCTCCGTAGGTCTTCCATCCAGATCGATTATGTCACATCCTAACTCTTTTATCTGTCTCTTCATAGCAGCATTTTCTCCAATTATTAATTAATTTTTATTCTCTTTTGCCATGATAAATTTAACGGGTCTACAAAAAAGAGTAGAAGAGTATTTTTCATTGGCCCAAATTACATTGGTGGATAAGTCAATTAATCTAAAGAATTTAAAAAGTTTTTTTTATAATATTGCACGCAGCAACTATATGGGAAAATAATAAGTATATTCGAAACTTTTCTTGGACCCATAGCTTGACACCACTGTCATACTCCACTGCCCGTTACTGTTTCCCAGTAGCAGGACATCAAATAGTAACTCCATCCTGAGTTTGTATGTAAGTACTTTAGCTTTTACTTCAAAAGCTATTCGATACTTAATATTTTAATTGTATGGGTGGAGCTTCACTCCCTTGTTTAATGCTAGTCCCAGTTTTCTAGTAGAAGGACATCAACAAGTGGTAAATCTATTCCGAGTTACATTGTGATGCGATAAATGTCAAAGTCGATGTGCAGAGCAATCTAAATTCGAACAAATATACTAAAACCGGATTTTCTTGGATTTTCAATTTTCCTGGAAATTTCTCGGGATTTTCCTACATACTGTCCTTCCTTGGGCCAATACAAATCCATCAAGCTCAAAATTGTGAAAATCGAACGACCCGTTCTAGAGTTATGCGTGCACACACGGACGGCAGTCTCTTTTATATATCTCAGGTGTCAATTCCATTATGAGTTTCATACGAGTTCTGTGACTTTTACTTCCATAGCTATTTTGAATCGAAAATTTGGCTTGTAATATGGATATAGGTTTTTACTATAACTCTTGATTTGTGAGAAATACTAAGATAATTGTTTCTAATGAATTATTTTTTTTTGGCTTGTTTATTTATTAAAAAATATAAGATCACAATTTTAGAAAAAAAAATGTTCTTCCAAAAAATCCAAGGCACTTTTGGGTAAAATTGAAACAATTTTTGGTAATAAGTGTTACAGCTTCTGAAAAATAGTTGAAAATTTACAAATTTGAATTTAAATTATTTTTACAATAAAAACTATTTTTGTTATATATACTCAACCAACGGTATTTTTGCAATAAGGTTTTCAGAGTATTTTGATGAGGCTTTAAGACAAAACAAAATTTAACGAAATGTATTAAAAAACAGCGGAGATATTTGAATCAAAAGTCACAAAATTGAGCTGGTGCACTTAGTGCAATTGCACGCAGCAACTATATCGGAACATAATAATTATATTCAAAACTTTTCTTCGACCCATAGTTTGATACTACTGCCATTTTTCATTGCCCGTTACAGTTTCCCAGTAGCAGGACATCACCAAACAGTAACTCCATTTTGAGTTCGTATGTAAGTACTGTTACTTTTACTTCCAAAGCTATTCGATATTACAAATTTTAATTATATGGGCAGAGCCACACCCCCATGTACAATGGTCGTCCCAGTTTTTTAGTAGATGGACATTACCCAGTTATATAAAATAAATTATCAAATTCTAGCCTAATACGGCGAAAACCGTCGGAAATATAGCATTTGTATCGATTTGTGGGCGGTAAAAGGGAGTGTGGCAAGCCACTTTTAGTACAGTTGCCGGCAGTCAGCATACAAACTAAATTACCAAATTTTAGTCTTATACTACCAAAACCTTCTGATATATAGAATTTTTATTGATTTTTTAAACACTTTTAAAATAAAAGATAGTTTTTTTCTTTTTAATTTATTTAGATAATTCTTTCTTTGTAAATTTAATTTTATGTTTCGTGTTAACAGTTGTTTTTTTTCTTTTACACGCACGTCTTAACGCGTTCATGTTTCATTACATTCGTACTCGTTACAATTTTTTTTTTCTTTTTACCTTTTCTCATTTTCGCCAGTGCTGCCATAGTCAGCCATCCTGACTCTAAACCGTCCCGATTTCACCTTACTTAAAAAAAATAATTTTTATTTATCCATAGTTTCATATTTGCCGCTTCCCATATTCCCTTGTATGGGATCTGTGTGAGTTGAAAACCTTCTATATCTTTAAGGTACTATTACCGTCTAGTATGCTAAAATATTACATATATTCAACAATTTTTTTTCACTTTATTATATATGGTTATCAAACTTTTTTGCAGTATTAAACAATTCTTGAAGATTACGAAAAAAGTTTTTATTTTCTACTAGAGGACCCGGCAAACTTAGTCCCGCCCTAAATTTATTTTTTTATCGAAATAATTTCGAGCAATCACGATTCCACCCGAAATTAATTTTTTATCGAACATTCGTGGTCGATAAAATATGGTGCCAATCGAATTTCAGTTATTGATTGAATGAAACACTCTAATATCCCTTATTTACACGGAATGTAAGGAGATTGAGAGAATCACATGTCAGATCAATTTAATGATTTTTGATAGACAACTTTAGCAAAAGTAAACAAAGATGAAGGCTTTCAAACATGCAAACATGTCATATATTGTAAGCCATGCAAGAAGCTTGGGAATTCAAGATTAATAGTTATAGACATATAGTTATACATACATATTTTTACAAATAATTTAAGACATACATTATTTTGCACTAAAATTTATTTGCGCAATATTTATAATATTTCCATATAATTTTGAGAGCGGAACTTCCGTCCGCATATCTATATCTTAAAAACTGAATGCAACTCCATGCTACAGGTGTAAAATGTATACGCTGCATTTGCATATTCTACTTGCTCTCTCTCTCTTTATATGATCGCAATGCTTTGCGCTCCATTATCTTTATATACATTATATCCCAGCAGTTATTTTCTAGTCAATCGAAAAAGTGAACTAGTTCATTTCTAGCGCATTTCGAAGTAGCTCTGAAAGAGTACAAAAGGCGTTCAGTGTAGAACAGTTCACTTTGCTTTTGTTTTCAAAAGTATTGCTGAAAAAAAATAAACGCGTTCTGGTTTTTTTAAATTTGCTGTGCACTAGAAAAAATAATAAAAAAAAAAAAAATGTTTTTAGGCATTTCTAAATTGTGGATGGAAAAGATCGTACAAATCAGGTCTTTAGGACCTTTGCTCCAATGCACTAAACGTTTACACTTTTAAAATGTTCACTTTAAAACTAGTTAAAAAAGAACCATTTTTAGGCTAATGCGAAAGCAACTAATTTAAAAATGTTCCTAATGCTACTAGTTCAAATATGGGGAAAAAGGAGTGTTTATGGGGACAATTTAACTTATATTTAACTTATTACATCATATTGAATATAAAACTGTAAAACACATTTTTGTAAACATTTTCAAAAAACAGTTTCGGATCGCAAATTTCTTGTGTGCTACGAGGCGGACATTCAAATGAAAAGCAGTAAAAATCAGAGATAATGGGATGGGAAACTACGTTTCTATTGTGATTCTATTCTTTGACAGCTAAAAATGCTTCTTTTCCAATTTTTTATGCGATCACGTATTGTGTATGTTTTTACCTCATATTTGTCAAAAATAGGCCCTACACCTAAAAAAGTCTTGCATATTTAAAAGAAAATTGTTTTTAGCTGAGCAAGAATATTGTTAATAAAAGTCGATGAAGAACTTTTGTAAATATAGAAATGTCAGTATTGTCAATCTTATTTATGAAATTGCTTTGATAATAGACAAAAATATTGTTCATGGAAAAAAATTTAATTTAAAATAAAAACACTTGTTCTTTTTACAAGTGCTGTTATTAGCAGAAAAACATAATAAAATTTCTTTCAAGAACATCTATATCCTTGTTTTGAAAAGTCTGGTCCAATTTTTAAATGCATGAATTTGTTTGAACAAAAATTATAAGTAACTTTTTCCCTATGTGTACACTCGTGGCTTAGCTGTCGAAAGTGAGATATTCACCAGCGCTCATGTCCATCCTGAGGGGTGAATTTATCGAGAATCCATCGCGAGGGGTGAGTTTGTCATGAAACACATTTACTAACACATTTATAATATTTGCATTAGTATTGACTGCATACGGCTATTTTTTTTTCGCCGAAGTTTCCAATATTATTATCTCTGGTAAAAATAGTGGAAGTTTCATTCATGCATTCGTCTCAAGTTCTAGCTGACGCTCTCAAAAAATTGTTTTTTCACGAGACACGCTCGTGGGAGAGTGAAAAAATGTCATTCACGGTGATAGCTTTCAATTAGCTGTCATCGAAACTAAACTCGAACGCGTATAATTAACATTAACAGTGGTCTGTTAAGTTCATGAAACCTCTTTGTAATATATGACCATGGTTTTTTTTAGACTAAACCAACGCTCAGGGGATGCCCCCTATAAATGCGAAGGGTGATAGTTAGTTGGAGGGTGGAAAGATGGAGTAGTGTCGGTGAAGATTCGTTTTAAATTCACACAGCGCAAAACTGCCGGGGAACACGTTCGCAGGGAGATTGTTCCATAATTTAACTGTATGACTGAATAAAGAATTATCTCGGTAATGCAAGGTTCTATTGGGTATCAAGGCAATGTTATAGGGATGGGCTTGATGAGCTGCCCGAGTGGACCTGGGAAACACACGAGCTCATGGCCAGGGCATGTGTCTCCCTTGAACACTTAGCATGGTAGTACCTGTACAAAAGGCTTAGGCAATCAACATTGCGTCGATGCCAAAGAGAGTCGAGAGAAGATGAAATGTTTTCATCCCCTATCAAATATACCGCACGTAGTTGAATTCGGTCCAGAAGCTCCAAATAAGATCTTGAAGCTCCTGACCAAATTGTATTCCATTTTCGGCCTAATATATGAGGTATAGATCACGCGTTGTTCGGTTGGAGTGAAGTATTTCTTACACCGTTTTAAAAAACCTAGGCACTTGGCCGCTTCTTTCGACACATCGAAAATGTGATCATTCCGAAGATCGGATTGAATTGATATGCCCAGAACGTCAAGAGCTTCTGACTCCACCAGATCTGCACCGTTCATATTGAGGGGGCTAAGGGGCAATTCCTTCGCTTGTGATTTGACAGACAGCACTGGGTCTTGCTAACATTAAACTCTACTCTATTAGCAAGTCCCCACTCGGAGATTTTTCTTAGGTCAATAAGAAGTGTGTCATTCATGTTTTGCCTCTTTCTCTCAATCTCCAAAGAGTTCGGGCGTTTTTTGAAAGAATATGAATGGCAAATGCTGCTGTTATCCGCAAACGAATGAATTGGGTTGCGAGTCAACGACAGAAGGTCGTTATAAAAAACAGAAACAAAGTTGGCGATAGGACTGAACCCTATGGTACTCCAGAACCGATGGCGTGCTCATTGGACGAAATGCCATCGACCATGACACGGATCGATCTTTCCATAAGAAAACACCTGATCCAACGAGCAAAGTTACCACCAACACTATGCAATTAGTTTTGACTCGAGAGCTTTATACCACACACGGTCAAACGCCTTAGAAATATCTAGAGCAACAACCCTGCTCTCACTGAAGAAGTGAACACAATGGTTCCATTTTTTAGTGAGGAACGCCATAAGATCACCAGTAGAGCGGGCCCTACGGAAGCCATATTGACAGTCACTGAGAAAACGCTGCGCTCCAGATAATTCATAAGGTGGAAGTTTATTACACTCTCCATGACTTTGGAGAGCGTATTGCATATCGCAATGGGTCGGTAGTTCTCAGGGTTCGTGGCATCGCCCTTCTTAGGTACGCGCTGAACATTTGCGACCTTCCAACAAGATGGAAATACTCCTGTCCTGTAGGAGATGTTGAAAAGGTTTCGCAAAGGTCGAGCCAGTGTAGAAACACAATTGGTGGTATGCCATCAGGGCCAGAAGATTTGTTAATGTTGAGGTTTGCAAGGACTCTTTTAACTGCTCTCGTCCGAAAATATATCTCCTGCATCGAAGACGATATATTTTCTATATATTTATATATAATAGAGGGCAGTGGCTGATTGCTTGCCGGATTTGTGGAATTTTGTGCAAACAATCCAGCCAATAGATTCGCTTCATCAGCCGAGTCAGTAAAGATTTGATCATCCTTTAACAGAGTAGGAATCGACGAAGACGTCTGATTTTTAACTTTCTTAACGAATGACAAAAAGTTTTTACTCCCTTTGGGGCAAAGAAGAACCTGTTCTCTTATGCGAATTTCGTGAAAAAACTTTTCGCGTTTTAAAACTGCTTTACAGCGATTCCTAGCCTCAATGCGAAATCTTCTATTATCAGCATTCTAGTGGGAACGCCAATTTTGAAAGGCTTCCTCTTTGGACCTGACTGCAATCCTGCACGTTTAAATAAACCTTGACCTTGAAGTTAAGAAACTTAAAAAATAATTTGGTTTTTTTAATATTTTTATAAAAAACAACTATTTATTGCCTTTTCGAAAATACCTCAAACGTGAAAATCGAGTTAGTTTTGTTGAATATATGATTTTTCAAGAGTAAGGCAATTTCACTTTTTCCCCCATTTTGGCGAAATTTTAATGTTACGTAAAAACTTAAAAAAAATGTAAAAATTTTTTTGCTCAAATTAGTGTTTTTAATTCATGAGAAGATTCATTTCTGAAAGTTTAAGCAACATCGGAGGTAGTCAACCCGTATGAGTGATACGTTCAAAATGGAATGGCTGTTATAAAAGATTTTTGTACAAACTATCAGGCCAAAGAAAAGACATGGATGTATTAAATAGTTTGCATATACTGGTGTAATTGACTTTTTCCAGTACTTCAGACGTGAGCAAAAAAACATTGGCTGGTTCATCAGATTGCATAGTACCAACAATAATATTGGCAACATTCCTACTCTCGACATCACAGGTTTCATCGATGGAAACGAAAATTTTTTTTCCAATCACACTTTTTCTTATTTGGCACAAAACGTCATCATAGCAACGCGGAATGTAGGTTCTTCGCAAGGTTGACTCGTCTGGAATACTGCGCTGCATATACTTCTCCATAATCCTTTAAATATCGGGTTGTTCACTTTATTCAATGGAATGTTAGCAGAAGCAAATGCCTCACAAAGCTTCTTAGAAAATTAAGAAAAGCTGGCATTGCTATTAGATGCAATGTCGATGAGCAAAGATTGCCTTGTCTTATTTTTTTCCTCTAACTTTAAAGAGCGTTGATGTTTGTCTCGCCCAATATGTTGTTGTACAGTAAATTTTTTATCAGCAGCTACTTTCGTTTCGCATATCTTACAAAATAGAATTTGGCCATCGGTTGAAAATATATTTGCACCGAATTCTTCAACTAAATTTTTTAAATGCAATGTTTTAATAGGTTTAACTTTTGGCATTTTTATAATATAAATTTACACACGAAAATAAATTGATTGATTCAAGGAATAGCGGTAAATTGAGTACGCTCAACATCAAGATCACTTTATCGCAAGTGTAACGGAATCAGAAAAATATCAATGAACATTAATACACACGCTTGGGTTGCAATAAGCAAAAGCAGGACAGCATGTCATACTAACAAAAGAAATACATGTTCAAACAGCATAGCTATGAACTTGCATATAGAATTGCCACATTGAAATATTGAAAATTTTAATAAATTTTTACTTTTTTAAATTTGATTTTATTTTTTTTTTTAATAATCTCGAATAAAAATTGAGGGAGTTGTGTGTAAAAACATATAGATTTTTTCAGGTTTTTGCGAATGCACCGTACTTTGAACGAAAATTAATAAATCAAATTTGTATAAAACTATTTGCTTTTGGTATGCAGTTTCAAAAAACATTTAATTTTGAGTCTTATGCATCTTAGTTTATTCAAATCGAGCAATATTTAATTGAGTTATTCAACTTTTTAGGAAAAAGCCATTTATTTTGTTTGAATTTGTTACTAACAATAAAATAAACATTCTGTAAACAGAATACCGAACACGAGTGGAATGAGATAATTGAAATAAATTTCATCATCTAGAAGCTTTTCATCATCTAAAATTAGCTTTTCCACGACTAAGTGAAGCAAAAATAAAGGCAGGTATGTATTTTTTTTAAATTTCTGGCAGTATTTGATCGTTTTTAATTGTTTTTCGCTACGTTTAGGTGTTTTTATCGGACCACAGATTCGAAAGCTAATGGAAAGTGACCATTTCAAAACCAAATTGGAGCCTGTTAAGAAACGAGCTTGGGAAAGTTTATTGCGCTCTGCGATAATTTTGTTGGCAATAACAGGAGCGCCAACTATATTACAGTTGTAAAAAATTTTTTAAGGGCGTACCATGAAATGGGCTGCAGCATGTCTATAAAAATCCATTTCTTGCATTCCCGCTTAAACTTCTTCCCAAATAATCTTGGCCAGTTCAGCGACGAACAAGGTGAACGGTTTCACCAAGAAGGCGCTACTATAGAAACGCGCTTTGATGGTAAAAATTAAATCAACATGATGACAAATTACTGCTGGTCACTTACACGAAAAACCGATGATGATAAGTTAAAAAGAAAAGATCAGGTTAAAATTTTTGAGTAGCATTTCCAAAAACGGTGTACTAAAAGTTCAATAAATGCCTTTAAACTGTCACAAAACATGCTTAAAAAATATTAATAAATTGAAGTAACTTGATACGTATGTTTTATTTAATACTAGCCTTTTCCCGGCGCGCGTTGCTGCACCCTGCAACTATATGGGAACATAATAGGTGTATTCAAAACTTTTCTTAGACTCTTCTTAGACTCACAGTTTGACACCACTGTTATTTTCCACTGCCCGTTACAGTTTCCCAGCATCATGAGATCACCAAATAGTAACTCCATTTTGAGTTTGTATGTAAGTATTGCTACTTTTAGTTTCAAAGCGATTCGATAATACAAATTTTAACTGTATGGGCGGAGCCACACCCTCTTATATAATGCTCATCCCAGTTTTCTAGTAGATGGACATTACCCTGATTTAGTACAGTTGCTGACAGTAAGCATACAGACTAAATTACCAAAATGTAGCCCAATCGACGAAAACTGTAGGAAATATAGCATTTTTATTGATTTGTGGGTGGTAAAAGGGGGTGTGACAGAAATTTAAGCCATCTCGTACTTGAAAAAAATGTACTGCCAAAATTTCAGCTCTATCGGCTGAGTAATTTTGAAGTTTCCAACCATCACACAGACAGCGTTTAGCTTTTTGCATATATATTTTGGATAAAGATTATTGGTTATAACTTTTGATTGGTTAGAGATAATAAGATAATTTTTTCTAATAAATTAATTTCTTAGCTTTTATATTTTTACAAAAATATAAAAACACAATATTGGAAAAAAAAATTTTCTTCGAAAAGATCAAGGGATGGGCCTTGCTTTTTGAATCACAAAAATGGTTTTTAATTTTTTCGTAAAATTGAAATAACTTTTGCTTATAGATGTTATAACTTTTAAATAGAATTGACAATTTGTGAATTTGAATTTAAATTAGTTTTACAACAAAAACAAATTTTGAGCCTTTTTTTGAGGAAAAATCCTAAATTTTAGACCTTTTTTGAAAAAAAAATTAAATATATATATACTCAATTAACGGTATTTTTACAATAAGGTTTTCATAGTACTTTGATGAAGCTTTAAGACAAAAAAAAATTTAACAAAATGTATACAAATGCAGGGGAGATATTTGAATCGAAAGTCACAAAGTTAAATTTCTGAATGTTTTTTTGTCATTATTAAGCAACGATGTTGCATTAAATAAATCGTTGTGGTAAAATTTTTCATAGTTTTCAAGATATGTTCATGTTTTTGATGTCAAAATAACGGAAATTTTTTTAATTTTACTAAATTTAAAAAATATTTAATATTTTGTAAATATCTGAATATGTAACCTAAGAAAACAACTAAAAATATGCGATTTTGTAAAAAATTTGTACTACAGCACCATCTGGTGTCCAAGGTGGGTCAAAGAAGATAGTGCTAAAAAACTCATCGTACCTGAAAACTACTATATACCATTTTTTATTCTAATCGCATTAGCGGTTTGGGAGTTTTAGGTGGTTTTGTAAAAAATTTGTACTATAGCGCCCTCTGGTGTTCAAGATAGGTCAAAAATGATAGCAGCAGAACACTCAACGTACTTAAAACCTACTGTATACCACTTTTTATTCTAATCGCATTAGCAGTTTATGAGTTTTAGGCAGTTTTGTAAAAAATTTGTACTACAGCGCCCTCTGGTGTTCAAGGTGGATCAAAATTGATAGCCCACGAACACGCACCGTACCAAAAAACTTATGTACACAAATTTTCATGCTAATCGGATGAGTAGTTTAGGAGTCTATTGCGGCCTTACAAACATAATTTCCTTTTTTATATATATAGATAAATATACATATATAAGAATAGATAGATAAGCAAGCAGACCGGAAATGATATGGATATAGATTATTGGCTATAACTTTTGATTGGTAAGAGATACTGAGATAATTATTTTTAATAAATTATTATTTTAGCTTGTAAATTTATTCAAAAATATGAAACCACAATATTGGAAAAAAAAAATTTCTTCAAAAAAATCAAGGGGTAGGCCTTGTTTTTTGAATCACAAAAATGGTTTTTAATTTTTTCGTAAAATTGAAATAACTTTTGCTTATAGATGTTATAACTTTTAAATAGAATTGACAATTTGTGAATTTGAATTTAAATTAGTTTTACAACAAAAACAAATTTTGAGCCTTTTTTTGAGGAAAAATCCTAAATTTTAGACCTTTTTTGAAAAAAAAATTAAATATATATATACTCAATTAACGGTATTTTTACAATAAGGTTTTCATAGTACTTTGATGAAGCTTTAAGACAAAAAAAAATTTAACAAAATGTATACAAATGCAGGGGAGATATTTGAATCGAAAGTCACAAAGTTAAATTTCTGAATGTTTTTTTGTCATTATTAAGCAACGATGTTGCATTAAATAAATCGTTGTGGTAAAATTTTTCATAGTTTTCAAGATATGTTCATGTTTTTGATGTCAAAATAACGGAAATTTTTTTAATTTTACTAAATTTAAAAAATATTTAATATTTTGTAAATATCTGAATATGTAACCTAAGAAAACAACTAAAAATATGCGATTTTGTAAAAAATTTGTACTACAGCACCATCTGGTGTCCAAGGTGGGTCAAAGAAGATAGTGCTAAAAAACTCATCGTACCTGAAAACTACTATATACCATTTTTTATTCTAATCGCATTAGCGGTTTGGGAGTTTTAGGTGGTTTTGTAAAAAATTTGTACTATAGCGCCCTCTGGTGTTCAAGATAGGTCAAAAATGATAGCAGCAGAACACTCAACGTACTTAAAACCTACTGTATACCACTTTTTATTCTAATCGCATTAGCAGTTTATGAGTTTTAGGCAGTTTTGTAAAAAATTTGTACTACAGCGCCCTCTGGTGTTCAAGGTGGATCAAAATTGATAGCCCACGAACACGCACCGTACCAAAAAACTTATGTACACAAATTTTCATGCTAATCGGATGAGTAGTTTAGGAGTCTATTGCGGCCTTACAAACATAATTTCCTTTTTTATATATATATATTGCAGTACTAGAGGGAGGTATGTCAATCCATTTGTAGTTAATTCGCTGACAGCATACAAACTAAATTAACAAATTTTAGTTTAATATGATTAAAACTGTTTGATATATAGCATTTTTATTGATTTGTGGGCGGTAAAAAGGGGAGTGGTAATATTTCCTTCCTTAAACTATCATGTACTGGACACAAATCTACTGCTAAAATTTCAGCTCAATCAGCCTAGTAGTTTTGGAGTCTTTAGCAATCAGACAGACAACCTACGGTTTGCTTTTTATTTATATATATGTTTTTATTATATATTACATTATTATATATTATTAGCCGATTTTAGAAAAAAGACACACCTTTTACTCGTGAAAATGTGTTATTTTTAAATAGTAAAACAAATTTAAGGAGTTTCTAACAAAATAGTGTTCAAAATCATCACCAAAGTAAAAAAATTGTAAAAAAAACCCAAAAAAAAAAAATGGTTTACCTAGCAAATACTGCAATATAGGAAATTAAACCTGTTAAGTCATATATGACATGTTTAAAGTCCTTTTTCCCAAGAGGCCCTGAACATTTACTCCAAAAAGGTTCTTAGACAGTTAAAAAAACTGGCCTAGAACGTTAGATTTCAGATTATTCGCGCTTAAGAGACTGGCATATGTCGCCGTGAGAGGAGGAGGAACCGTTTTTAGAGCAACAAAAAAATTACTCGTCTTTGCTTTAATACTTTCTCTCACCGTTTGAATATTTCTTTTACTTTGTAAGGCATAAGCTTTGTATATTTCACAGACTCGGTAGCTGGCAGGATGGTCCCCCTTGCAGTTCGCACAGTGAGGTTTCAAGCCTGATTCCTTAGTAACGGTGCATTCACCTGGGAGATGATCGTCGTTGCATTTAACGCAGTTATACTTGCATGCACAATTTTTAGCCATATGGCCAAATTGCTGGCATCTTCTACACTGAATAAATAGGTCCCGAGTTTTCTGTTGCTTTTTTCCCAAACAATTTGCTTACTGAAGATATATCTAATTTTCAATAATTCCGCCGCTGTTTTACCAGGCGGTAGTCGTACTACAAATAAGCTATATCTAACATTGTCTCTTCGCGACCGAGCAGTAGTAAGGTTTGTCACCTTATCTACTCCACCCAAAATTATAGCCTGTAGCTCTTCAAGGATTTAATCTTCCTCGTACTCGGATGTAAGCCCTCTAAAAACTAAGTTAACTGTTTTTTCCTCCTTGGGGGTAAAGGAGTACGCCTGTATGTTAGGACTCTCTCTCATTTTCTAGAGCAGCTCACTATGAATCACCCTATCTTCCACATAAATTTTACTTTTATGCCCTAAGTTAACAATTTTAAATACAATAGATTTACTTCTTAAGTATTTTGATAATTCACATATATCAATATTTTTAATAAAAATCGGAGGGCAAAACCTACCTTTTTTGCTTTGTTGAATCTTTGCCTTGTTGTTTTTATTGATCTCCTTATCCTTAGCTGGATCCGTCACTCTGTTGGTTGCTCCTTTACTGGAAGCGGCTTCTTCGTCAGGTTTTTGCTTGTTAGCATGTTGTTGGTTCTGCTGTCTGTATTGGACTTGGCTGATGTCTAAGTCATTTAGGATTGTACCTACTCTTCGGTGCCTGTAGATCTTCTCCCGATCTCGATGCAGAGCACCTCACTCCTTTTGAGACTACGTTTCAGTCTTCGTTAATGGCCTCAACAATTTCCATGCTATCAGCGACGCGTCCCGACGTCGACATTCGCTGAATTAATGGTAGTAGCACAAGTTGCTAACGCTACAAGTTGCTGCGCTGCTTCGTTTTTCCTTAGACTAATCATGGTTTTCAGATTGCTGGGTATCATTTTCGTATAAATCTTTCTTACTTCATCCTTTTTCTTCCGAATCATTAACCCAGAACGAGCCACCTTACTAAAAGTACACTCCCGCGCTTTTTATGTGGTTCCCGCTCTTTTCAGCGTCGCTGCTGAGCACCAATACATATACAACAAATTACCGCAACAACAAGAACGAAAAAGCCTCCACCATCCAAGACCACAAACTTGAGCCTCCAATGGTTGAACAAAGCTCTACACTCAACACTCAACAGCAGCTCCGTCTTAGATATCAGCACAATTCCAAAAATCACGATGTAGGCCTCCGCCCAACACCAGCCAACAGCACAGCAGCAATAAGTAGTTGATTACTTATTAATATTTTTTAATTTAATTTAACTTTAATATTGTTTAATTTTTTTTTTTTTGTTTCAATAAAGTTTTTTAGCAAAGAAAAATTTTTTGGAGAGGAAAAAAACATGCGTGTTACAGAACGTCCAATGGCCGAATCTCTCTAATTGTAGTTGTTTCTTTTTGACGTTTAACGTTTGTAGCTCCTACACCTTTGTTGTTACAAAATTTCACATTTGAGCAGCTATTTTAAAATGAGCCTACCTCGTAATTGTTTCATAACGCAGAGTATATTTATATAAAGCATTTATCTGCATATTCATATGCCATCGTTGTTACTTTGCGTCGTTCCTTTTTTGAAGTGATAACTTCTTTAGGCGCGTTTGGCAATTTCTGATCAGTGATTTTTTCGATTCAATCGTCAGCATACAGTTAGATTCTGCCGCTGCTTTTGTATGTTCGAACATGTGCGCACTCGCATCGTAGTCGTTGCTACAAACAATCTTACGTTTGCATTTTGTTGTTGTTTTGTTTCAACATTTATATCATGCGTGTGTAGGTTTGTGCTTTTTAAAGTGTGTTCGTACATACAGGGTGGGCCAAATAAAAGTGTTTTATGAGTTTTTTTATAAAATGAACAAAATTAAATTTTTTCCATGCTATATGTTAATGGAAAAAATTTAATTTCTTTAGTGCTTGAATCGTTTCCGGAATGTTGGCATAACATCGGTCCTTGACGGTTCCCCACAAAAAAAAGTCCAAAGGAGTAAAATCGCAACTCCGGGGCAGCCAATTGACGTTGCCAAGAGGTCTGAAAACACGATTTGGGAATTTGGTGCGCAAAAGATCGATTGTGGCATGGGCTAAGAACTTTTCTCGAATAAATCAAGAAAGAAAAAACCAAACATATTAAATTTAAAGCGTAGTCAGTTGCAGTTATTGAGGTAACTTTTTTACATAAGTTGTACTTATAAATGTCTCGTACTGTCGCAGAAATCGAGGAATTGAGTTTATCAAGGGTTAAGATTATCGAGTCTGCACTGTAATATTTTGTATAACATAAAAGTTATTATTTATGTACATAGATATATCTTTAAGAATTGGAAAATGAGAAGTTATCACTTCTATCGTGTGATCATAGGCACACAACTTCTTTTTTACTTACAGATGCTCTTATATATTTTTTTAATTAAACAAACCGAAATGAAAAAAATAAAAGAAATTTATTTTAATGTCTTATAATTATTTATTCCTTATATATAGTATTATATTTTATAATATTTAATTTCATTTATAACATTTATCTCATAATATTTTATTTTTTGAAAACAGCACGTTCCGTGTTTTTATGTATGCAAAACCTAATGTATACACTTATCCTCCGTTTTGCACGGTTCTCGTTTAACACGTTTTCGATCTTATACGGTTTTTATTTTGTGATAAAAGTGACTTTTACCACTCAGAAAAAGAAGAAATATTTGATTCTTACTGATATTAATTTTTCTTTGATTTTTTAAAAAATTTAATTTTCGCTTTGCACGGATTTCTCAGGAACCTATCTACCGTGTGAAACGAGGGATAGTTGTATTTGTATTTTTATTTTGTATGTTCGAACCACTTAGATTATATTAAAGAGTAAATCAATTAACCACTTTAAAATCTTTCCTTTTTTGGGTTTCACTTCTACCGTGCGTGGCGACTACACACATATTTATAACCCACGTTTAAAAAACGTAAAAGAGGTATATTTTGTGGTAGGTATAGAAAGGTATATATGTATATTCTTGATCAGCATCACCACCCGAGTCGATTTAGCCATGTCCGTCTGTCCGTCTGTATGTCTGTGATCACGATTACAGCCGTAATCTTCATGCTATCATCACGAAATTCGATATTTATTTCCATCTAAAAAATAAAGGTCAAGTTCGAAAATGAGCCAAATCGGATGAAAATCAAGCCAACCTCTCATACAAAGTGACTTAAAAAGTGAATTAAAAAACAAAACAAAATATTTTCTGTTAAAACTATGATGAAAATGTTTTTACAAATAAATATTTTTTGACTGCTTAAGACTTTGAATATATTTTAGTTCGGACGTGGGGGTATTTTAACTTCGGCCCAGTCGAAGATCATTTCTTACTGGTTTTTTTTTAGTTTTGACGTAAGGCCAGTTATAAATCCTTCATTTTCGTTTTTAAATATTAAGCGTAGGTTATATACTTACCGAGTAATAATTAATTCAATGCAATGCCGTTGCATGAATGTTGCATTGCCGATCTTTGAGAGGCTCTCTCGTGTTCCCATGATGTCAGAAATTTTTTGTCTAATATTGTTGCGAGGGTACCATTTTTTTAATCATAGCTCTTATACTCAGCGAGTAGCAATTCAATGCAACGCCGATAAATTTTGAAAAAATGCCTTTTTCAATATTTTGCAAACCTGCGCGCTAAAACGTAACTTCGTCACGTCAAAACAAGAGCAGTTTTTTTTAAAGCTTTAAAACAGCTTTATTTTTAAATTTGCAATATGTGCATCAGAAATTTGCTGTTCTCCCAAAAACGCAGCAGACCTGCAAGTTATATTTATAGAAAGATTCTTAGCTAAAAAATATTGGCACACATTTTTTACAAGATTTTGCTATTTTTGTTCTAGCGTCGGAACCAGTTTTTTAATATGTTAATTAAACTATCGATCAAATAAGCATGTGCATGTCATGGTTCGATTATCAGTCAGAAATATTTTTTCTTTTTTTATGACATTTGTTTTTTTTAATTACCGAATGACGAGCATTTTGTTTGAACGAGAAAGAGGAACATTTTAAATATAAATTATATAAATAGAACACTTGATCTCAAAAAAAAAAATTCTGGAAAGAAATTTGTTTAGATGTTGTAAGTAGAGAGCGAACTTTTTCCTATAAAATAAATTTCCTTTAAGTGTAGCTTCTGTTCAAAATTAAACCGGACTGCGGGAATGAAACAACAACAGTTGGCATAAAGCTAATGATTTTTTTTAAGGCTGGTAACACTGTTATAGGCTTGCGCGTTTATTTTCAGCTCGTTCTCTCACGTAGTTTCTTTCTTGCTTTGTGAACAAGAGGTCTGTTGAGAACTTGATTGTAGTAACTGGCATGGTTGAATTAATAAGGTAGTCTCGGGGCTGATCGTACTCTCTTCTCAGTACCTACAATTGTCAAATCAATGAAAATCAACAACAACAACTTCATCGACTTTACATGTTTTTAATTTTTGCTTTCAGATTTTGCATGAGCTGTCAACTTCGATTAGACATTTATGGGCACTCGCTCTCACCCTTGCGACAACCTTATAAATTCAACCAAGGTAACTGGCAAGCTGCTGGAATGTGTGAGAAGAGAAGAATCATAAAAGCGCTCTCTCGAGCTCAAAAGTTGCTAGAAGTGTGGCAGAAAAATTTCTTCGAGCATTATAAGAACAATATACAAATAGTGAAATACAAACTACAAATAAATATAAATAAACAATAAATAAATATGAAAATTTATAATTGATTATTGGCGTAAATAAATTTGGCGCTGTTTACGTTTTAAAGGCAATCATTCGTTTTTGTGTCTGAAACTAGTTAGAAGTCGTTTCCGTACTCTTGACACTATTCTCAAATTAAATTTTTCTATCTCAGCTTGAACTTTACTCGACTTTTACTCGAAATTAGGCCAAAACACATATGCAGAAAGCATGCATGCCTCAAGCATGCTTGGTTAAAGCACATAGCAAGCATGCATTGCATATACGATAAATTTTAAATATGTTAAACTGAATAGAAATTTTAAAGGAAAAGTAGTGAAAATAGATTAAATTTAATCAAAAACAATTAAAAATGGAATTGGAGTATTAATTATGGTTAATGATTGTGTTGATATTGCTTTTATTTTACACATGGCTTCTGTCAATGCTTTGATGCCTAAAAAGTTAAAAGTTCGCCCAATTCAGGCATGCTTCAAGCATCATGCATGCGTGCATGCTTTTAATGAGGGCTACTTCATAACAACACGTATATTCAATCACAAATGTCAGATTCTTGAGGAATGCATGCATCCTATGTGTTTCGACCTATTGTGTACGGATACAAACTTCACCTCGAGTTTGACCTACGAATTTCATAACGGGAAAAAAAAAATTGAGCCAGGGGGAGTGTTTGAAATTGTGTTTTACCAATGGAGTTTCTTGTCCGGATGCATTGAAAATGTTGCAGAAAACCTATGTGGAATCAGCTCTATCACGAACGCAGACATTTGAGTGGTATAAATTGTTTAAAGGGATGGTACAACAGTTGACAACTTGCCTCACCCTTCTCGTGCAGCAACATCAATAAATTATGAAAATGTCAAAAGAGTAAAAGAAACTGAGTTCGAAAATCATCGTATGACCGTGAAGGATAGCTGCCGAGCTTTTATTTATTTGGAAAACTGTGGTATTCAGTGACGAGTAGAAATACAACATTTTTGGTTCGGACGGACGTCATATGGTGTGGAGAAAGGCAAACATGGAGTTCAATAAAGAAAACATTCAAGCAACAATAAAACATGGAGGCGGTAGTGTGATGGTGTGGGGGTGTGTTTCAGCGGCTGACGTGGGAAACTTGAAGTTCATTGAAGGAATAATGAAAAAAGAACATATTTAGCCATTTTGAGAGAAAATTTGCTGCAAAGTGTGAACAAAATGAGTTTCTTTTTTCCAACAAGATAATGACCCCAAGCATAAGTCGCGTTTGGTTATAGAATGGCTGCTTTTCAAAGTCCCACACCAGCTGCATACACCCCCACCATCTCCAGATCTCAACATAATTGAAAATGTGTGGGACCTTATTGAAAAAAGGATCATGCATCATCATATTACATCCAAGGAGTCGCTTAACCCTTTGAGAACCATTGGGACACCGGTGACCCTTTTACTTTCGAATTTTTCCTAGAAAAACTATGCAAACTATTTTTCTTTATAAGATATCATTCAACAGGGAATGAATGTGGCTTCCAGAAAGTATTTAACTTTCAAGGGTAGATGCATCCCTTTGCCTACCAGAACACCCCAAAGTCGAAAAATCTTGACTTTTTCTCCCCCTTCTTCTTGCTGCAATATTTTGGAGGCAGGAGGAGCTATAGGTACAACATGTTTGGGGAAGTTGCGGGCAACCTTCCACTTTTTAGCAAAAAAAGATAGTTCACTTGGGCTATCTACGCGACCACCAAATCTGACGGGACCTATATGTCCCAATGGTCGTCGGTAAAAATCTAAGACATATTTAATTTTGTTGAAAAGTTGATTTATTTGAAATAAAAATAAATCTGTTTGCATTTTTGATCAATGCATTGAATTTTCATTTTCTTATGATGAAATTTGAAGTTTTCCGATCATTGGCGAAGCAAAATGGTTTTTTGCAAAAGGCACAAATAGTATTCATTCGATGGTCTTTGTGTTGTTTTGAGCAGAAAATACATCCTTACGTCCCGTTTCACTTTTGCAGAATTATCGGACAGGAAAGTGATAACCGCAAGTTTAAATCTCTTAGGTACCTGTCTTACAACTTCGCGGTTGGTGACCGTATTGATAATTTGAGTAGCCAGTTGCCCGCGGACTTCCAATGCAGATATAGAAAATGAATCATTATTCGAAGTAGAAATTTTGTTGTAACCACAGTGCACAGCGGCGGATTTATATACGGGTTGATAAGGCTTTAGCCGCCATCCCCCTTGAAGAATTTTTTATGTGGGAAAAAAAATTGAAAAAAGCGATAAAAGCCGCTTCAGCCTCCCCCTTGGACTATAAAACTGTTAGCTCAGTCCTTCCCCCCTCTGGTGAATCCTTGATCCGCCACTGATTGTGCACACTCAAATCAAAGCGATCGCAGAAAAGACGCAAGTAGAATTTGGTATTTGATTTGCGATCGTGTTCGTAGTAATACTGAAATAAAAACACAAAATCAAAAGTATAATTTTCTTTCTAATGCTGGTACTTTGACCACTCTACGACTATTGGTCCTAAAGATATTTCCAAAATAGGTCAAAAATTCGTTAAAGAATCCCAACAATTTTTTTGTTACGGAGTTTTGTTTTGCATCAAATGAAAGATCCGATTTTGTGGAAAATTAAAACTATTTAGTGCTATTTTTAATAGTCGTAAAGAGGTCAAAGTACCACCATTGGAAAGGTTATTTTTCAACCTTTCATTGGATGTCAAACATTACGCCTTAGCAAATATAGAAGGCCAGATTTTGTGATGGAATTTTTGGGGTTTTTTAACAATCTTTTTAAATATTTTGGGAATATCTCCTAAACCAATAGTCATAGTCATCATCAAGGGCGTCCACAGGGGTGAAAGGGGGGGAACTTGCCCCCCTCAACTGAAAAATTTTATATATTTTTATTTTCTATGTGTATATGTAACATTTTTGCTTATATGTTACAAAGTTTTAAACTCTTAAGTTCTGATTTCTTATACTATGTTTACATTACCTCGAAACTACACAGTTAACTTTGAAATTGGATACTTGACTGCATAGTTTCCCATACAAAATCTTAACTATCTCGCAAAGCAGTTAAGTTGAAACTGCGACCTAAACCATCTCATTTTGCTATGCAACACTGGGTTTTCATCAAGAACAAAAGGAAATTAAAAAAAAATACAAGGAAAGGTCACATAAAAAAAGCAAAAAAATATTTGAAAACAATTTCTTTTCTTTTGATGATTCGGTTAAAGACCACCAGTTTAGAAAACACTTCCTGCTGATGATGAACAAAAACTCCTACAAGGCTTTTATCACACATATTTTAATTTTTTTATATATTTTTTTTTTTTGCATGAAAATTAAATTTTCAATGTGTCTCAAAATTTTGTGAATGAACGAAAAATTAACGTCAAATAATGACAAAGTTAACCACGCTACTGGCAGTGTAAACACCAGAAACAGTTGCCAAACTGCATAGTTAAATCTGTAATGTAAATATGATATTAGGTGGTACGAAACTTATGGCATCTTGCTGTAAAACGAAGACTTCGGCTGAAGCCTCGTTCGTTTGCAAACGATGTCGGATAAAATTGGCTTGCTGTATTTATTCTTTGCGTCATCGTGCACTATAACGTCGCTTACGTTACTGAAATACTCTCGACGTGAATATTTGTCAAAAGAAGCATTACCAGATAATAAAATTTCAATATTCTTCGTAAATTTTCTAAAAGCCTCAAAAATTTTAATGTTAAATCATTACATCTTTTTACGTTGGCAATGCTTTTTTCCATCAGCTGTTTCATTTATTTTTGCTTGGAAATAATTGCTGACTTTTGCAGCAATCTGCAATTTGTTTTCATATATTTTGTTAAATTTGACTAAAATAGTATTTTATAATGTTTTCTGTGATAGCATTTTATAATTTTAACAACGACTATGAAAGTGGAAGTGATAGTGATGAGCAGTGCATTTCCTGTACAAGAACCCAAAATTGCTCGCTTGTAGTTTTCTTTGTGCTGAAAACATATTAAATATTGTTAATATATGTTTTTATTATTATTTTTTATATAATAATGTTAAATATGCTTCTGAAAATGTATTTACATTTTCTTCACAGCAACTTCCATTATTAAAATTTTGTGGCCGATGGCAATTTGTTTATCGTCGTTTTTTGACGTTCCGCTTCGGGTAATTTTCTTACAGCAAGCCAAATTTGTACTGCTGTTACGTCTTCGTTCGTAACTGAATCAGCTGTTCTCGTTTGAGTACAATATACGTTTTACATCAAGCAAAAACAGCTGATTATTGGCTTTTGAACGAAGTCTTCGTGAAATACACGTTTCGTTCGTTTTACAGCAAGATGCTATTAGTTTGATCTGAGTTTTGTCACTTTTTGTTAAGATTTCATTCACTACTAATGTGCATTGTTTACATAGCAAATTCGAGTTGCGCTACGACACGCTCCGTTACGTTTGCATAACCATCAACAACCGATTTTGTTCTCTAATTATCGTCTGTTGTGCAACTATTGTTTTTATTAATTGTGTTGTATATGTGGAGTCTAAATATTATTTGAGAAATCAACACAAGTTCTTTGATGTGTGAATGGCAAAGTGTATCAACACTTTGTTCCTACCAAAAGTTGTTTGTTAAAAACAATATTGATAATTTTAAACAAAGTGTCAACGCACTTTGCCAAAGGGAGCTAGAGACGTGTCGGTTTCAAAATAGCCTCTAAGTCCTGTCTGAGTCCGTTGTCTAGTCGTCTGAGTCTAACTATGTCTAACTATGTCTGAGTCCTTATCTAACTACACTCAAAGTGAGAGCAAAAATAACTTACTCTCACCGAGTATTAGTTTACTTGAAATGAGAATTAAATCATTCTCATCCCAAGTCTAGCTACTGTCAATTATTTTTACTAATCTGTTCTGTTCTTATATATAATTGTAATAAAATATATAATAAAAAAAAAATATAATAAAATAAAAAATACCAAAAATAGACATAAGTAATACACAAAATAATTTTTAATAAATAACTGCATGATAAAAAATAAGTAGCGATTAAAAATAAATAAAGAAAAAACTTACGAGAAATAATAAATAATATACTATAAATAGTAAACAATGTTCAATAAATAATAATAATGAATAAAAATAAAAACTAAACAGATAATTTACTATCTGAAATAAAAAATTGTTTGAATAAATATTAACAAAAACCTAGCTCATCTAAAAAATAGGAATGAAGTTTAATGAATAAAATGTTTGATATTAGGATTTTCCCATTGCTAAGAGGGAGCTTAACAATAGGAACGAAGGAAGCCGAAAAAATATAAAAAGATATTTAATGCGATGAAAAAAGTGGAAAACGACCCTTTACCTTATGCCTGGTTAAAGCCGTTATAAAACCACGCGGTTATTTCCTTTAAGAATTATTTTCTCTTACCACCAAGTAAGCTCATCAGAAGGTTTTAAAAATAAAAATTATTCTACCGACCCTCTATAGACTGAATGTTACACATTCGAAAAAAACTAAGGCTAATCAAAAGAAATTTTTAAAATTATATAAAACATTCATGTCTAATTGAGGTACTTTTACCGTCTAGAATGCTAAAAATTAACATATATTCAACAATTTTTTCTCACTTTCTTTATTATATATGGTTATCAAACTTTTTTTACAGTATTAAACAGTTCTTGAAGATTACGAAAAAATTTTTTTATTTTTTATTTTCTATTAATTGTAAATTTAATATAGGGCGCTGAAATTGTTCTTTTAAAAAAAAGAGTGCTGCTAAAAAATGGCGGACATTTGAAAATGTTTTTCAAAAATCGGCTTTTTTTCAAATTCAAAAATTTTAAATATTTTTTTGTGGTCAAAAGTCCGCCAGTTAAAAAAACCTACACTCGAGAAAAATGCGTGTAAAGTTTTTTTACACCTGCGAGCCAAGAGCGCGCTTCAATTGAGTCGTTATATCTCGGCACTGGCTTCGAATTTCGATTTAATATTTACGACAGTTATTATTGAAGGTATAAAGAATCTAAAAATGTATAAAAACAAAATTTCATTATTTGAAAATTCTAGACGGTAATAGTACCTTAAAAAAACACTAAGCATGTTGCTCTGTTCATAACTGAACGAGCATTCAAGAAAAACGAATATTAAAAAATTTTAAAACACAAACACAAGACAAGATTTTTTTTTTTTATTTTTTTTTAACACAAGATAATCATGCACTCTTTTAATAAATTATACACACACACACATATTCATACAAACAAAAGAAAAAAATCAAAACAGCTATGTATTTTAAATGATAATAAAATAAAATAAATACCTTGAAATTATCTTTTTCAGTCTGCACGGGTCTTTAACTATATTTAAAAACGAACGAAAATTATTTTAAATATTTTTAAATACATTTAATAAATGTAAATATGATTTTGTAACCAAAAGTTCTTTATACTGGAAGTTATATTGAAAAATATAAATTTTCATATAATAACAGTGTTTACAAAGTTTGCACAGAAAATCTCAGGCAATAAAATATCATAGGTAACATTCCAGATTCATTTTCATAAACGTGCACACCAATGCATACCTTTCTCCCCCCTCGACAAATTCCTGCGGACGCCCATGGTCATCATAGTGCAATAGTCATAGTATATACAGGTCAAAGTACCATCATTTCAAAGGTAATTTTTAAACTTTTAGTGGTAAAATTTCATAACAGATTAAAAACAACGATTTCTCATGAAGTAAATCAAAATTCAACCTCAAACTTTTCGTTCGCATACTGTCAACGAGAGAAAATAGTGGTATACATTTTTACCGTTGACGACCATTGAGACACATAGGTCCCATGATTTTTCACACTTTTGCAAGTAAAAAAATTGTTTTTTGCGACACTTGTTTAGTAATATGGAGTTGTTTAACACGAATCCGTTGTCGGATTAACGATTTTTCCATCGGTTCAGGAGCGGTCGTCAAAGGGTTAAACAAGCCATATTAGAAGAATGGAATGCAATTACCCCACAAGAGCTCGAAAAACTATCTTTGGGAATGATAAATAGACTCCAAGCGGCTCTTAATGCGAAAGGCTATTAAACGAAGTACTAAATTCTAAAATATTAAAAAAGTAGTTTTTCTTTAATTTTTTCTGTGTAACTTTTATTTGTTTCTAAACTTTTTTGGCTATGAAATAATGTTCTTTTTGTTGTTTTTATCACTTGTACGAATATTGTAATTGTTGTTGATTTAATTTTTTTGTTATTGTGTTGCGAATATATATGGAATAAAAATATATGAAAAAAATTTTTGCAACAGCTTAAAAAGTGTAAAATTTCAATGATTGTTTGAGAGAAAATGTTTTGTTTCTAAACTTTTTTGATTCACTGTATGTCAAAATTGCTGAATTTCGTTCAAAAAGAGTTTGAAAAGCCGTGGAAAATATTTGGAAAGTATTTTGAAAAGAAAATTTCCTATCTTAAAAGATGATATATTAATGATTTTGTTTTGAGGAGTCCACTTTTTTGCATTAAGGGGGACTTTATATCCAGATGCCGAAAAAAAAGGTAATGTTTGTGAATTTTTTTAAGGAAGCCTAAGGGATATTTTTAAATGATGGCTTTTATACCTAAAAATATACATAAAATAGATACAGATATAAATAGATACAGCATTTTTTATAGAGCTCCGTGAAAAAGGTGAAATGCGGTGACCAGGACGCTTCTCCTAAATTCATCTGAAACAAAAAAATAAAAAATATTATTAAACCAAGAATTATAGAAAAATAGATTGCGCAGATCGTAAAAATAATTTTCAATGATCTGCGCATCTACGTCACGATAGACTTACGATATGAACTTACGATATGGCTATCTGTCAAGTCTGTCAAGTCTGTCAAGAATGTGAATAAATATGAAACAATGGCAAAAGATTCAAGAAACAAACTTGGTCTAGCGTGACGTCATGATCGTAAAAAATACTTTGTTCGTAGCTAGAAATGTCAAAATGAAAAGTAAACAACATAACGGAGCTGCGCAATGCGTAATCTATTTTTCTATCATTCTTGTTATTAAACTAGGTAATTAAAACTCGTACTTGTCATAGCCGATTTCGAAAATATTAATTTTTCACAAAATGGCGGACTTCCGAACGTAATTTAACTATTTTTGACCAAAAATTCGTCATTATTTTGCCTCTAACTAATAAACGAATTAACGAAAAAAAAATCCTTTGACAAGTACGAGATTATTATGAATAAAATAAGCCTGCAAAAAATCAAAACGATCGGTTCACTGAGTTTTGAGAAATCTTGGTCACCGACTTTGAAAACATGGTTTCGAGAAAAACGCGTTTGAAAATAAGGGCCAGCAGTGCGCGCTCTGGAAGGCGGTTCATTCACTAGGCTATAACTTTGTTATTTTTTGAGATATCGAATTGAAATATTAACCACATACTTTTGAGTCTTGAGACTTTAAGAAAATGCAAAACAAAATTTTTGAAAAAAAATTTCTGGGTATATAATCCCCTTTAAAGGTGATTGGCGTCAAGGATCCCGTTCTAGCACTTAACAGATATCAACTTCTACAAAATGAATTACAAAAATAAAAGTAAAATCAAAAAAGTGTTTTTGGGCCGTTACCCAATGCCTCGAAAGCCCTCACCATATGGTATATTCTAATTTGCATTTTGTCATCATTTAAATAAAACACAGAATTTTTTTAGTAGGCAAACTTTTGCTAAAAAACACACTTCATACAAAAGTGGGCATATACCAACCACGGCTTGATCTGATGAATGTCATACGCGAGAAAAAGTTTACCGTTACAAAGATTACTACGGAAAAGGAAGTGTCGCATCTTTCATACAATTAGGATTGTTTCCATGGCTTAGCTTTTAAAGTTAAAACGATGCAGTATAGAAACTTAGTATGTAGCATTCAAGAAATTTCAGGCCTTAGATATGTGTCGGTTGCAGGTTTGAAATCATTATGGTATCAGGTAGTATCAAGACTTTCAAATGTTATAGGAATATTTAGATGATTTTAAGAGCATAGAAAACCAAGACAAAAATAATCAAAACTAATAAAAAAAAAAGAATTAAGAAACCTGTAATATTAAGTAAGCCGCACTCAATTAAAATAACTATCTTATCTTATATATATTACGCAAACTCAAAGTTTGCCCGGCGTAAGTTTTAGACCTGAGAAGTGCAAATTGGACTTTTTATTTCTTAAAAACTAATATTTTTCAAGTTATAGCGTATTAAAGTTTGCATATAATTGTTCTTGTTATGTTGCTTTTTCTTAATAGAGCAGCTGAGAACGTTATCAAACTCAGAGCAAAACTATTCGCTGCTAATAGTTCGCTCTCTTCTTGCTCTTCTGAATAGAGCTTGCAAGCAGTGTTGCCAGATTTTTTTTTTAGAAAACTGCTAAATCTGAAGAAAAAAACTGCATTTTGAAAACAAAAACTGCCATTCGAAAAAAAGATTTGTGAAGCAATTTTTTACTTAAAATAGAAATAAAACAAATTAATTTGTGTATAAAATTGTTGTTGTATTCAATATCTAAAAAACTTCTGGTATTTTAATCACATTTCAGATCATTTTAAGATAAGTAATTCAGGTATTTTTAATATTTGTTTTTTACATATATAAGTATGTGCATTAGTTATACATATCACTATTAAATATTTGTATCATAGTTTTTGATACGTCAAAAGCTTGAACAATTATAATTGTTTTTTTTTAGAGGGTTGGAATTTCTAGTTGTCGCACTAATAATATTGCTTTTGCCCATCCAACCTTTCAAGTACTTATTTTCCTCCTAGGATCTACAAGGCTTGCAGCTTTGTGACTTGAAAAGAAAACACGCAAATTGGTGCAAATAGAGAAGTGAGGTAGGTTCATGTTCAAAGTTCAATGCGTGATGTTGGCTGAAGCTGCTGCTGAAGTTTAAAGAAGGTCTGCTTTAAAAAAGTAATTGAACCATAATGATGTTTTGGTAAAGAGAATTTATGAAAACTACATAAGACTTTATATTTTCATAAAAACTGCATTTTACATTGAAAAACTGCTTTAATAATGGAAAAACTGTATTTTTCTTTAAAAAACTGCCAACCTGCTCACAGTTAAAAAAACTGCCATTTGCAGGCAAAACTGCCATTCTGGAAACACTGCTTGCAAGCAACGAAATCAAAATCATAGAAAACTTACAAACATATATATTGACTTCCTATATTACGGCCATGGATTATGGCGCTTTTGCGTAGAATGGGTTTACTAGTATGACTTAATTATGGCCATGATATTCGTATCATAGAAATTTTTCGAGAATATATTGAGTTTTGCTCCGAGAATATCCGAGAATTGCTCAAACCTTTTACCTTTTTCATATGCTTAAAATTGCAGACTTTGCGATTTTAAAAATTTTTATCTCCAGTAACATCGGGCATTTTGCTAGTTAATAATGCATTTTTTGTAAAATGTGTAAAAAACGTTCATAAACATTATTTGATATCCTGTGTATCATCTACATGAGGCATTTTTATTTTCTCAACAATTTTTTTTGTTCACATGTCTATATTAAGGGTCTACTAAAGTTTTTTAAGCGAAAAAAAACCTTGTATTAACAGTTTTATTTTTATGCTACTGTTTATTTTAGGTAATTTTTTTTTATTTTATAACTAAAGGACTCGGCAAACTTCGTCCCGCCCTAAATTTATTTTTTTATTGAAATGATTTCGAGCAATCACGATTCCACCCGAAATTAATTTTTTATCGAACAATCGCGATCGATAACAAATGATGCCAATCAAATTTCAGTTATTGATTGAATGAAACACTCTAATATCCCTTATTTACACGGAATGTAAGGAGGTAAAGAGAATCACATGTCAGATCAATTCAATGCTTTTTGATAGACAACGTTAGCAAAAGTAAACAAAGATGAAGGCTTTCCAACACGCAAACATGTGGAATTGGGAATTCAAGATTAATAGTTATAGACATATAGTTATACCTAAATTTTTTATAAATAATTTAAGACATACATTATTTTGCACTAATATTTATTTGCGCAACATTAATATTATTTCTATATAATTTTGTGAGCGGAACTTCCGTCTGGATATCTATATCTAAAAAACTGAATGCACCTCCATGCTACAGATGTAAAACGTATACGCTGCATTTGCATATTCTACTTGCACTCTCTCTTTATATGACCGCACTGCTTTGCGATCCATTATCTTTATATACATTATATATTATGTTATTACTCGTATGTTCTCTTTATTCTTAAGGTAGAAAATAAATTTAGATTTGATTTTATCCAGCACACAGTCCCATAATTAATTCCAAAGATTGGCCTTGTGATTCATTGATTGTCATGTCGATGCAAGTCGAACTGAATTTGAATTGAACATTTTTGAATTTAACATAATTACTCTATTATGATTTGATTTATTAAAAAATTCCCAAACGCTCGATTTTTTATTTTCTCGAGGCATTTTTAAAACTGTTCATAAAAAATTCAATGCTACCTTACTCGTTTATTTTTTAAAGTGACTCGCAACTCGAGTCATACCCGCAACTCGAGTCAGATCCGCAACTCGAGTCAGACCCGCAACTCGAGTCAGACTCGCTGCCACACAAATAAAACTAACAACAAAACTACAAAAAAAGATACAGTAGTTTCGACTATGTCGTAATACAAGACGTAGAATTATTTAATTCGCTTTTGATGACATCTTTTTTAAAAAATATTTAGGAAAATATTTATTCCATGCACCCATGCACACTTATTCCCTCCGATTACTCCTTAGGGGGGCTCCCATACAAATTTTAAGGTTTTGTGCCGGAAAGGGTTAATATGTATCACCGACCCCCATTACTTTTGCAAAAGGAGCATTTTTGCCTTTGACACCTATTCCCTCCGACCCAACGCCGTAGATATGGGGGGTTCTGGGGGTTCAAATCCCCCCTTAGCAACCCAGAATATTTTTCTATATTAAATAAAAACGCAAATATTCCAAAATATTTCATTTTGCCATATTATGTGTGAAGATAAATTGCAAATTGTTTTTTTTTAACTGCTTTTTTTTGTTAGCAGATATAATTAAGTTAAATATAATCTATCGGACATGTTCTGAAATTCGATTCACCTCGGAATCGGATTTACTTCTGATGAAATTTGAATGAAAGGTGTTCTGCAATCCGATTCCGATCTTTGAATCCGATATTTGTTTTTTGGCGGATTTTAGGTGTTCTGTAATCCGATATATCGCAATTAAGCTGAAAGCCAAGCCGATCAAATTTTTGTTGACGGATTGTTAGTGTTCAATGATTTTTCATTAAAAAGGCAGTGAAAGTGTTCATTTCCTGAAATGCTGCAATGTTTTAGTTTTGGCATTTACTTGGCACTACTTTTTTCATGTAATTTTTTTTTATTTGGCGGCTTTTTAACCATCTTTAAAAATGTGAGTATTTTTATAAATGATAAAAAAATATAATACATTTTATTCAAATATGTTGTGATTACAAAATTATTTTTGTATCTATTTTTGATTACCTTTTCAAGAAATAATGCAGCAATCACTATAATACTCATATGTATAAAATATTAATTTTACTTCAATTGAACTGTTTATTTTTCTTATGAGCAAGTGTCAGATTTGCTGTCATTTAGTTGATGCGTTCAGAAAGCAACCAATTCGAATGCATGTTCGAATCCGATTACATTGATTGCTTTCCGCTCGGAATGTAGAACACCTTTTTAAATCGGAATCGGAAATGAAATCCGATTCCGATCCAATTCCGAGGTGGATTTCAGAACATGCCTGTATATATATAAAAAAGGAGCTTATGTTTGTAACTATGCAATAGACTCCTAAACTACTCATCCGATTAGTATGAAAATTTGTGTATAGAAGTTTTTTGGTACGGTGCGTGTTTGTGGGCTTTCAATTTTGATCCACGTTGGTGTTCAACTCTGAGGGCGCTGTAGTACAAATTTTTTACAAAACTTGCCTAAAACTCACAAACCGCTTATACGATTAAAATGAAAAGTGGTAAGTGGTAACCCACTGTATGGTTTCATGTACGTTGAGTGTTTTGCTGCTACATTTTTTGACCTATCTTGAACACCAGAGGGCGCTATAGTACAAATTTTTTGCAAAACCACCTAAAACTCCCAAACCGCTCATTCGATTAGAATGAAAATTGGTATATAGTATTCGATTAGAATGAAAATTGGTATATAGTAGTTTTCAGGTACGATGAGTTTTTTAGCACTATCTTCTTTGAACCACCTTGGCCACCAGATGGTGCTGTAGTACAAATTTTTTACAAAATCGAATATTTTTAGTTGTTTTCTTAGGTTACATGTGCAAATATTTACAAAATATTCAAAATTTCTTAAATTTAGTAAAATAAAAATAATTTCCGTTATTTTCACATCAAAAACATGAACATATCTTGAAAACTATGAAAAATTTTACTACAACGATATATTTAATGCAAGATCGTTGCTAAAAAATGAAAAAACAAACAATCAGAAATTTAATTTTGCGACTTTCGAGTCAAATATCTCCGCTGCTTTTTTATACATTTTGTTAAATTTTTTTTTTGTCTTAAAGCTTCATCAAAGTACTATGAAAACTTTATTGCAAAAATACCGTTAGTTGAAAATATATATTTTAAATATTTTTTTCAAAAAAGGTCTGAAATTTTGGAGTTTTCCTCAAAAAAAGGCTCAAAATTTGTTTTTGTTGTAAAAATAATTTAAATTCAATTTCAACTCTATTTAAAAGTTATAACATTTATAAGCAAAAGTTATTTCAATTTTACGCAAAAATTAAAAACCATTTTTCTGATTCAAAATTGATTTTTTCCCCTTGATTTTTTCGAACAACATTTTTTTTCCAATATTATGCTTTTATATTTTTGAAAAAATATACAAGCTTAAAGATTAATTTTTTAGAAAGAATTATCTTAGTATCTCTCACTAATCAAAAGTTATAGCCAATAATCTATATCCAAAATATAAATACAAAAAGCAAAACGCTGTCTGACTGCTGAAATGTTGGCAGTACATTTTTTCAAGTACGAGATGGCTTAAATTTCTGTCACACCCCTTTTACCGCCCACAAATCAATAAAAATGCTATATTTCCTACGGTTTTCGTCGATTTGGCTACATTTTGATAATTTAGTTTGTATGCTCACTGTCGGCAACTGTACTAAAACAGGGTAATGTCTATCTACTAGAAAACTGGGATGAGCATTATATAAGAGGGTGTAGCACCACCCATACAGTTAAAAGTTGTATTATCGAATAGCTTTGAAAGTAAAAGTGGCAATAGTTACATACAAACTCAAAATGGAGTGACTATTTGGTGATCTCCTGCTACTGGGAAACTGTAACGGGCAGTGGAAAATAACAGTGGTGTCAAACTATGAGTCTAAGAAAAGTTTTGAATACACCTATTATGTTCCCATATAGTTGCAGGGTGCAGCAACGCGCGTCGGGAAAGGGCTAGCATAATATATAATTTTATTTTGCTTCAGTAAACCCCCCCCCCCTTATGAAGTACCTATCTACGGCGTTGCTCCGACCACTCCTTAGGGGGGCTCCCATACAAATTTTATGGTTTTTGTTTATTTATTCCATACAACTGAGCATATGGCCTTTAAAAGAGTGCCGGAAAGGGTTAATATGTATCACAGACCCCCATTACTTTTGCAAAAGGAACATTTTTGCCTTCGACACCTATTCCCTCCGACCACTCCTTAGGGGGGCTCCCTTACAAATTTTATGGTTTTTGTATATTTATGCCATACACCTAAGCATATGAACTTTCAGAGAGTGCCGGAGAGGGTTAATATGTATTACCGACCCCCATTATTTTTGCAAAAGGAACAGTTTTGCCTTAGACACCTATTCCCTCCGACCACTCCTTAGGGGGGCTCCCATACAAATTTTATTGTGTTTGTGCCGGAAAGGGTAAATATGTATCACCGACCCCCATTACTTATGCAAAAGGAACATTTTTGCGTTTAACACCTATTTCCTCCGACCACTCCTTAGGGGGGCTCCCATACAAATTTTATGGTTTTTGTTTATTTATTCCATACACCTGAGCATATGACCTTTAAGAGAGTGCCGGAGAGGGTTAATATGTATCACCGACCCCCATTACTTTTGCAAAAGGAACATTTTTGCGTTTAACACCTATTCCCTCCGACCACTCCTTAGGGGGGCTCCCATACAAATTTTATGGTTTTGTCGATATAACCGGAAACTGTCGATAAATAGGTAGCAAGTTTAAGCAAACAAAAACATCAAATGTTGGCTTTATATTTCATGTAATTGTGTAAAATTTATATAAGTTAGAGAGTTCTTACATGAATTTTTGTCGCATTGAGGATCAAGCAGACCAACAAGTGCTAACATCAACATTGTACGATCAGTACTTTAGGCCCACCAAAGGCTCAAAAAGTGATATAAATACCGACACCTGATCACTATCAACCACCTCACTTACTTCCGAGAATGACGTATTCTACGTCAAAAGCAATAACAACAACACCACACATTCAAAAGTTTGTTGCGCAGTCGTGAAGAATACTTGAAACTGTATTTTTCAACGTTTGCTTTGTTTTTAACTTTTACTATAATTTCATATGCAAGCGCTAAGCAAATGAACTCGCAAAAACTCGCAAGCATATCATTTTAAAACAACGAATGCGAAAAAACTCGCTTAATTTTTGACAACTCGAGTCACAGCTAAAAGTGACTCGAGTCGACTCGATTTCGAGTTTGACTCGAGTTAACGAGTAAAAAACTCGACTCGTCACATCACTAGTTTTCATTATCCGTCGCCCGCTAGTCAGTGTGGCTTACACGTGTATTAGCTCGCCGCGCATTTGACTAACTTCGTAGACCTATGTCAGGCTCGTCCTCTCCTTGGAGTTGTAATGAACACTGAACGACACAAAAAACAAAAAATTTCAATTCTTTCGATTTTTTTGCTTTGGGTTCTTCCTTATTTTCTTTTTTCCTACACCAAATCAGTATTGAGGCGAACAAAAAAAATTATTAAAACCGGCCGAGCCATTTCTGAGTTTTAGTAAGACTAACGCACGGCAATTGTGGCGTCCGTGGCGTAGTTGGTTAAAGTGCGTGGCCGCTATGTCAACGAACCTGGAGACCCGGGTTCGAATCCCAGCACCGACAGAAAATTATTTGAATTAAAATAATTTTTCTGTACGGCCGCCACCTCTCTGCAGACAATGGCAAACCTCAGAGAGTAATCAAAATGCCATGTAAAGCTTCTTGAGAATAAGAACATTCCGTTCATCGCCGTTCGGAGTCGGCGTTAAGCCTGTAGGTCCATTTCTCGGTCAATTGTGTACAAACTTAATAACACGCACAACACAATTGATCATAAGAAGCTAGGTCAAAGTCCTTTCAAGGGCTGAAATGACCAGTAATTTATTTATTTATTTTTAACGCACGGCAATTGATATTTATATATTTAGAAGATAGAAAGATAGAAGATAAGTATAAGATGAAAAACACGATTGGTTTGTGTCCAAGAAAAATATAATAGTGTAATGCACATGTCGCTTAACTGACCAATGTCAATTGTCACATCGTAACATACAAAGCTAAAAACGATTTGTTTTGGTTTCACTGCATGCTTGTGGTAAAACCAATGCAAACGTAAACAGAACAAATTTAAGTGCTACCAGCGGCGTGATTCATGTTATACATTGTGTAAGCAGATCGCTGCCAAAAGTAGTACACTTGAGTTTGTGACCTGTTAGTGGGTTATGACGGGTACGATTACAGATGTGCAAGCAGAATATTTATGACACACAGATGTGTAATAATTGTAAGCAGATTTAGTTTAAGTTATTTTTGTATATGTTAAATGTATTGAGTAAGAATTATTAATTTGAGTGAAAGTAAAATGTTGTCACTTTTCACTCAATAGTTTTATTATAAAAACCCTTGCTGGGAATAAAATAAAGGCAGTTTTTTGAATTACATCTTAACAACAAGTTCTTTAAATTCAAACCAAGCCTTGTGGCTTGAATGATAAAAAAAATACTGCCTCGAGGCAGATCAAATGAAAAGAAGCCTTGCGGCTGATCATCAAAAGGCCTTGTGGCCCAAACAATTTCCCTGCCTGAACTTAGAACTAAATAAAATATAGAAATCATAACATGGTGATCCTGCCGACCAAACCTGCGATCTTGCTATAGATCCTGCGGACTAAACCTGCGATCGTGCTACAAAAAAAAAGTGCTAAAGATCCTGCAACTCAGATGTCGGAAGAATTCGACAGAATTTTCCAAAAGTGTACTACACTAGCAGCAAAACATATGATTGAAAAATACGTACCCCTGCCTGTGACTAAATACCAGGGACAGCAACAAGAGGTTCCAGAGTACACAGCAACGCCGATTCCTGGGCCAAAGAAGTTAACAATAGAAGAACATAAATTGAGGCAAGAATTTAAGAAACAACAAAAGCAGACAAAAACAATAAAAAAAACTCGTGCCGGGAGGCAAGTGAAGCAACGCAAGGAGCTGAATGAAATATATAAACTAATTACAATTACAAAAGGGCCGGAAAAATATAAGTATATACAGCAACTTAAAGATATTAAATTCAAAATTAAAAATAAAATAGAATAAAATTGTAAACAATATGTCAGAATATAAATGTTGCTTTATTTGTGAAGCTAGAATAAACATAAAATTTTTTTTAGACCATTGTAAAAATCATAAAAATATTTTTAAGAATATAAATTGCATTATAAGAAAAATAGATAAACAATAAACAACATTTAAATTACTAATAGAAATTATAGTTCAAAATACTCACCTCATGAGTAAAGAAGTTCCAAAATTATTTGTTAATATTACTAATCTAAAAGAAACAATGGTTGCGATAGGGCAGGAAACGAAGGTAACGGAGAATATTGCCATAAATGGAAATATTTCTACCAAACAAGAAATGTATATAGATATGTTTGTGGTAATAACCTTAATTGCATTGCTAATTTTCATTTTCAAAAAAGTAAATCAATACTATAAGCAATATGTTGTAAAAAGAATAGCAAGTGCAAATATTTAAAAATAATTTCATGGATACATTAAAACTATCATTAAATAAACTTAAACATAGTATAACATAGTATAACCATCAAGGAAATTTAGAAAAAGCACATTGCTCGAAAAACAAAATTTTTGTAATATCTTAGAAAATAAATTAAAAACATTTGTAAACTCTCCGCAACCAGATTATAAAAATATATTAGAATGTCAGAAATTATTAAAAATCGTAAAAGAATTAATACAAAACCGACTAACTTCATGTGACACAGAAGAATTAAGCAGTGAAGAAGATAATAACTATAGTGATAGCAATAGCGATACAGCACAGATATAAAGAACATGGCTAACTTTGAAATTACTGTAGCATCAAAAATCATTGATGAATTCGATGGAGACAATAGAAAATTATCAACATTTATAGGCACAATTGAATTTTATGCGTCAACATTAAAAGATGAAGCGCAAAAGACTCAATTATTAAAATTTATTCTAGCAGCAAAGGTAACAGAAAAAGTAAAAAATAGATTACAACCAACTGCAATTCCAGATTCAATTGCACAATTAAAAGATATATTAATAAAAAATTACAAACTAAATAAGAATCCTCTAAAATTGCAGAATGAACTGCATCAAACAAAACAAGGATCACTAAATGTTACAACCTTTGCTACTAAAATAGAAACAATAATAGCAGCTCTGAATTATATTCAGATATCAACTCAAGGAGAAAATAATAAAGAAATAATCATAAAATTAAATGACCAATTAGCGGTCAATGCGTTTAAAACAGGTTTAAATGAGCCTTTCAGAAGTATAGTTCTTGCAGCTCAACCTAATACGTTTTCTAAAGCATTAGAAATAGCGTCAGAGGTAGATGTTCATCAGAATAACCAAGTAAATACAAATTATAATGTAATGTCTTTAAGAAATAAGAGCAATTATAATAGAAATTATAATAGGGATAGAAATAATCAAATAAATGCCCATAGAAATAATAACAATAATTTTAGAAATAACAATAGATACAGAAATAATAAATATGACAATAGAAATAATAACAATAATTTTAGAAATGACAATAGATACAGAAATAATAACTATAACAATAGAAATAATAGCAATAATAACTTTAGAAATAATAATAGAGCTAATTCGGGAAACGTAACAGCCCCCGGAAACCGAGGTTAACGCAATTGAGCATAAGAAAATATAAAATAAGTTGTATTAATAGTACATTTAATACAAATATTATAAAAATAAGAATAGGTAATAGGAATACTATACTAACATTACTTATTGATACTGGTGCTGATATATCGATAATAAAAAATGAAAAAATAAATGAAAATGATATAATTTCGTCAAATAAAATCCAAATCACAGGTATAGCAAGCAAACCGTTAACCATTCAGCAACAAACGGATATAAAAATAAAACTAAATAGCGGAGCAGTCTCACACAAATTTTATGTCATAGAAAATGATATTGATATAAATACAGATGGAATTCTTGGGAGAGATTTCTTAATGAAATATAATTGCAAAATAGACTACGAAACATGTGTTTTATCTGTAGATACTGCAGAAACCAAAGAAGATATTCCAATATACATTACAATGCCTACTATGATATCAAACATTAATGTACCGAGAAGAAGTGAACTAATAACAAATATAAAAGTAGACCTGAAGGAAGACAGTGTAATACATGCATCGGAGATAAGAAAAGGGATATTTATAGCAAATGCAATAATACCAGCATATGGAACAAAGCACGTGAATATTTTGAATACAACAGAAAATGATATATTTTTAGATAAATGCGATATAAATATAGAGCCACTAAATAATTTTAAAGTTTTAAATTACATTGGTTCAGACCAAAATGATGAGAATTTGGAAATACATATAGATGGAAAAGATAAACAAGCCAAGCGACAAGTAATCAACTTATGCAACAGATACAAAAACGTTTTCCACAACGAAGGAGATAGATTAACAACAAACAATTTTTATAAGCAACAGATAGACTTAATTGACAACTCGCCTGTTTATATAAAGAATTACAGACTTCCGCAAACACAGCTTCAAGAAATAGAAGACCAAGTGCAAAAATTACTAGAAGAAGATATTATTGAACCATCATTTAGCCCATACAACTCACCACTCTTAGTAGTACCAAAAAAATCAACAGATGGAGCAGCAAAATGGAGACTGGTAGTAGATTTTAGGGCACTAAACAAGAAAATAATTAATGATAAATTTCCGCTAACAAGGTTAGAAGATGTACTAGATAAACTTGGAAATGCTAAATATTTTTCTACGTTGGATATGACAAGTTCTTTTCATCAAATACCACTCATCAAAAATTCAAGAAATTTAACAGCATTCTCAACAAATTCAGGGCACTATCATTTCAAACGCTTACCATTTGGGTTAAAAATAGCAACAAATAGTTTTCAACGCATGCTTTCAATTGCATTAAGTGGACTACAGGAGTCAGCATTTCTTTATGTAGATGACATCATCGTTTTTGGATCAAACCTTAGACATCATAACACAAATTTGGAAAAAGTGTTGCAAAAACTACAGAAATATAATTTAAAATTAAACCTCAAAAAATGTGAGTTTTTAAAGACAGAAGTTTTTTATTTAGGACATCTCATAACATCCAAAGGAATAACAACTGATCCAGCTAAACATAAAACCATACGAGATTACCCAAAACCAAACAATGCTGATGATACCAGAAGATTTGAAGCATTCTGCAATTACTATAGAAAATTTATTCCAGATTTTGCAGAAATTGCAAGACCACTAAACCAATTGCTAAAAAAAGGACAACTTTTCAATTGGACAGAAACATGTGAAACAGCATTCAACACGTTAAGAAAAAAACTAATATCTCCACAAGTACTAGCATATCCAGATTTTGATAAACCTTTTATACTGACAACAGATGCATCACAATTTGCTTTAGGAGCAGTACTATCTCAAGGTGAACCAGGACAAGATAGACCAATTGCTTATGCAAGTAAAACATTAAACAAGCATGAAATAAACAAGGCAATAATAGAAAAAGAGTTATTAGGAATTCACTGGGGAATCAACTACTTCAGACCATACCTATATGGAAGGAAATTCACAGTATACACAGACCATAGACCATTAGTAAGTCTGTTTACACATAAAAATCCATCATCAAAATTGACACGAGTACGACTGGACTTAATGGATTATGATTTTGAAATAATTTTTAAACAAGGAAAGATGAATACGAATGCGGATGCACTATCTAGAATACAATTAGATAGCAAACAATTAATAGAAATGATACCTAAAGAAGCAAATATACAAGTAATAACAAGGGCGGCAAATAAGAAAATAAATACCGGTAAAAATAAGAATAATGATAAAAAGGAAGAAAATGCGCATAAGAATAACCTGAATAGTAATGATAGATCTCAGCGAGTGGAGCCTGATCAACTTCATATATGGGAAGCTACATCATTTTCAGAAGTAAGACGTCTAAAGAAATTAAAATTTAAATATAATGAAAAGGCCAAAAATATAAATAAAAATGGAGCAAACAACGTTCTTAAGATGCACAACGAAAAATCTTTACCAGAGTTAAAATTGGTTCAGAGGAAGTTTACATCAAAAACACAAGAACACAAAGATAAAATAATAATAGCTCAGAATAAAGTTCATGCGATACTTAACGAAAAATCTTTACCAGAGGTAAAATTGGTTCTGAGGAAGTTAGTATTAGAAGCAAAAGAACGGAATATAGAAATGTTAGCGCTAGGAAAAGATGATATCATATTTAATATAATGAAGGTCGACCAAATGAAAAGAATATTTAATGAGATACAAAACAATGCAAAAGAGAAATTATAAATCATATTTTATCAGCCCCCGAAACAAATAACAAATAAAGCTGAGCAGCTGCAGCTAGTTAAAGAATATCACGACTCAATATTAGGAGGACATATAGGTATCAAAAGATGTATCGCGAAATTAAAACAGAAATATATATGGAAAAATTTATCAAAAATGGTTAAAAAATACATAAATAATTGTAAACTATGTAATGAAGTAAAAATAACAAAATATACTAAAGAGAAAATGTGTGTGACAAATACACCAACAACATCATTTGAAACAGTAACAATAGACACAGTTGGACCAATGAGACCCTCTAATGGATACCGTTATATTCTAACAATACAGTGTGAATTAACTAAATATTTAGTAGCAATATCTTTAGAAGACAAAACAGCAATTACAGTATCTAAAGCTATTGTAGAACAATTTATTCTAAAACATGGATGTTTTAAAATACTAAAAACAGACAAAGGAACAGAATTTACAAATGAATTACTACAAAATATTTGTAAAGAATTACACATAGAAAAAAGAACCTCTACGCCGTATCACCATGAAACTGTTGGGACAGTTGAACGAAATCATAGGGTATTGAATGAGTATTTGAGAGGAATGCAAGAAAATGATAATTGGTCAGTTTTACTACCATACTACACATATTGTTACAATACAACTCCACACTCAACAACAACATATTCTCCATTTGAATTAGTATATGGAAAAATTTGCACGCTACCTGGTGAGATTTGGAATAATGATATTAAATTATATAATATAGATGACTATTTGACAGAATTAAAAATGAAACTAAGATATGCACACGATAAGGTGAATCAATATTTAATAGAACATAAGACAGCTTTGACAAATAAAGAGTATAAGATAACAAAACATAATTTTAATATAGGAGATTTAGTATACTTAAAAGTAGGAAGTAAAAGAAAATTTGATAGACCATTTAAGGGATCATATGAGATAATTGAAAGAAAAGGACCAAATAGTATAATAAAGTTAGAAAACAAAACCTTTGAAGTTCATAATAATAATATAGTATTATCAAGAGCATGAAATATGAATATAAGAAATCTAAAAAAAAAAAAAAAAAAAAAAAAAAAATATATTCTTACTGTTAACGTCAAACCAAAAGAAATAAAGAATCCATTTCAACATAATCTTTATTCATATTCAAGAATTATAAATAAACATTATTCATTTTCAAAAGGGGAAGGATGTAATGCACATGTCGCTTAACTGACCAATGTCAATTGTCACATCGTAACATACAAAGCTAAAAACGATTTGTTTTGGTTTCACTGCATGCTTGTGGTAAAACCAATGCAAACGTAAACAGAACAAATTTAAGTGCTACCAGCGGCGTGATTCATGTTATACATTGTGTAAGCAGATCGCTGCCAAAAGTAGTACACTTGAGTTTGTGACCTGTTAGTGGGTTATGATGGGTACGATTACAGATGTGCAAGCAGAATATTTATGACACACAGATGTGTAATAATTGTAAGCAGATTTAGTTTAAGTTATTTTTGTATATGTTAAATGTATTGAGTAAGAATTATTAATTTGAGTGAAAGTAAAATGTTGTCACTTTTCACTCAATAGTTTTATTATAAAAACCCTTGCTGGGAATTAAATAAAGGCAGTTTTTTTAATTACATCTTAACAACAAGTTCTTTAAATTCAAACCAAGCCTTGTGGCTTGAATGATAAAAAAAATACTGCCTCGAGGCAGATCAAATGAAAAGAAGCCTTGCGGCTGATCATCAAAAGGCCTTGTGGCCCAAACAATTTCCCTGCCTGAACTTAGAACTAAATAAAATATAGAAATCATAACAATAGGCTGCTATAATTCGAATTCAGAAGATTGTGCCGTCATATCATTTTATTGCGAATTCTATTAGGAAATTTGTGTAGTACATTTCAATTTGAATAAAAATAGTCAGCTCAACCGTCAGTTTTGAAGCCATGAGTTGGTCTAAGGCTCGATCCTAACAATGGGCAAACAAATAATATTTTTAAAAATTTTTTTTATTTATTGAAATGACAGCTTTTGTGTCCTTTTTGGAGTAAAAAGTGAATATGTTGGAGCTTTATTTAAATAGGGGTTTATTAAGTGCTTAAATTGAATTTATCAACGAAAAGAAATTGAATGAAATATATTCAAAAACAACGGAGTTATTTTCATCGAAAGTAAGAAATAGGAATTTGATGGTTTTTTGTTCTTCTAAGGAAATAATGTTTTTAGAAAAAGACGCTGTACTAAAATTTGGTGCAATTTTAAAGATATATGAATGTTTTTGGTGTTACAATAATAGAATTTTATTTTAATTATTTAGACGAACAGTTTCGCTACTAAAAGTACGTTAGTAGAATAATTTGCGTTTCTTGTAAAGGGGCGGAAGAAAGGGCGTGGCAAATCAAGTAATGTGTGTGCCAAATTTGAGTTAAATCTGTCCAGCCGTTAAGATGTGTTGGCTATTTAGAGTAGTCTGATGTGGCAATTCCCATACAAAATTGCCAATTTCGATTTTTTCGATTTTTCCGCTGTTCCTTCGAGTGTTTTTGCAATTTTCTTTTTTTCAAACCCACATCTGTATTAAGGTAAGCAATACAAAAAGAGAATTATTAAAATCGGCCTAGCCGTTTCTGAGCCTGAGCAAGCCTAATATAGATTATATATGTTTTAAAGAAAAAATTTTGAATTTTTGGATAACAAATATTAAACCACATAGCAGGAACCCGTACTTAAGTAAAGTATGTTACCTTAAATATGCGGTGAACACGATTTTTCAGAGCTTGTTTATCTAAAAACAAAAAACACAAATGTTTAAGGTTCTGCTGAAGCTTTTTGAGCTTTTAATCGAAGAGTTTAGAAAAATTTTGATTTTTACCAAAATGGCAGATAAAAAACTGATTTTTGACTAAAAACAATTTTTTTTAGGTTATTTTCTAAAATAAAAATAGAACGATTAAAAATACCGGTAATTTTTGCCTAATAAGTGAAATAAATTTGGTAGCGATCATTAGCATAGTTTTCGAGTAATGCTGTCCACCGGTTTTAAACTGGCTTTTCGAGAAAAGCGTGTTTAGAGTTTTAAAGGTAGTTTATTTAGGTATAGGGTCAGAATTCGTGAAATCAGCACAAAAAATTTTTAGTAGTATTTTTTTGATAGCATGTGACTATATCGATAGCTTTCAATAGTAGAAAAAATTATGCGAAATTTAAGGGGGATATTGCTTTTTTTGTTGTAGTTATAGGAAATTTAATTTTTGGATCATTTTATTTTAAAAAATTCACAACTTCCGAACGGTCCAATCGATTTTAATAATTTGTATCTCAAATTAAAGGTAAATTAGAGTTTTTTCAAACTATTTTCAGAATGAAAATTCGTTATTTTTCTGATAATTTTGCAATATCTATTGCACTGATTTACCGATTTGTATTACGATGATGAATTTAAATGAAGAAATATTACACCTTTCAATTTTTGCATATGGTTTTTGCAAGTGGTTTTGAAACAGTGCCTCGAAGAGTTAAATATTTGTAGTCATCAAAAACTGAAGAAAATTTGTCCGACTAGATTTATCCTATTTGTATTGAAAATTCTTTGACACAGCACGTTTTACGCCAGAACTTTTGAACCCTTCACACACACTTTAATTCAAGAACACACTTTAATTTTATGTCGTTGAAAAGGTATTAAAACGTATAAAAAACCAAAATAAAGAAATTGAAAAAAAAAATATAGCGTTTGTTGTTGGCATGGCATTAAACTTTGAAATTGAGAATGGGCCAACTTACTGCAATTTTTCCAAAAGTTTTATATTTTTATATCCCTTAAAAAAGACAAAATAACCTTTCCAATGATACCTTATTTACGAAAATCGGAATTAAATTGACTGAGCTACGTCGTTGCAAAATACACCCTATTTTGGCCTTGAAAAATGGTTCTAAAAATTTATAACTTCGGATTTGATTTTCTAAGTAATAAATCAATCTAGGAACAAAATTAGAGCCAAATCGGAGATGGTCAGTGCGACTGATAGGTCACCTCAATCTGAAATGGGCGATATATACAATAATTTCCTTATTATCCTTGCAACTCTTCCAGTAACTTCATGTGAACATTTTCAGCACTTCGCCAACTCAAAACCTAAAAGCACGATGTTGCAAGATAGACTAAACGGCCTCACATTGCTTTATCTGTACAGAGTAATGACACCATCAGTGGATATTATTTTAGATAGACTCGCTGAAAGTAAGCGTAAACTGGATTTAAAAATATAAGTTAGTTTCTTTTATTATTCTTAATCGCCTTAATCCTGTAACTAAAATTTTTTTAATGTAAAAATAATAAATAAAATTTTTTCTATTCTAAAAAATATTTATTTATAAAAATTTTATCATTATGGGGGCATGTACGTTACAAACTTTTAAAAAAAAATTTTTTTCGGGAATTTTTTTTCATGGAAGTAAAAAAGATATCGTTCTCAAATTTTGCACACATATTTATTAACATTTAAAGAATACAAAAAACAATTTGTTTCTGAATTTTTCAAGCGGTTTTTGACGTTATTTGATTTTTTTTAAAAAAATGCCAAAAATATGACGGTGTGCAGGATATAAGTAGTCTGGAACATCTGAGGAAAAATTAAAAAAATACCAAATTAATCCTTGTTTAAGTGGCTATCGCCTGAAGTAGGATAATTTTTTCCTCCGAAAAAAAATGGCTTCCATTTGAAAAAAATCGATTTTCGAGGTTACAAAATCGGTCGGTTTTTTAAAATTTGTAACCTATATGACCCCTTATGTTTGCTGCCATTGTAGTAGAATTAACGTTTTGAGTGCAATATTTGGACTCATTACACCATAGCCGCTATAGTTACGTACATTTTCTTTTACATACATAGTTATAAAACTTCTCCCAAAACAAATTCCTGGTTGCGCCTCTGTATGTAGGCATAAGGTAAAAAAGAAAACTTATTAACTTCGCAGTCTTAAAAACTGACGGAACAAAACATTACATTTTCAGTTACATATTTATATATGTAGGTAAAGGGTTAAACAAAGAAATAGTATTAATGGCGTTGTCTTAAAAACTAACTTTTCTTACTATAAGAGCTGAAAATTTGAAATAACCTCATCGAAATCAATATAACTTGCAAGCTCGTTTTCAATGGATAAAATAGCAATATCGGAAGGCCTTGCCTGTCTCATGGAAGACCTTAAATAAGTCTTAATTAATTTTAGCTTTGGAAAACTCCTTTCGCATGAAGGTACTGATACACAAATTGTTAGAAATAATTTCAATGCGACAAAATGGGACACACATTTGTGAACGTAATGTATTTGTACCTTTTTCTTTGTTTGAGAAATAAAAAAAAATATCGAAATGGTGTCACCCCTAAAATGGTGGTACCGGGGGCGGACCCCCCCTCCCAACCCTAGGAACGCCTCTGAAGGCAAGTACATATATTTTTTTATTATCTTCTTTTCGGACGATTGTGCTTATAACTGCAACAATTTTTATTCAATTGACTTAAAACTTTTTGAGAATATTTTTAAGATTTTATAGTATAACAGATACATTCGAAAAATGTATAAAAAAAAAAATTGATTTTTGGTCGCCGAAAAACTTTAGTAGGCCCTTAAATCTGCCACTGTGTGTCAATAATTATAAAATTTTCTTTTTGTTTTTTCTCTTGCAGATATGATTTTATGCGAGCTGTTATATGAAACAGATTTTATCATCGGTATCTATTGAAATATCGGTAGGTACTAAATAAGGCGTTTCAAAATTGAGGAAATTTAAGAACATTGCCGACCTGCGAAAACTAATGCGAAACAGTGCTAATTGACAGTTTGAAGATCATTTAAGTTGATCTAACAGTTCAATAAAAACAAGATGAAAGTGAATTCGACGCAATGAGGACACCTGCTGAGAGAGAAATACTCAGTTGTTTGGTCTTAGTTAGTTAAAAACTATTCGAACCGAATACAATTTAAACAAAATTAAGGAATATTTTGACACATCCAGCATAAATAATGCCTTCAAAAGAAAATAAACGAAACATATATATACATTTTATTTATCTCATACTTTTTTGAGTGACATGAAGACAAATAAATAGTAAAACTCAAGAAGAAAAAAGTCAAAATTAAAATTGAAAGTGCAAATAACAAATGTAAGAGTTGAAAACGTAAAATACACTCACACAAGTTCAACTTATAGGTGGCACACATGTTCTCGGATAAAATATAATGGAACAAAAAGAGAGCAAAAATTAAGCAATAGCTTTTATTGAACGTTCAGTGTTTTTTATCAGTGTGTTAATTTTTGTTAACATTATATTTGGCTATTTGGTGTATGAAAAATGTGAATACCTACATATCTAAGACATTAAATCGTCATGCGTCCGCTCTCGAGAACAAATTTCATTGCTACCAATTTTATAGAAGATACTCAAGAGCTGTTCAGGAATTAAATGCAGTGGCTTATCGCAGAAATTTACCAAAACGCTAGGGAGATGAAGGAATAAATTTGTTCTGGCACTAGGTTTATTATTATTGCTGCCATTTTTCTACAAAAGATTTCGTCTGAGCATATTTTGCTCAGCTTCAACATAATAAGGTGGACAGCTTGTTGACTCTATAATGCATTCTTCGAACGCCTTACCACAATTAAGACTAACGTTAAGTTAAGAGTAATAATCTCCAATTTATATTTATATGTGTACTTTTGTATATGTTGTATATATGATATATATACCTGTATAAATGCATGTATATGTATATACATATATTGAGTCAAAAACAACGAAAAAATAAAGACACAATTTTGCAATAAGAAAAGAAAAAACAAACTAAGAAAGCCTGAAGAAAAACAGAAGAGGAGTACGGCTGAAAGTAAAGTCTGCGTGCTGTGTCTGACCCGGAGATATACTTAAGGTAAATACTATTCATTAAAATTAATTTCAAATATATAAAAAATTTTAATGATGATTATTGACATTAATTTATTGAATACGAAAATTATAGTTTAACCCGGTAGTGGTGTAGTGGGGTATGTCATAACCAAGAACTCTTATGTTTGAATGTAATTCATTAAATTCTTAATCGTTTATCAGCATTAAGGAATGTCTGACAGATGTCTTACATTCGTGGATGACATACCGCACCAGAACACTAAAGTGCCTTTTTTTGGTTAAGCATTTTATATGGGATAATTAATAATTTTAGGAAAACCTATAAACACCTTTCATTAAGAATATAACTAATATTAAAGTTAAAATGCTCATATAACCACGTCCCCAGAATTGATTTAAATGTTTTTTTAAGCTTACAGCAATTCAGCGAAGTCTACCTTTATTCGAAGTGGGGTAATTTAACATGCAATTTGCGGTGGTTTATTTCGAAGAAACGTCTTTACCTTGCTTGATATTAAAGTTACCGAAGTAAATTCCTGATTATTTATTAAAGTCATTATAAATCTAATTTTTTATACTATGACCAAGTATTTGTTTACGCAATTAGCTTAAGAATAATTATCATAAGTTAATGAAAATTATTTATTAACTTATTAACTAACTTACTTATTTATTAACTAACTAACTTATTTATTAACAAAGAAAATTACTTATTAACTAACTTTTCTTTGTATTTTTCTTTTGTCTTGGGGTATCTTATACCCCAACACACCGATCCCACACTATTGCCGTGATAAGTCTACAGTAATAACTATTTGCCACAGTAATTTCACTGACTAGACAGTGAGATATTAATATGTAGATGAATGAAATTGTTATAATCAAATTTAATACTTTCAGATCAGTCAAGCCCATGAAACTTATCGAAGAGCCGAATCTTATTATAATACCTATTATTCATTTATTTATTTATTTAATTCAATATACTGGGCTAAGCCCTTACAGATTACAAAATAGCTTATCCTAGAACAATGTAATACTTACAAGATCCTTATGATATCGAATTTAATGCATTAAAAATATTCATAAAATAACTTAGTAAAATTACGAGATCAAATAAGATATATCGCTCAGAGCACTTATCAAGGTTGGTCTACCTAAATCAAAATTATTTCTGACATTGTTACACAGATGAGGGCACCTATAGATAGAATCACAATGACCATAGTACGTTCTATGAAATTTAATGTAGAATGTTCAATGTTCCCTAAGCGGTCCAGCGGGAGCGTGGAATGGGATTAAAAATAGTAGCTCGGCTGAATCAATTCTGTCATCTAAAATATCTTAAATAGAAAGAATGCTAGATCGATTGAATCGTTTCTGCAGTTAGTTCCTGCATATTGAGCATTTGGCATCTCATCTCATAAGAAGGCATGTTTTCGTGTGTAAACGTGCGTCGAGTTAACATCCGACTTAAAAGCTCTACTTAAATGCGCATAATATAAATTGTCCTGTCAGCATTTATGATGCTGTAAACATTATTGAGCATCATAGTTTAGCATTATGATGCTAAAACTTAATGTAAACACAATTCAAGTTCATCATCCAGCAGCCACAGAGCCAACGTCCAAAGACGGACTTCTATAGATAAGCTAACATTAACACGAAGGCGAGGTTTCATATAGTTTTAAGATACAATTTTAAAGTAGTTCATAAGTAAACTCAGAATAGAAGAGTTCATAAAATAAACTCTTAATAAGTGCATAAGTTTTTTTTAAAACACAAAACTTCACATAACATTTATTAATTGGCGATCCTGCCAGGAGAAATAAAATATATACACATATTTGACGAATGCCATCCTGGGACCACAAACAAAACAGCAAGTATCCACAAACAAGGAGAAAAGACAACAAAGCCATATCATCGTGGTATATTAATTAAAAATTTCAATCAATTAAAGGAAACAAATCTTGCGATTCCTGACTCAGGACCCTCCAAGATATAAAGAAAATAAAATATAAAAAACTGTAAGCTGTCAATAAATATTGAATAACAAAATTAATAATTCTGCGAATCTACACTTCGGAATAAGTCAGACCCTTCAGAATATAAAGTTTCAATTCACATAAAAAAAAGAAAAAAAAAAATCCAGAAAATAAACCTAAAACAACGGAAGGACAATGTAAGTTGAATCTAGTTTAGTTTATAGAATGTATATATAGCAGGGACCGAAAAAAACTATTATGTTCTCTTGCTGATATCGAAAACGGCAGGCTTGGCTGTAGAGTTTTTGACTTAAAAAATAAAAGGCAACATTTAACCGGTACTTTCTGCCGTTTATTTTTTTGAACAAGAAATAACGATTATTTTCTGCTGGATATTTTTTCCAGCAAGAATATCCAGCAGTTTGTTATATTGTGAAAACTATAGATGCTAGGACCATCAAATTTGGTATATGGGGGTGTAGCATTAAGACAAATGTATTTATTTTTGAAATGTGGGCGGACCACGCCCCGTTTTAAAGATAATTACAATATCTCATGATCACGCAACCCAATAATTAAAAAATTTGGTATGTGAGGGATAAGCATGAAGATAAATTTTTTTGGAAAAGGTGGGTGGACCACGCCCCTTTTTAGGAAAAATAACAATATCTAATGACGACGATAGGCAATAACTATGAAATTTGTTATGTGGGAGCTAAGCAAGACGATCTATATTTTCGGAAAAAGTGGGTGGACCACGCCCACTTTTAGGAAAAATAACAATATCTAATGACCACGATAGGCAATAATTATGAAATTTGGTATATTGGGGATAGGCATGAAGATCTTTATTTTCGGAAAAGGTGGGTGGACCACGCCCCTTTTTAGTAAAAATAACAATATCTTATGACCACGATAGGCAATAATTATGAAATTTGGTATAGGGGGGTTAGGCATGAAGATCTTTATTTTTGGAAAAGGTGGGTGGACCACGCCCACTTTTTAGTAAAAATAACAATGTCTTATGACCACGATAGGCAATAATTACGAAATTTGGTTTTGGAGCTTGGTCCATGCTCATGGTCGTTAGCAGAGGTGGGGGAAAAGGTCTCATTATTAATAGTATTAATATTTTTTTAAATTATAAAAAAATGTATTATATTTCTGAAGTCAAGGGAGAGCGGCAAGAGCTCCTCAATGGACCTCCCTGTGGACGCCCATGTCTACGCTCAAGAACATAATACAGTTATATTCGTAATAATAATCATTTTTCTCTCATCTGTTTCGTTAATTTATGCGATGACCAGTTTCCTATCGTGGTCATTACATATTGTCATTTTTACTAAAAAGGGGCGTGGTCCACCCACCTTTTCCAAAAATAAAGATCTTCATGCCTATCTCCCATATACCAAATTTCATAATTATTGCCTATCGTGGTCATAAGATAGTTATTTTTACTAAAAAGGGGCGTGATCCACCCACCTTTTCCGAAAATATAGATCGTCATGCTTAGCCCCCACATAACAAATTTCATAGTTATTGCCTATCGTCATTATATATTGTTATTTTTACTAAAAAGGGGCGTGGTCCACCCACATTTTCATAAAATTAAGATCTTCATGCCTTTCCCCCACATACGAAATTTCATAATTATTGCCTATCGTGGTCATAATATATTGTTATTTTTACTAAAAAGGGGCGTGGTCCACCCACATTTTCATAAAATTAAGATCTTCATGCCTATCCCCCACATACGAAATTTCATAATTATTGCCTATCGTGGTCATAATATATTGTTATTTTTACTAAAAAGTGGGCGTGGTCCACCCACCTTTTCCAAAAATAAAGATCTTCATGCCTAACCCCCCTATACCAAATTTCATAATTATTGCCTATCGTGGTCATAAGATATTGTTATTTTTACTAAAAAGGGGCGTGGTCCACCCACATTTTCATAAAATTAAGATCTTCATGCCTTTCCCCCACATACGAAATTTCATAATTATTGCCTATCGTGGTCATAATATATTGTTATTTTTACTAAAAAGTGGGCGTGGTCCACCCACCTTTTCCAAAAATAAAGATCTTCATGCCTATCCCCCATATATCAAATTTCATAATTATTGCCTATCGTGGTCATAAGATATTGTTATTTTTACTAAAAAGGGGCGTGGTCCACCCACATTTTCATAAAATTAAGATCTTCATGCCTTTCCCCCACATACGAAATTTCATAATTATTGCCTATCGTGGTCATAATATATTGTTATTTTTACTAAAAAGTGGGCGTGGTCCACCCACCTTTTCCAAAAATAAAGATCTTCATGCCTATCCCCCATATACCAAATTTCATAATTATTGCCTATCGTGGTCATAAGATAGTTATTTTTACTAAAAAGGGGCGTGATCCACCCACCTTTTCCGAAAATATAGATCGTCATGCTTAGCCCCCACATAACAAATTTCATAGTTATTGCCTATCGTCATTAGATATTGTTATTTTTACTAAAAAGGGGCGTGGTCCACCCACATTTTCATAAAATTAAGATCTTCATGCCTTTCCCCCACATACGAAATTTCAAAATTATTGCCTATCGTGGTCATAATATATTGTTATTTTTACTAAAAAGTGGGCGTGGTCCACCCACCTTTTCCAAAAATAAAGATCTTCATGCCTATCCCCCATATATCAAATTTCATAATTATTGCCTATCGTGGTCATAAGATATTGTTATTTTTACTAAAAAGGGGCGTGGTCCACCCACCTTTTCCGAAAATAAAGATCTTCATGCCTATCCCCAATATACCAAATTTCATAATTATTGCCTATCGTGGTAATTAGATATTGTTATTTTTCCTAAAAGTGGGCGTGGTCCACCCACCTTTTCCGAAAATATAGATCGTCATGCTTAGCTCCCACATAACAAATTTCATAGTTATTGCCTATCGTCGTCATTAGATATTGTTATTTTTCCTAAAAAGGGGCGTGGTCCACCCACCTTTTCCATAAAAATTTATCTTCATGCTTATCCCTCACATACCAAATTTCTTAATTATTGGGTTGCGTGATCATGAGATATTGTAATTATCTTTAAAACGGGGCGTGGTCCGCCCACATTTCCAAAATAAATACATTTGTCTTAATGCTACACCCCCATATACCAATTTCATGGTCCTAGCATCTAAAGTTTTCACAATATAACAAACTGCTGGATATTCTTGCTGGAAAAAATATCCAGCAGAAAATAATCGTTATTTCTTGTTCAAAAAAATAAACGGCATAAAGTACCAGTTAAATTTTGTGTTAAAAATTACAAAACAGAAAATAACTATTACTTTGTGATTTTTTTGGAAAAAATGAATAACCGTTACGGTCCCTGATATATAGTTATATGAGAATAAGAAGTGCATACAAAAAGTTTTGAATTTGAAATGTTAAATTTTTTTAAAAAATCAAACAAAGAAAGAATATACTAGATTGTTATATTGTGACTATTGTGCCCAAGACCATAAAACTTAAAATTGTCTCAAACTAAATAAGACAAAATAGGTAAATTACACAAACTAATAAAATCTTTAGAGATAAATGAAATTGTTGCAAGGGCAACCGCTACTTTAAAAACTCTCACTGGCAGTCATTAATGTCATGAAAATTTATACAAATTTTATGGGTAGTTCAAAATACTACACTTTAATTTTTAATATTTTAAGAAACAAAATTATTGGTCCTGCAAAAGCAGTACTTTCTTCACATGGCACGATTTTGAACTTTGATGCCATTTTATCAAGACTTGACTTTGCATATGCAGACAGGGAAGAATATTCGCTCATTGGATTGTAACGACTTCCTGTTTCCCAGGATCTATAGCTGGGATAGATCAGCGAGTGTCCAGGGTCGTACAATTATTTGAGACACTGATTTGGTTTTATGTTTGTTTATTTTCTCTTGCAAACGTTATAAATCGTAATAAATATATATTCAATATGAATATAAATTTAAGATATAATGCTACTCTTAGATCCTGGATTCCTGGTTCGGAGTATTCGCCTTTGCCTCAGCTCCCCTGTATCTTCAATGCCTTCACTGTCCCTTCGTGACACCGTGACGTGCAGATTTCTAGTACGACCGAAGGTAGACTAAAGGTAGACTAAAGGTTTCAGCTAATGTATTTTGTATTCTGTATTTTTGTATTTATTGGACTTTAGAATTAGTACAGTAAGATCAATAAAGTTATTTTAGCGTACAACAATTTCAAAACATAATTTAAAGACATAATAGTCAACAAGAAACAATTAAATAAAGCTTAAAGCTAACAATTAAAGTTTATCAAACAGACATAATTAAAAAAATGAGAGAAAAAAAAATCACATTTAAATTAAAAACTTAACTTAACTTAACTTATCTAAGCAAAAGAAGGAAAAGAGGAAGTGATTGAAGCAGTATGGAAGAAAAAGAGGAAGAAAAAACTAAAGGCTAGAGAAATAGGTTAAGATTGATGACTTAAATTTGCTCGTGCTGACAATATTTTTGATGTTAAAGGGAAGCGAGTTCCAGAGCTTGATAGCGTTGATGAAAAACAGCCGCTTGGATTGTAAGCAAGTGTACCTAGGCATTATAAGGTTTGAGGTTCTAATCGATGCACAGAAACGAAGTTTTTCGTAAAGGTATGATGGAATCTTATTGATTATCAACTTGTGCAGAAATATACAGTTTCTTGCATTTAAATATCCTATTAGGCTACATCCTAAAATTTATTTACTCCTAACAGGCACATGGTCAAAACGCCTTAAGTCAAATATATATCTAGTCAAGTCATTAAACGCCACAAGAATTTTATGCTCAGAATGAGAGTCCAATTTACTGTAAACTAACTCAGAGTATGCAATTATAGGCAAGATGAGTTGAACAACAAGTCTTTTTTTGATCAGGGTGGGAGTAAATTTGGACGTTAACCGCAGGCACCTAAGCGTATAATAAATTTTTCTTACAATGTTATTCACATGGTCAGTGCAGGTTAGTTTTGAATTTATATAAAATCCTAAATTTTTCACTTTGTGAACTATTTGTAAATTATTGCCATTAAGACTAATTGTCGGAATTTCGTCAAGGTCAAGTTTATCCTTAGATATAGGAAGAATAAACGATTTTTTGGCATTAAGGCAGAGATCATTTTCAGAAGCCCACCTAGAAATAGCACTCAAGTCATCATTAAGCCTACAGCATAAATCCTCAAGTAGTCCAATCCGGTTCGAAGAGTATAATTGAATGTCGTCAGCATATGCATGCATTGTCATATCATTACATGTATTAAAAATGTCATTAATAAATAAACTAAATAGCAAAGGTCCAAGAATTGATCCTTGAGGAACACCAGCTTTAATTTCTGCATAGTCAGACAGTGCATTGCCAACTTTTACTCTTTGCATCCTGTCTTTGAGATAGCTTGCAATTAAAGAAGCAGCGCTATTACTGAACCCAAACTGAACCCGGACTAAAATATAATGATTTACACTGTCAAAAGCTTTTGAAAAGTCGAGAAGACAAAGCAGAGTGATATTACCAGCGTCATAATTTATGCGAATATCGTCTTGAATCTCAAGCATAGCCGTTGCGCAACTATGTCCCTTACGAAATCCAGATTGGTACGGTGAAAGCAGTTTATAAAACTCTAAGTATTCATTAATTTGTTTACACACAAGGATGAAATCTTGCATAGAAGAAGCATTACTGACTTTAGAAATCGGTATTATTGTAGCTAGCTTCCAAGAGTTGGGAAAACATGAAACAGTGAAACAGTGATTGATTACATGTGTGAGTGGTTTTATGATAAACGGCAATATAATTTTAATAAATCATAAAGGAATGCCATCACTACCAATCGCGTTAGACTTTATTTTCATAATAGACAATATTACATAATTTTCATCAACATAACAGAAAGAAAACTGATTATTTACAGGTGGATTATACGTATTAAGGACATTCACATTAATATTTGCTGGTGGTTTAAACAGAAAAAAGTTATTTAGACTGTTAGGTTCAATTTCACATTTATTATCATCTTTGCTAATCACACCTAAGGAACGAATATTCTTCCAAAGAATTTTAGATGGAAGAGAACAATTTAATTTTTTAAAGAAGAATTTTTTTTTAGACATTCTAATAATGGAGACTGCACTATTGCGTGCATGTTTGTATAATTCCCAATATTCATTAGTAGGGTGTCTTTTCCATTTAACGTAAAGTTTATTTCTTTTATTAATGGCGACTTTGACATGTGACGTGTACCAAGGACATAAATTATAACCAACTATAGACTCACGAACAGGGACAAAATTATCAAAGGCATATTTGACGTGTGAAACGAGAACATTTAACTTATCGTCAACAGATTGGCTGAACCAACAGTCATTCCAACAGATACTAGACAAATAATCATACAACTGAGTGTAATCAATGGACTTGAAATCACGATACGGAACAGTTATTTGAGAGGAAACACAGTGAGACTTAAAATTAATAGCACAAAATAGCAGGTCATGATCAGATATAAAAGAAATTTGATCAAAAAGTAAAAGTAACGAGACATCAGACAAAATAAAGAGATCTAATAAACTAGGATTTACGTAAGGCGCAAAGCGCGTTGGAGATAAGCAATTAATAACAGTCATTCCAGCTGCACTTATCATTGGTCATTGAGGCCTTCTGTCACATTGTCCTTGTTAAGTATGTTAACATTAAAATCACCACAAATCGCAAAACAGTTAAAGTCTATTAAACGCTGATACAAGTCGCTAAAGAATGGTTCATTTAGTCTTGATCTATGTGGATTGTAAACACACGAAACAAGTAATTTGGCACTATAATTATTAGTTATTTCGATATTTAAAAACTCAATGTCAGACGCGAGGGACTTACTTATGACTTTGGAGTTAAGAAATGATTTGCAGTAAACTGCAACTCCACCGCCTTTGCAACCAATCCTGTCATTTCTAAAAAGAGTGTAATTAGCAATATTATAAAAACTATTTGGAACATCAGAACATCTCAGATACACAAATGACATCGACATTAGAGTTGACAAACACAAATTTAATATAGTCAAGTTTCGACACATTCAAACTACGCACATTAAAGTGAACAATGGAGAGACCGTCACATTTTTTACATAGATTGTTGATAAAAAGCTTAGGTTTTTCATCAGCGCCACTGTAAGAATCAGAATCCAAAAAATAAGAGATCAGACGAGCAACTAAAAGCCATCAAAAACCAAGAAGTAGCAAGATTACCAAAGGAAGACAGAAGGTTAAGAGTAGAGAGAGATAACAAATAAGAATATGATATAGATAAGTAAAAGAGAAAGCAGAATAAATAATAAGTATAGTATCTAAGTAAAGTTTGTAGCCGTAGAGGAAGCATTATTCGACGGCAGTGAAAAAAGCTCAGCTTCACTTCGGACAGCAATTGCAGCATCACCTCTGTTAGTTCTGACATGAACCACACCACGGATGGAGAACACATTAAACAGTTGTTTTGTACGTTTAAGCTTAATACCAGCCTGAAGAATTTTCCTGGCCTCGCCAGATAAACTTTCAAAGATAAATACTTTGAGATCCGAATCAAATCCAGCACCTCTTAGCGTTACCGCGGCTCTGGCTCTCTTTCTGTAGTTAGCAAAACCACCAAGAACACGAGTGCGATCAAACGGGGTATAAAATTTAATAATGACCGCAGAACTTGGATGCTGTGCTGAATGCTTAGTGCGAAAGATATCAAGTACTTGAGGGGCGAGAAAATCTATAGAGTGGCAAATCAGGTTGAAAAGCTTTTTAGATTTTTACCCTCAACATAGGGAATTCCAAATAGAATAGCGTCGTTGATGTTGTTGTTGTTGATGTTGTTGTTGTTGTTGTTATTGTTGGTTTCACTGAGCTGCAGAGCGAGCTGATCACAGCGCTCAGTAAGGGCGTTCAGCTGCGACTCAAGATGCAAGTTGTTGATAATAGCATCTGAGGTCAATTCTTTATTGTGATTGTAATTGTTGCTGTTTGCAGTGGTAGAGTATTGCTTAATTTCCTCAGCTAATACATCACATCGCGAAGATAAAAGTTCAATGCGTTGCTCAAGTGAGCAGATTTTATCTTCATGCTCATTAAATTCGTTTATTATAGACGAGACTTCGCACTTAAGCTCGTTGCTCAACTTACTCTCAGCGTTAGCTAGCTCAATTGACAATTGCTCGCGGTTGTTATTCGAGTGCTGCCGGAGTCGATTCTCGAGCTGCAGTATTTCTTCTTTCACCTTCGCACTGAGGCGCTCTTCCACGGCGTTGAGTGCTGCGCTATACGACCACGAGCTGCCACTCTCTACATTCGGCGTGTGTTCACCCTTAATGCGAGAGGCTAATTTTTGGCGCAATTGCTCACGCGTAATTCTGGGAGATGTTGACATTTGAGTTCATAAGTCGAGTAGCAGAGAAAACAACTGTTGCAGTTAAAGCTAAACGACTAGTGGCTTACGTCTTGGTAAAAATGTTTACTGGGTTGCGTGAGATGTGGAACAGTAGCAAACTTTTAGGCACTACGTGTAAACAGCTTTTTGTTCATAGTGTACCCTAAGATGTTCCTGGATCTTGTCCAAGATAAAAAATGAGATTATCAGATGCTTTGTCTCCGATTATAGGTTTGAGAGGCAGTGCAGTACACGAACGATAAATGTCAACACTGGACAGCTGATTTCCTGGAGTCTTAAGAGTCTCAATATAAAATGTACTCACAACTATTCATCAGCCAATCTGCTTCAGGATGAAATCAAATATGACCCAGTTTGGCAAATTGACTGCACTTGACCACAAAGAGAGCAGGATTGTTAGCACTCACAGGTGACAGACACACCAGGCCCACCTTTCAGCCTTCAAGTAAATTTGCTCTGGCACAGGCAGAAATCAATCCATTCAAAAGCGAGTGGGCAAGATAGGTGAACTCAATCGTTTCCAACGCCGGACAGTCAGGACAACAGCTTAACACACGATTGACTTATTTGAATTTACAAATTCCGCGTAAAAACAAAATTTTTATAATTACAGCGCACGGAAAAAATTTTTCAACTTCTTAGTTGTAGAGTTGCCAACTTTTCAAGCCATGTGTCTGGGAAAGACTGAGGATTATTCTTTATCGGGGCAGTGGAAACTCAAACACCGATAAACAGCGAATACTAACGAACTATTAACATAAACTACTAAGGATAACTGACATATGTACGACCAAGGATTCTTCTTTATCGGCGCAGTGGAAACTCGAACACCGATAAACAAGCGAAAACTAACGAGGTTCTACTAGGACAATGCTATGCGCACTTACCTCACGTCACTGCGTCTTTCTTGAAGGAAAAAAGGCGGTGTTTTGCTCTGTGCTCTGCAGACGTCTCTGCTGACGTTCCCTGTTGGCTGCGCTGTCAATGACTCTGCTCCTACTGACGTTTCTGCTACAACTTTTGATGCTTGGCAGCGCTGTCGATATTCTTAATCCTGCTGACGTTTTCTTCAATTTTAGACTTGAATTCAAGGCGCACTTTAGATGTTGACTCGTTCTCTGATATTCACCAACTATCTAAAAACTTTCGATGTTCTCCCTTTTATACCCTCGGTTCTTGCGCTTGTTCGTTCTCTTGTTGCAAGAACAAGCAACGCGTAGCCTACGTGACTGCTTGTATTTTGTTGTTGCTTGAGTTTTTTCTTCATTGGCTTCACTTTGAGCAAGCAACGAATGGCCTATGTGACTACTTGTATTTTGTTGTTGCTTTTGTTTTTTCCGTTTGCTTTGCTTTGAGCAGGCAACGTCTGGCCTACGTGACTACTTATATTTTGTTGTTGCTTGTATTTTTCTATTTGCTCGTTCATCCGATTGTCCCGTTGCCAATATGCAACCTTACAGCGTGCTTTGTCCCTCACATGAAAAATAGATTAAATTTAAGGTTTCAATGAAATTCAATTATCTCTATTACTTTTCATTAATTATAATAATGAAAGTATAAAAACTATGTGGTCAAATAAAAAAATGTGTAATGAATTTATCACTGGTGAAACTTGTCATCACAGGATACTACAATGAAGTCAACGAAAAATTAGAGATAGAGATAGAACAAAAACAACAGCAATAATATCAACATCCAGTAATTGCAAGGTATGTGGACCAACAGAACATCCAATATATTCCTGTGAAAAATTCCTGAAGATGTCACCGGCTGAAAGACTAAAATGGACACAAAATAAGAGGCTTTGTGGCTTCACGTTCCTGTACAAGGTGCACAAGCAAACACAACACATTACTGCATTTGGTGACCCCGACTAACAAAGACAGATACGATATCCTTCTTCACACAACAGAGGCAATAGCACATCCGTGTGAGCCAAACCCAACAGTGATCATTTGGCACATCCGTGTTATCGAAACACAACAGTGGACATATCATCAGACATCATCATCTGGCAACAAACACAACAGTGTGAGCCTGATAAAGCAACAATTGGGTTGTGGTCCATTTGAACATTATAATGGAGACATTTACAGAGTTACTAGCTGCTCAGCAAAACATTGCGGTGCGAATAGAAACAATTTTGAAGAACTTCAAAAAGGATCCCTCATCATGAAAGACGATTACCTACTATGAAGGCCGAATCAATCGACTAGATGAAGCATGGGCAGAATTCGAGAGGACGAACAAAATAAGGTGTCTCAATAACTTACCAATGCAACACAAATACTTCATTGACCACTTTTTGCGCACTTCGGATCTAACCATCAAAATCAGAGAGATGTTTGAAGCCGAAATGTAAAAAATAACGGAAACGTCTGAAAGAGTACCATTACCCACGGCCACTACGCGCAAGGAATGCCGTCCTGCCACAGCTGGTGGTAGACAAGAAGAAAATGACAACATAAGAGATCAACAGATTGACGAAGTGATAGTAAAGGTACTTCGCAATCAACGAGCTTTAATGAGAGCGTTAAGGCGAAACATTGACGAAATCAGGGCTCAGGCGAATCAAGATCACCCTGAATCATATTATCATAACAAAGCAGCACTCATCGACAAATACATGAATGATTTTATTGTCAACAACGATGTCCTATGGCAATCAACATCTTGTCCTATGGCGTGACAACATTACTGAATAACTTGTTATCGCAACCAAGAATTAAGAACGAAACGGCACAAACGCTCAAATCCTTTTACGATATTACTAAAGAATGTATACATAGTTTAGGTGCGCAAGGACTTCCACTGGGCGAGTGGGATGTCATAATAGTTCATCTACTGTTGCAAAAATTGGACCAAACAACGCAAACAATATTCGAACAGTCGCTTAATGACATAAAAAGCTTGTAACCCTACGTGAATTACTAAAATTTTTAGAGTATCGTTTTCAAGCATTAGAAACACGTGGAAAGGGTTTTGAACATCCTTTTGCCGGGCGGAAAGACACAGCATAAACAATATCAACATCCAGTAATTGTAAGGTATGTGGATCAACAGAACATCCAATATATTACTGTGAAAAATTCCTGAAGATGTCACCGGCTGAAAGACTACAATGGACACAAAAGAAGAGTTAAAACCCAATCATGTCGCCAAGGCATGTCCTTCACGTTCCTGTACAAGGTGCATAAGCAAACACAACACATTACTGCAATTGGAGACCTCAGCAAAGCAACCCAATTCAGCAGCAAAAACAACGTCTCTTGAAACCAAACAAACACAAGATATGGGTTCAAATATACCCATCGTTGGAGCTGCAAACAAACATCAGTATAAGGAGCACTACATACTATTAGCTACTGCAAGAGTTAAAGTAATTGGAAACAACGGCCACATCAGTGAATTTCGAGCCTTATTGGACTCCGGGTCTCAAGTTAATTTAGTGAAAGAAAGAGAAATATCAAAAACACTACAGCCATCAGATTCATCGCTATGCATCGAAGGAATAGGTTGTAAAACAAAAAAAGTAACACAGCGCGTCAATTTTGAGCTTCGAGCGCACGCTGGCAGTTACTCTACTAGGAGTGAAGCCAACATAGTGTCGCCACAACCCACACAAACATTAGATACATCCAACTGGTCACTTCCCGAACACATCAAACTGGCCGATCCAACGTAAAATCGACATACTTATCGGAGCCGAGTTCTATCATCAATTATTGCGGTCACAACAAATCAAAATTAACAACGAACTGCCTACCTTTCATAACACTGCACTTGGTTGGATCGTGACAGGAAAAAAAAGGATGTGGCAATAATTTGACAACCTGTGCAATGTTTAGCACAGATGAAGAGACAACCAATCAATTGATTGAAAAATTTTGGAAGCTTGAAGACACAAGTGAGTCAGAGCATCAAATGTCATTACTTGAACAACGCTGCGAAACCCACATTATTCAAAATATAAAAAGGAACGCTGATGGTCGTTTTATCGTCCGTCTGCCATTTTCAGAAAACCCCATAGCCCTCAGAAAATCAAAACAGATGTCTTTCAATCGCTTTCTATCATTGGAAAGACGGCTCAACAGTAATCTCAAACTAAGGGCAGACTACAATAAATTCATGGAGGTGTACGAAGCTCTGGGACACATAGAAGAAATTAAAGAAAATTATATTCCAGATTCAAGCTATGTCATGCCCCATCACTGTGTCTTAAAACCAGAAAGCTCTACAACAAAACTTAGAGTGGTGTTCGATGCATCCACTAAAACCACCAGTGGATCATCTCTTAATGATATTCTATACGCCAGGCCAACTGTACAGAGCGATTTATTTTCAATATTATTACGTTTTCGCATGCATCGATTTGTTTTCACCGCCGACATCGAGAAAATGTATCGACAAGCATTTGTCAATGAATCTGACCAGATGTTCCAAATTATTATTTGGAGATACAATCAAAATTAAGACATCAGATTTTACCGATTGAAAACCGTTACCTATGGTACTTCACCAGCACCATATTTGGCAATTAAGTACCTTCAATATTTAGCTTCAGAAGGCCTCACAAAATATCCTTTAGGAGCAACCATATTACTTAATGATTTTTATGTTGACGACTGCCTTCAGTGCCACTGACTCTATCAACACTGCCTTAGAATCACAAAGTCAAGTTCAAGCATTACTAAGGGAAGCTGGCTTCAAACTGAGAAAATGGTACTCTAATTACGCTCAACTTCTGAGCGGAGTTCCATCAGAAGACCAGGAAATTAATCTGGACTTAGACGAATCATCAAATCAATCAATCAAAACACTTGGAATGATAAGGCTACCAAAATCTGACCAGTTATGTGGACGAGCATAAACATCGTCATCAAGCAACATCACAAAACGAATAGTTAGTTCAGAATTGGCACGGATTTTCGGCCCATTAGGTATTTTTGGCCCAGCTGTCGTAAGAGCTTAAATATTTCTGCAACAGCTTTGGCAATTACAAATGTCTTGGGATGGTGAATTGCCAATGAATCTTCAACACGAATGGAACAACTTTCGCGCAAATATAGTAGCACTCAATAACGTAAGTGTGAACAGATTTGTATTTAAGTCACAAAAAAAGTATCAACACAAATTCACACATTTGTGGACGCATCAGAACGTGCTTACGGAGCAGTAGTCTATATTCGTTCAACCTACATAGAAAAAACTGTAGGTACCAGATTAATTTGTTCGAAATCATGAATTGCACCAATCAAAAAACAAACTCTACCTCGGCTAGAATTGTGTGCAGCCGTTTTGGGTGTAGAGCTTACAAACAGAGTGAAGAAAGATATACGGTTACAAGATACTGAAACTTTCTTTTGAACTGACTCACAAATAGGGATGCAACATCGTTCTTAAAAACATCGATGTTTGAACACATCGATGTTCACATGACAAATATCGATGTTTGAAACATCGGTTATAAGACCGATATATTGATGTTTTTTCGATGTTTTCATTTTTTTTACTAGGACAAATATTGAAGTTAAAAAAAATTATTTTCATAGATTATAATTTATTTGCAATATATAAAATATAATAAAATATGAAAAAAAAAACTTCATACAAAATACGTTCGTGGAAAAATTAACAAAAACAACATTTGAAAAAAAAGGAACCCATAAAATCATTTTTCACTCTTGCCTTGTTTTGTAACGCTTGCTTTTAAAACACTCTGTAACTGAATCAAACAGAACTCATGGTATAAAATTACAAGGTAGCATTGACAGTTGCTCGGGAAACCAGCTACTGTAAAAAAACATTCTCAAAAACAGAGCGCTCAAAATCGGCCATTGCCAATAAGTAAAAACATAAACTATGTTGAAAACGTTGAAGTGAAAAAACCATGTGAAAGAAAAGAACAACCTAAGCAGCACTTTTGAAAAACCATGTGAAAGAACAGAACAACAGCAGCAGGAATTTTTGAAAAATTTTATATAAATGCAAGCTACCTTATTCATTCTACCATGAACAAACAGAACTGAGCAACACATAAACGATCAGAACTGAGGAAAACATAAACAAATATAACTGTTACTGGAAAATAAATTGCACAGAACTATTTCGCACAATATTGTATATCTTTCTTGCACGAACAGAAAATCAGTGAGAAAAACAGAGAAAGTGTCTTTCCTATACTAGCAGTGCAACTTTTTATGCCTCTGTTGGCGTAAACCGTTTTCTATTATTTTTGACATTTCTATTATATTTATTTTTTCTATAATTGATAAATGAGTGAGCGATATCGATGTTTTTGCTTTTGGCGTCGATGTATCGAAGATGTATCGCTCATAACAACATCGATGTCAACATCGATGTTTATGAAAGATATATCGTCATCATCGACGATATATCGTTTGCATCCCTACTCACAAATTGTATTAGCTTGGATAAGTTCAACTGCAGCTTCATTTTATACTTTTGTGGCAAACAGAATAGCAAAAATTCAAAAGTTATCCATTCCAAGCCAATGGAGACATGTCAGTTCCAAGGAAAATCCGGCAAATGCAATATCTCGAGGAATAGCGTCAGAAAATCTATCCAAGTATTCAAATATGGTTTTATGATCCACTATTTCTATCCGGGAAGAGCAGTCAATGGTCTGAACTATATTCACAAGACATTTCTAAAACTTGCGAATTAGAGCGAAAAGAAACAAAACGTGTCTTAGCAACATCAGCGACGCATCAATCGCTAGAAGAAACAATCTTCAAAATAAATCATCGGAATTTTTTCATATTTCTGCAACGCACCGTCGGTTATTTATTGAGGTTTATTCGAAATTCAAGAACAATCCGTCAACTACGACCTAGTTACAAGCTCATTCAAGCAGCAAAATTCAGTGAAGAACTAGAGAAATTATCGAAACAACTACCTGTCAACAAGTCTAGCTCCTTGGCTTTATTAAATCCGTTCCTAGACGAATATCAAATAATGCGAATCGGTGGGCGACTTGAACAATCATCATTACTGTTCGAAGAAAAGCATCCAGCAATTTTGTCGCACAACCACCTCAAGGTAAAGCTACTGTTGCAAATGCTTCATGAAAATAATCTTCATTGCGGTTCAAAAACTTTGCTAGTAGCATCAAGAGCACAGTTCTGGATAACTAATTGGAAAACCATTACTCGCAGTATCGTACACAAGTGTGTGCGATGTACGAGAGTAAAACTAAGGCTCTTCAAACAACTTATGGGAAACCTACCAGCCACAAGAGTAACAATAGCACGTCCGTTCATAACATCGGTAGTAGATTACTTTGGATCAGTTTGGATTCATCATAAAATTAAAGGCAAAAGACCAGACAAGGCCTTCATTGCTGTATTTTGTTGTTTCGCGACAAAGGCCATCATGGAGGTTGTTTATAACCTTTCAACAGATGCGTTTAGAGCAGCCCTTAGACGATTTATTAGCAGAAGAGGTCATTGCAAGTATTGTGACAATGCTACCAATTTTGTTGGTGCAAGTAACAAATTGGCTGAATTAAAGGAATCTTTTTATTCTCAAACAGATCAAGAAAGGCTTATACGGGCATACAGTGAACAATCAATTGAATTCAAATTTATTCCACCAAGAGCACCACACTTCGGAGGACTTTGGGAGGCAGCAGTGAAATCTGCAAAACACTTGTTGGTTCGAAGCGTATCAGCTGCATTGCTGACGTACGAAGAACTGGAAACAGTTATCGTCGAAATAGAAGCTATACTCAACTCCCGACCATTGATCCCAATGTCATCAAACTGCGACGATCTCAAAGCATTATCACCAGGTCACTTTCTAGTGGGTGAACCTTTGACAACTTCAGTTGATGCAAATGCACAAAAAATAACGGCATCCCTAGACACACGATGGAGAATTACATTAGAACTTAAGCATAAATTTTGGAAGAAATGGTTACAAAAATACTTGCACGAATTACAAGAAAGAGGCAAGTGGAAAACACCCTCACCCAACATAACTGAAGGCATGCTAGTGATCATAAAAGAAGATAACGCTCCTGTACTTCGATGGCCATTAAGAAGAATTACCCGTGTTTATAAGGGAAACGACGGATTGGTTCGAGTAGTCGATTTAAAAACAGCAAATGGAACATTCAAAACAAAAACAAGAGGACGATACTCACAAGGCAACGCGTGAGGGTCAAGGGGGCGATCTTCACATGGCAACGTGTCTGGCTGCCTCAACCTGGTGAGGCCAGTATTATCCATGTCGAACTCGTCTCAAGTCGACTCATACCTATGCGTGGTGTCCTCTAGAAACGGCAAACTGGCAACCGTTAGTTTGACGGCTAATCTGAGCGGCGGGCTCCCCCTGCCTTTAAAGGGTTGTGCGTTGGGTTTGATGCCCACCACGTAAAAACAAATTTCAATGAAAAGTTTAAGAAAAAAGATAAAAATGATCCCCAAATCTGATGACGACTACCGCAAACGAAAAACTACAATGATTTACGGATATGCACCTGGAATGTCCGAATCCTTAATTGGGATGGTGCCTCTATCCAACTGATAGAAATCTTAGAAAGATACAAAGCTGATATCACTGCAATCCAAGAAATGCGATGGAAGGGACAGGGTTGCTCACGGCAAGCATCCTGTGATATCTACTACAGCGGCCATGCGGAGAAGCACGCATTTAGATGCGGATTCGTTGTTGGCAAGAGATTACGACATCATGTTCTGCGATTCACACCTGTGAACGAACGGCTTGCCATAATCCGTGTCAAGGCAAGATTTTTCAACATAAGCCTGATTTGTGCGCACGCTTCAAAGACAGCTTCTACGAGCGCCTTGAAGAGGCCTATGAGCGCAACCCCCGCCACGACATAAAAATCGTGATTGGTGACTTCAACGCCAAGGTGGGAAAAGAAAATATCTTTGGTCCAACAGTCGGAAAGTTCAGCCTCCACGACAATACCTCCGATAACGGAATGAGGCTGATTGACTTTGCCGCAGCGCGAAACATGGTCGTTAGTAGCACTAGATTCAAGCATCTCAATATTCATAAAGCAACTTGGCTGTCTCCTGATCAGAATACGCGCAACCAAATTGATCACGTTTTGATTGACGGAAGGAACTCTTCCAGTGTTTTAGATGTACGCCCGATCCGTTGTGCCAATATAGACTCGGATCATTATCTTGTCGCAGCCAAGATCCGTACACGCCTGTGCGCAACCAAGAATGCGCGCAATCCAGCACAGAGAAAGCCAGACGTCGAAAAGCTGCAATCAAAGCAAACACCCGAAGACTTCGCTACTCGACTCTCACTCCTGCTTCAAGAAAGCACTCCTCCGATCGACGATATATGCGCGCAGTGGAATCATATTTCCCACTCTATGCGTACGGCTGCCGAAGAGGTGATTGGCTATCACCGCCCTCGCCGAAACCAGTGGCACGACCAAGAGTGTCGCGACGCCACTGCAGAAAAAGACGCCGCCTACAAAGTTACCCTGCAGTCGGTAACGCGTGCTGCTAAGGAGCGATACAAAGAGAAGAGGAGGGAAGAGAGATGCATTTTCAGGCGAAAGAAAAGGGAAGCGTAAATGCGTGAGTGCGAGAAAATTGAGATGCATGGTGACAGGAATGAGGTCCGAAAATTTTTCGAAAAAATAAGACGCCTGGCCGATGGTTTCAAGACCGGGGCCTCTTCCTGCAAGGATGAAAATGGGAATCTAGTGACAAATATCCAGAGTACACTGATGATGTGGAGGGAACACTTCTCTAGGCTTCTGAATGGCGACGACGACAACAATCCCACCAATAGAGATGATATCCCGGAATCCCCAATTTTGGACGACAGCGTTGAAGTTCCGCTGCCCGACCATAGTGAAGTCTTGAAAGCTATAGCTCGGCTTAAAAACAACAAAGCCGCAGGAGCCGATGGCTTACCTGCTGAGCTCTTCAAGAATGGAGGCGAAGCTCTATTTAATTGCATTCATGAGCTTCTATGCAGAATATGGTCGGAAGAATGCATTCCAAACGATTGGAACCTCAGTGTGCTCTGCCCAATCCACAAGAAAGGCGATCCCACAATTTGCGCCAACTACCGTGGGATAAGCCTTCTTAATATCGCATATAAGGTCCTGTCGAGCGTACTATGTGAAAGACTGAAGCCCATCGTAAACCGGCTGATGGGACCTAATCAGTGTGGCTTCAGAACTGGAAAATCCACCATAGACCAGATATTTACGCTACGACAAATCTTGGAGAAGACCCTAGAAAAACAAATCGACACACACCATCTTTTTGTCGATTACAAATCTGCCTTCGACAGTCCAATAAGGAATCATCTATATTCCACCATGTCTGAATTTGGTATTCCTGTAAAGCTCATCTGCCTTTGCAAAATGACACTGAGAAACACCAGCAGCACAGTTAAGATCGGGAAGGACTTCACTGCTCCATTCAATATTAAACGAGGATTTAGACAAGGTGATTCCTTATCGTGCGACTTTTTCAACCTAATGATGGAGAAGATCATCCGAGCTGCTGATTTGAGACGCAGTGGCACGATATTCTACAAAAGTATTATGCTGCTGGCGTATGCTGATGATATTGATATCATTGGCCATAATACGCGCGAAGTCAGCGCAGCATTCTCCAGGTTAGCGAAAGAGTCGAGTCGAATGGGTCTTGTAGTTAACGCAGATAAGACGAAATACCTAGTGTCAACAAATAAACAGTCCCAGTGTCTTGGAAACCACGTCACTGTTGACAACATCTCCTTCGAGGTCGTTAAGGACTTTGTCTATCTGGGATCCAGCGTAAAATCTTTCAACGATGTCAGTACTGAGATAAAGCGAAGGATAACTCTTGCCAACAGGTGTTACTTTGGACTAAGTAGGCAATTGAGAAGCAGAGCCCTCTCTCGACGAACAAAACTCACGCTCTATAAGTCACTTATCATGCCCGTGCACTATATGCAGCACAAACCTGTGGACGTTGAGCAATTCTGATGAAAATATTTTTGGAGCCTTCGAGAGAAAGATCCTTCGTAAAATCTTCGGTCCAATCTGCGTCAATGGCGAGTACCGAATTCGATGGACCCACGAGCTGTATGAGCTGTACGCTGACATCGACATAGTTAAGCGCATTAAAATCGAGCGGCTTCGCTTGCTACGTCATGTTGAGCGAATGGAAAACGACGCTCCAGCGAAAAAAATATTCGATTCAGTGCCCGGTGGTGGTCAACGCAGAAGAGGATGCCCACATCTTCGTTGGAAGGATCAGGTGTTGGATAACCTGACCACGCTTGGTGTTTCCAACTGGCACCAGCTAGCGCACAAACAGAAATGGCTGGCGCAATTTCTTATACGAGGCCAAAACCGACTTACGGTTGTAAGCGCCAGATAAGTAAGTAAGTAAGTAAGTAAATGGAACATTCAAAAGACCTACATTCAAATGAGCTGTACGCTGACATCGACATAGTTAAGCGCATTAAAATCGAGCGGCTTCGCTTGCTACGTCATGTTGAGCGAATGGAAAACGACGCTCCAGCGAAAAAAATATTCGATTCAGTGCCCGGTGGTGGTCAACGCAGAAGAGGATGCCCACATCTTCGTTGGAAGGATCAGGTGTTGGATGACCTGACCACGCTTGGTGTTTCCAACTGGCACCAGCTAGCGCACAACAGAAATGGCTGGCGCAATTTCTTATACGAGGCCAAAACCGACTTACGGTTGTAAGCACCAGATAAGTAAGTAAGTAAGTGAGTAAATGGAACATTCAAAAGACCTATTCACAGATTGGCCCCATTGTTTAATGACTCCAACTTGGAATGCAGAGAGTATGACAAGCCAATCACAGCACAGAGCTCTCAAAAGATAATACATTCCCATTCATCAGAGTCTGCCAATGAAGGTACACGCCCAAAGCGACAGTTGGTGTCATACACTTCTCAAGGAATCTTCACTACTATCATGATTGCACTTATCTTATTATACCCCCACGTTTAAAAAATGTAAATGGGGGTATATTAATTTTGTCACTCCGTTTGTAACGCCCATTAGGAGGCGTGATAGGTATAGAAAAATATATATATTCTTGATCAGCATCACCACCCGAGTTGATTTAGCCATGTCCGTCTGTCCGTCTGTCTGTGATCACGATTACAGCCGTAATTTTAAAGCTATCATCACGAAATTCAATATTTAAGCTTTTATCTAAAAAATTAAGGTCAAGTTCGTAAATGAGCCAAATCGGATGAAAACCACGCCTACCTCCCATACAAAGTGACTTTATCAAAACGGTAAAATTTCTTAGAGTTCAACAAAAATTAATATATGTGACCCGGTCTACGAAAAGGGACCTTCGGTGTAAAAACCAAAGTTTTTTCTGCTTTGCGCCATTAGAAAGAGCACACATTAGTCTATCCGAATCGCAAAAAAAGTGAAAAATGATATTTTCACACCGAAGGTCCCTTTTCGTAGACCGGGTCACATATATACTTGCAATTTCGCATATGAGTTTTGATATTTAAAATATACCTTAAGTATGAAATTCAAACAAATCGGATGAAAACCACGCCTACCTCCCATACACAGTGCCTTTATCAAAAAGGTATAATTTCTCTAAAATCCACAAAAATTAATATATGGACTTGAAATTTTGCATATGAACTTTGATATATAACGTGTACTATGTGTATGGAATTCAACCAAATTGAGTGAAAACCACGCCCACCTCCCATACAAAGCGACTTTATCAAAAAACAAAAGCGAATATTTTCTGTTAAAAATATAACGAAAACTTTTTTACAGATAAACATTTTATTGACTGCTTAAGACTTTGAATATACTTTGGTTCGGCGGGTATTTTAACTTCGGCCCAGTCGAAGATCATTTCTTACTGGTTACCATTAGCACTTACCTCTTCAGTAAAAATAACTAATTTTCAGCACACTGGACGTTCATAGTATTCTATGACCTTAGCTCAATGTGGTCAGACATGAAAACATTAGATGCAGGAATAAACACTCTAATAGATATGTGAACAAGGCCGTCAATAGAAACATCATATGCTTTAACTATACATAATTTCAAGCAAACGTTCAGTACACTATTACAAGAAGAAATGCTTCTGACAATAATACGGCAGAAGCGAGGAGCCTTAGATATAGTCGGTTATATGGCACACGATCTATTTGGAGTACTAGATTTTTTAAAAAATTACGCAGAGAATATGTCAAAAAACATCGAGAATGTCAAAATGAATGAAGAACACCTCATTTATTTGTTAAGAAACCAAACATCAATAATTGATTCCACGTTGGACATAATAAAGGTTAATGAGAAGGCAACCGAAGTTCATTTCAAGAAGTTATAAGGGTCAATATATAAAGATATGAATCAGATCGATAACGAAACAACAACACTTCGACTATCACATCAGCTAACGGCATTAGTCACTCAGCTTTCGATGATCACAACAAACATTCAACTCAGAATTAATTCATGCATTGACTCAATCGCGTAACGGAAATATTAGTCCATTGATTTTAACACCACAACAACTAAAGCAAGAGTTACAGATAATTCAGGCGCATCTCCCTTCAACACGAACTCTTCCTACCGACAACGAAAACCTACTACAGTTTTAAAATTTGATGAGCGTGCGTTCGCCGGTGAATGAGAAACACATTATGTTCCTACTAGAACTACCTCTGGTGGATCAAGCAGCATATTCATTATTTAAGCTGACAGCAATCCCTACTAAGCTCAACGAAAGCATGGTTTCAATTATTCCGACGACACAATAACATCACACAATAACATCACCTTCACGGCATTGCACCATACAATCAACTGGATGTTTGCTACCATGTCAGTTATAGAACTTTCTGCAGTCTGCGATAACGAAATATCACGGGAGCTCATTCTTGGTTCGGGAATCCTCACCATCGAGCAAAACTGCGTGTTGGAAAACAACATGATCATTCTTCAAGGCCATGAGGAACAATCAAGTCAACAATTACTTTCTTACGCGTCATTTGGAAACATTTGCCATTACCTTTACTGGAGTGACGATTGGAAAAGAGCACATCGAAGATTTCAAAACTCAAGTGGGCAAGCTCACCAATCTCCAGAGTCAACATATAGAAATCAAGGGCTTGCCAGCTAACTTGCAACCACCCGCAGTTCATCATCAATACATAAGCGGTGCTGCTCTGTTGCGGTCAATAATTATGATTTTACTTTTTGTAGCGTGGCGACTCAAATTGCAATGTCACAAAAAATCCTCTATTAACTTAACTTCAGCGATACCAAAGCCGATGCCGAGACAACATTTTTCGGAAGTTTAATTTCATGTTTTCGCACCTACTCAACGCGGCGGAGAATGTTTATACATATGTCAGTCAGCACAAGCCACACAAGATTCAGAATTAATTAAATAAATTCATTGAATAATATATTCTGTTATACATACATATGCATGTATGTCAGCACAAGCCAAACACGACCCAGAAGTATGAATTGTAGCATAAGCAGTTAATTCATTGTATGTAAAAAACTTGCACTGACATAGTTATAAGCATACGTTGACTTTTTATTGACATAGTTATTTAAGCATTATTACACAATTTATTTTTATTGACATAGTTATTACACAATTGTATTATTGAATTGCATGCATTTTTGGTAGTTTCTGTTAAGCTATTTTTAGGTATAAAAGATTTTGGAAAATAAAGAAGTTGTGCAGAACAAAGTTAATTATTTCATTTGCAACAAGGTCTTAGTGTTTCTACTAAGGTCCTCAAATTATCACAAATAGTTCAAGGTGATTCTACCTGAATTAAACTTATTTAGATATTCATTTGGTCTCAGTGATTCTACTAAGAACCAAGTCAAATCACCCTTCTAATAAAATATAATGACTACAGGGGATAATAATGAAATCACTAAAGCAATGAATTTGAAAGCTATGGAAACAGCCCATAGAGTTTTCATTACATGTCTTAATTACCCACTTTCAATCGCAATTTTCTCACTAGGTCCTAAAGATTTGCCTAACGCGTTGGAAAAAGCCCAAGAGCTTCAAGCAAATAATGAAGGATATAATTTTGCTCTAAACTTCGAGCAACGACATTATGTAATAAAAAATAGAGATCATCAAATAAAAACCAATATAATTCTAATAATAATAATCTGAGATTTCCAAAACAAACCGTTTGTAATCAAAAATATAATTAACATTCTTATCAGCCAAAACCCGAATCAATGGACGTTGATAGGGGATCATCAATGCAAAGACAGCACACAAACTTTAGGCCCCTATTAGGTACGACAACTCAACTTAAGTTGAGTGTGTAATTTGTAAATTTGTATTGTCTACTACACATTTGAGGTACATACGTGTCTGTCGTCTGACAAGTATGTATCTCAGAGATGTGTATGTATTTTTTATGGTATAAGGTTTAACAATGCAACTCTGTGTCGAGTGTAAAGACTGTCAAAAACTTACATCTGCTTTGAGCTAGTTGCTAACTTTTTATTTGTTTATTGTTTTTTGTTAATTGAGTGAAAATGGATAAAAATACGTAAGTAAAATGCATATATTATTATCCATATCGTGAATATATATTATATTATTACCCAGCGGGAAAATAAAAAGCGCTACTAGAAATAGCGCATTTAATGCGTTTATTTTGAGGATGCTTTTCAGAGTTCAGAGTTGTGGAGCTCATATTTTTGTATACATTTTGTTCACAAGTAATCAAGCAAGGAAATAGCAGAGCGGTAAGACATGGCAGAAGCGCTTGTTTAGTGCAATTTAAGCGCTTCGATTACCGCTGGGTGCCATTGCGTTTCACACATCTGGAGCGCTTTTTAAGTAAACCAAATTCATATTAAAATTCTTCTTAAGTGCAGCTAAAAAATCGTTTAAAAAGCGCTTCAATAAATAGTTAAAAAAGCTCTTTTATGTATTAGTCCAAGGAAAACACAGCGATACATAAAAACAAAGCGAGAAAATTTTATTCATCGTCACATGCGAGGATTGAACTCGGACTGCTGGCATTACAGTCAAACGTCTTAACGCTCTTCTATTTCCTTGCTTGATTACTTGTGAACAAAATACATATACCCAAAAATTGACATTAATGCGAACAGCTGATTCATTTCAATGAAAGTGTCAAAACTTCGGTGTAATCATGGTCCAATGAAAAAGCAATTTTACACCACAGCTCAACTGAAAACGTATGTTATGCGTAATATGGCAAAAAAGTTCAGTTGAGGTGTCTTAAGTCACGTCAACTTAGTTGAGTTGTCGTACCTAATAGGGGCCTTAATAGGTCAAATAATAATGCCACTTATAATTGGCAAACAAAAAATAATTATAATAATTGGGTACCTAGAAATTTCGGTCAAAATAACCGATAATAATTATAATAGGGTGCAGCCCATTAAGCGTGAAAATTCAGCTCAAATTTCACAACAAAGAATGCAAAGGAACCAAGATTAAATAATATGCAGGAAGGAGTTAATTTTTAACATTTTATTTATAATAAAAACGAACAGGATTACGGGCGAGACTCTCAAAATTTTAATTGACACCGGAACAAAGAAGAATTATTGCAGGAAAAATAAATTTAATAATCCCTCTGAGATAATACCGCATAAGTGCGTAAGTTCAATTCATAGGAAAACAATAATAAAAACATTTTACATTGTTAATATTTTCGGAGTAAACACTATTTTTTATGAATTACTGGAACTAAAACATCACGATGAAATAATAGGTATAGAGTTATTAAGGTATAATATACGTGTAAATTTTTCGAAAAAAATTTTTTTTGTTTAATGTGTTCTATATAGTTTTAAGAATATATATAAACATTTTTAAATCGATATTTAAAAAAAAAAAACAGAAGTTATAACGGTTTTCGTTAACCTATGTCTAAACTCCATACAACGTAAATAAAAAATTTTAAACGCGATTTCCTCGAAACTAGTTTTTTTTTTAAAACGGTTGGTTAGATAACTCGAAGTCTATTGGTTCAATTTCAATGATTTTTTTTTGCATTTTGTTCGTTATTTTGTCCTTTAAACTTCCCCCCTTAATTCAAGTATCTATTGTTTTTTATAAACAAGAAAGCGCGCAAAAATGTACCTATTTTTTAACTTTTTACTTCAACTTCCGTCTTGCGTAGGGGGGATGCTTAAGATATGGTCTATGCTTTAAAATGTCATTTGTGACCCGGTCCACGAAAAGGGACCTTCGGTGTAAAAACAAGTTTTCGAGAAAACAGCTGTTTGTAAACGTTTAATTGTCGCACACTGAATGGCGTCTTTTCATTTATTTCAGCTTATCCTCTATTCTTACAGATTTGTATTTCTTAGTTTATTATGTTATAATTGATGATGTTTATTATGTTATAATTCAATGTCCAATTTTTTTTCATTTTCACTCATTTCTGCTCTTTTTTTGGAAAATTCCTGACAAACTTCTTTACGAGTTGGAAACTTCTGCTTTGCGCCATTAGAAAGAGCACACATTAGTCTATCCGAATCGCCAAAAAAGTGAAAAATGATATTTTCACACCGAAGGTCCCTTTTCGTAGACCGGGTCACATTTGATTTTTTTTGTTTCCGATACATGGGAAAGGCCATATCCATCGAACCGTTTTGGATGTCTATTTTTCAATGCCATTTTCAGCGCCCTCTATATAAAAGCCAGAATTGTATTTTTTAAAAAGATATATATTTTTATAAAGTATTTTGCATGTACAATAACCTGTATAACTTTTAAAAAAAAAAATAATAACTTCTTATATCTAAAAAAAATTTTGAAAACAGCTCCTGTTTTTGGTTGTTACACGTATATTATACCTTAAAGGAAATAAATGGTAATCTCAATTTAAGAGAAACTCAATTAGAATATGAAAAAAATAAAATTGAAAAGTTATATTATAATGAATCTGAGGAAATAAACAATATCAACATAGATGAGACTATTTCTGAAGACATTAACAGATCAATTCTGTCGCGGTAACGTTTATCTTGTTACCGCAAAAATTCACCTTTTGGTAACTTTAACACCCTGTTGGTATTCTGCAACCAAGCGTTACCGGTGAATATTGTTGGTGAATGTTGTTACCATCTCTTTAGGTGGTAACAAGCAAAACAGACGACATTTTTAATGCTTGGATAAAAAAAGTACGTGTTTTGAGTAATTAATTTACTTTTAAAATACTCAAACCGAAATTGAAGCAAATAAAAATAAAAATCGATGTGAAATTGACTGCTGCTGCTTCTTCAGCACTTTTCAATCAATAACAATTTTAACAATTCACTGTGTGACATTAATTTACATAAAGTTGATATATAAATTAAACATAGATAACACCGCAGATAACACCTACGCAGGCATAGTGCGCGCATATTTCCTACCAAGAAAAAACGAATATTATATGAAAAGCTGACAAAATGCAATTAATTCTATGCTTCTCATTTTCCATTGTTCATATTTCACCACACGAAAGAGAGAGCTTTATTTCAATAAGGTGAGATTACGGCTGTTGAAAGCGTTACCGAGTGCACAGAATACCAATTTCTAAGACCGGTAACGAGTTTCGGTAATAATATTGCTGTTACCGGTAATGCACAGAATCGATCTGTAAGAATAAACTTATTAAGATAATGAAATATTACTCTGTAGCATTTCCGATAAAAGAAATGTCTACCTTTTAATACAAAAGTAAAAGCTACAATACGCACAAATACCAATGAACCAATATGGTCAATCCTTTTGACCCTTACCCTTACCCTTTATCAGCCAATAATTTTGTAAATAATGAAATAGAAAGACTTTTAAAAAATAATATAGTACGACAATCACGTTCACCTTACAATTCTCCCGTATGGGTGGTACCTAAAAAAGGTTTGAACGAGATGGTAGCTTCGGTAGATTTTTGATCGCTATCTGATTCCAGATGTAAGTGTAAATTTATCCAATCTTGGAAAATCCAAATATTTTACTACACTTGATTTAGAAGTGACTTTCACCAAATCCTTATCAATGAGGAAGATAAAGAAAAAACTGCATTTTCCGTAAACAATGAAAAATACGAATTCAACAGAATGCCATTTGGCCTTAAAAATGCTCCTTCGATATTTCAAAGAGCAGTAGATTTTTACGTGACTTAATAGGTAAAATGTGTCATATTTATATGGATGACGTAATAATATATCGGTGATGCCATGTCAAATCGGACGCTTTTCGAAACTCACATATTTGTAAGAATTTGACACTTTGCACATCGATAGTACTTTAAAAAAATAAAAATATTGGCATATTTTTTTATTTATACATTTTTTTTTGCAGGTTATACACAGTGGAAAATTTAAAAATTATCAAAAATTGTGAATAGGACATGTAGTCAAATAACTATATCTGCAAAACCGTTAGTCCTACAAAAAGATTATGCACATTTATTTCAAAGATCTTGAATTGGTCTTCCTTTTGGTGTACTTTTTTGCTAACACTTTCATAAAAAATTTAAATTTTTTTGGCTACTAAAAATTTCATTCACATTTTTCATGGTCAGCACCACTATTATTTTGGCGTTTTGAAAACATTGTCGTACTGAAGCATTCATTCTTAATGCAGTCTCAAAATTTTATGTTGGAGAATCAATGCTTTCTATCTTAAACTTAAACGAATTTTTCAAAAACTGTCTTCAGAATATTATCATACAAAATACTCTTATTTCTTATTAAAAATTGGCTATTAAGCTTGGCGACCATTGTGAAATTCAATCTGAAGAATTGACCATTCTTACTAGTTATAAATTAAATTTACCATGAATATTAAAAGCACTAGCAATTTTTTTGTAGGACTAACGGTTTTGCAGATATAGTTATTTGACTACATGTCCTATTCACAATTTTTGATAATTTTTTTCATTTTCCACTGTGTATAACTTGCAAAAAAAACATTTATAAAAAAAAAAATATGCAAATATTATTTAAAGAACTATCAACTATCACCGATATTCGGATACTGAAGAACATCACATTGAACATATTAATCAAGTGCTTTAAGCATTAAAGAATGCTAATATGCGGATTTCAAAAAAAAAATCTAGATTTTTTAAGAAAGAATATAATTTCTTGGTTTTGTAGTGACTCAGAACTATATTAAAACCGATCCTAAAAAGGTAGAAACCATAAAAAATTTTCCTGAACCAAAAACACTACGACAATTGAAGTTCTTCCTTGGATTAGCAGGGTACTACAGGCAATTTGTCAAAAATTATGCCTTTATTGTACAACCTGAATACTTTGACAAATGACTGAATATTTGAAAGGATTAAATGGAAAAATTGGGCAAAATCATAGCAAAAATGTAAAAATCACATTTTGTGATGACGCAAGAAAAGCTTTTGAAAAAATAAAAGAAAAATTATGTGGAGATATTTTTTTAACACAACCAAATTTTAATGAGGGTTTTGAATTAACTACAGATGCAACTCAGCCATAGGCGCAGTCTTGTTACAGGAAAGAAAACCCATCATTTTTATTAGCAGAAGTTTAAGAGAAACCGAAAAAAGATATGCCCCAAATGAGAGAGAAATGTTAGCCATAGTGTGGGCTTTAAAAAATCTACGAAATTATTTATATGGATCATCAAATTTAATAATTAATACAGCATTCATTGAAGAATATTCACCAGAAATCTATACTATTATATAAAAGAGGACTCACGTATGTTCGGCTGTGAAAAGCTTGAGAATGGCAGGCGCTATTTCAAAAATTATTTTTCTCTAGAATACCTATCGTGCCCAGTTGAGACATAGGCTATATAAATTTGATAACCATTATTTAAACAATTAATTTAAATTCAAAGAGAATAACCATACAATTTCTTTATTCTTATTCTCAGAGAGAAAAACTTTTCTCATTGAAGCTCTGTGCAACTCAAAAAAGGTTGTGCCCAAAGCTAATAAGGTAAAACATATGTATATCAGCCATTCCAAATTAAACGCAAAAAAAAAACGTACATTACGGGTTGACCACCTCCGATGTTGCTCAAACTTTCAGAATTGAATCTTCTCATGAAATAAAAACAGTAATTTGAGTAAAAAAATGTTTAAATTTTTTTCAAGTTTTTACGTAACATTAAAATTTCGTCAAAATGCGAGAAAAAGTGAAATTGCCTTACTCTTGAAAAATCATATATTCAACAAAACTAACTCGATTTTTACGTTTGAGGTGTTTTCGAAAAGACAGTAAAAAGCTTTTTTTTTTAAATATAAAAAAAAAACAAAATTATTTTTTTAAGTTTCTTAACTTCAAGGTCAAATTTTGGAACTCATAAAAATAGGATTTTATTTTTTGAAAAAAATATTTTCAGGAAGTTAATTTTATTACCTTTCCATCTGCCAAAAATCATGAGGGTGTTATTTTTCTTTCTATTTTACTAATTTATTTAATATTTTTTATACGACCACCTACCATACTACTTCCATACAACCATACTATGTACATACATTAGATTGTACCTCAAAAAAAAAGTGCGCCGTATACCAGCGAATATGACGCATTTTTGCAAGACAATTACCAAAAAAATTTTTTTTGTTTACCGAACGTAGGGGTCGCGCATTAAAATATTTCTTCATATCTCTGGTGTTTACAGTTGGATTTTAAAGTTCGGTACATCAATGTTTTTGTCTCAAGGAGAACAATATGACTTCCATAGAGGTCGTTGACCTTAGGCGCATGGTTCTAGTAAATCACAGGTACGCACCATTATAAAACAATTATAACAACGCCTGAAATATGATTAAACTTAAACAAACAAAATTTTAACCATAAAAATTCAAACAACAAAAGCACCGCTCCTGAGTTTTTTAATTTGAAATTTAATTTCCTTTATATATTTTCTCGCTCATATAACAATATATCTGCACTCTAATGTTGGCGAATTTATGAGATAGAACAATATGTCAAAATCACTGTAAGACAAAAGCTCTATTTTCAAAAATTTTCGGGAATTTTTTTTCATAGAAGGAAAAAAGATATCTTTTTTTAAAATTTGTAACCTATATCTCCCCTTAAAGCAAAACCTATGAATTGGAATCTATCAACCAAAAATTCACTGATTAGTTTTTATTCCAGCCAGAATCGATTACGACCTATGTATACAGGGTGGCGCACGAATCGTGCTACAAGAACAAAACGTCATAACTTTTTTTCTAATCAATGTATTTAATTTTTTTTCTTTTTTTGTATAGATTTTATTTCTCAATCTTCAATTTTATTTTATTTAACTAATTGGTTTTGAAAATGATAGACCGTAAATGACCTCCATGCTCTTTCACGCATATGCGACACCTGATCAGAAAATTATTCATTGTGGCCTGGAGGGTAGCTGTCGGGATCGCCTCAACTATTGTTGTAATGGACTGCTTCAATTTAGTCAAATTCCTTGGTTTCGTTTTATACACCTCTTGCTTGACATAACCCCATAAAAAAAGTCTGGCGCAGTGAGGTCAGGTGACTTTGGGGGCCAGCGGAAAGTGGTGTTTCTGGATATTAATTTATTTGAAAATTTTCGTTGGAGCTCCGCCATAACCGGTCTGGCTATATGTGAACTTGCTCCATCTTGCTGAAACCAAATGCTGTTAAAAGGGATACGTCTTCGCCGCAGTTCTGGGTAAAAAAACTCCTTCAACATGTTTAAATAACGGTCCCCATTTACGGTTACTGTTACACCGTTTTCCTCGAAGAAGTATGGCCCGACAATGCACCTTGATGAAACTGCGCACCACACAGTGACACGTTCTGGGTGCAGTTCCGTCTCATGGAGTATTTCTGGATTAGATTCACTCCTTATACGGCAATTTTGCTTGTTTACATTGGATTTACGTTTAGATCAAAATGGGCTTCATCAGACATAAACAAGCAATTTATTAAGCGGCCATTTGAATCATTTTTTTGCAAAATTCCAGACGAATAGGCAAATCCAGAGGGTTTAATTTGCTTGTAATTTGGAGTTTGTATGGAAACAAGTTTAAGTCATCTTGAATTATCCGTTGTAATGATCGTCTGCTAACTCCAATTTGCGCCGATAAGTTTCGTGTCGAAACGCGTGATGCCTGAATTGCCGATGCTACAGCCGCGATTGTGTCTTGCACCCGAACATAGGGATCTCGATGGTACGGTCTGCGTGCGATGCTTCCAGATTCGGAAAACATGTTTACCAACCTCATAATGGTCCATCTACTCGGGGGAGTGCCCCCAAACTCCCTCCTAAATTCCCTTTGGACGGAAATGATGGACTGTAAAGTATGGTACCGCTGCACTACCCAAATCCTCTTTTCGGTATCCCAAGCATCCATTTTAGTAAATCTAAATACTAATCTGCAAAATAAAAAAAAAAAATAAGCCGATTACTCACACAAAAAAAAAAGTTATTACGTTTTGTTTTTGTAGCACGATTCGTGCGCCACCCTGTATAATAATTTCTACTATAGAAAATGTTTTTAGATTCCTTGCTTGCTGTTTTGGTAAGTAAACAAAGAATTGATTTTAAAACAAATTCTGGTATAAGCGAGGAAAGCATCAGTCTGTTTTGATTTGTTTTCTTATTTCCGAAAATTAATACTATTTATTTAAAAGAATCCATTTAAAAAGAGAATAAAAGAATCGATTTCTGTAGCGATTCATATGGATGCGAGAAAAGAATGTACTACTTTTTGTAGGACATCAACATGTTTAAAATAGTCAATTCTAGAATCTATATTGGAGAAGAGAATTGATTCTTTTTTCATACACAATTGCTTCTTTTTTCCCGGTGGGAAGGTCCACAAAAAAGAAAAAAAAAGACAGCAACATGTATTGTGTGTGGTACCAATGCTGCCACATTTTGAATGTAAAAACACTGCCACTTTCATAAAAGCATCGACGAAAATTCCGTCTCGATGTTTTGTTGAACTGTTTTGCTGAAATTTTTCAGCTTAAACGAAAGATATATTTAATTTTAAAACAACAATTATCTATAAGGCAGTCATATATTTTTCTTGCATCAGAGCTGATTTTGTTACGTATAAACGAGATTTTCATATAGTCACAGTGCTAGATAAAGTGTACCAATGCATGAACAAAATAAATGGTAAGATTTAGGAAGATAGAGAAAGTTTATTATTTTAGTTAATTTTTTTTATTACTTTAGTTAGCTGGTTACTTTATTTGGATGGAACTACTAAGTCGCTCCAACACAAATATACAATTTTACCAAATTTCTAAGGGCTGTATTCATAAAAAAATATGAACCTCTCATAAGAAAAAAATCGAAAAAATTTAAAAACATTATTCACAAACGTTCAACAGCGTTCAAAATCTCTTTTAAATGCTTGAGAAATGAGAGAATTAAAAAGGGTTGAAACCTTTAATAAACCCTCGAAAAAGTATTTTCGAGAACAAATATTGTCAAAAATGTATCAAATTATTACAAAATGTATCAAAAATAAACAAAATGTCAAAAAGTGTTTGAAAATATTTCTTAATAAATTAGAGGAATTTTTAAAATGGCTTAAACGTGCTATAAACCTCTCATAAAGCAATTTTACAATTATTTGCTTTCGTTTGAGCACAAATATTGTCAAAAATAATTAAAATTATTCAAAATAATTCGAACATTTGGAAATTATGTCAAAAAATTCAAAATTTAAAAAATTTCCAAAAAAAAAAAATAAATAAAAACAAGAAAATTTGTCAAAGATTTCAAAAATTTACAAAAAAAAAAAATAAAAAAAAAAATAATAAAATGATAATTACTTACTTATCTGGCGCTAACAACCGTAAGTCGGTTTTGGCCTCGTATAAGAAAATGCGCCAGCCATTTGTGTTCTGCGCTTGCTGGCGCCAGTTGGAAACACCAAGCGTGGTCAGGTTATCCAACACCTGATCCTTCCAACGAAGATGTGGGCGTCCTCTTCTGCGTTGACCACCACCGGGCACCGAATCGAATATTTTTTTCGCTGGAGCGTCGTTTTCCATTCGCTCAACATGACCTAGCCAGCGGAGCCGCTCGATTTTAATACGCTTATCTATGTCGATGTCAGCGTACAGCTCATACAGCTCGTGGTTCCATCGAATTCGGTACTCGCCATTGACGCAGATTGGACCGAAGATTTTACGAAGGATCTTTCTCTCGAAGGCTCCCAAAGTCTTTTCATCAGAACTGCTCAACGTCCAGGTTTGTGCTGCATATAATAGGACGGGCATGATTAGTGACTTATAGAGCGTGAGTTTTGTTCGTCGAGAGAGGGCTCTGCTTCTCAATTGCCTACTTAGCCCAAAGTAACACCTGTTGGCAAGAGTTATCCTTCGCTTTATCTCAATACTAACATCGTTGAAAGAGTTAATGCTGGATCCCAGGTAGACGAAGTCCTTAACAACCTCGAAGGATATGTTGTCAACAGTGACGTGGTTTCCAAGACACTGGGACTGTTTATTTGTTGACACTAGGTATTTCGTCTTATCTGCATTCACTGCAAGACCCATTCGACTCGACTCTTTCGCTAATCTGGAGAATGCTGCGCTGACTTCGCGCGTATTATGGCCAATGATATCGATATCATCAGCATACGCCAGCAGCATAATACTTTTGTAGAATATCGTGCCGCTGCGTCTCAAATCAGCAGCTCGGATGATTTTCTCCATCATCAGGTTGAAAAAGTCGCACGATAAGGAATCACCTTGTCTGAAACCTCGTTTGGTATCGAACGGAGGAGTGAGATCCTTCCCGATCTTAACTGTGCTGCTGGTGTTGCTCAGTGTCATTCTGCAAAGACAAATGAGCTTTGCAGGAATACCAAATTCACACATGGTGGAGTATAGATGATTCCTTATAGGACTGTCGAAGGCGGCTTTATAATCGACAAAAAGATGGTGTGTGTCGATTTGTTTTTCTAGGGTCTTCTCCAAGATTTGTCGTAGCGTAAATATCTGGTCTATGGTGGATTTACCAGGTCTGAAGCCACACTGATAAGGTCCAATCAGCTGGTTTACGATGGGCTTTAGTCTTTCACATAGTACGCTCAACAGGACGTTATATGCGATATTAAGAAGACTTATCCCACGGTAGTTGGCGCAAATTGTGGGATCGCCTTTCTTGTGGATTGGGCAGAGCACACTGAGGTTCCAATCGTTTGGAATGCATTCTTCCGACCATATTCTGCATAGAAGCTCATGAATGCATTTAAATAGAGCTTCGCCTCCATTCTTGAAGAGCTCAGCCGGTAAGCCATCGGCTCCTGCGGCTTTGTTATTTTTAAGCCGAGCTATAGCTTTCAAGACTTCACTATGGTCGGGCAGCGGAACTTCAACGCTGTCGTCCACAATTGGGGATTCCGGGATATCATCTCTATTGGCGGGATTGTTGTCGTCGTCACCATTCAGAAGCCTAGAGAAGTGTTCCCTCCACATCATCAGTGTACTCTGGATATCTGTCACTAGATTCCCATTTTCATCCTTGCAGGAAGAGGCCCCGGTCTTGAAACCATCGGCCAGGCGTCTTATTTTTTCGAAAAATTTTCGGACCTCATTCCTGTCACCATGCATCTCAATTTTCTCGCACTCACGCATTTCTGCTTCCCTTTTCTTTCGCCTCAAAATGCGTCTCTCTTCCCTCCTCTTCTCTTTGTATCGCTCTTTAGCAGCACGCGTTACAACCGACTGCAGGGTGGCTTTGTAGGCGGCGTCTTTTTCTGCAGTGGCGTCGCGACACTCTTGGTCGTGCCACTGGTTTCGGCGAGGGCGGTGATAGCCTATCATTTTTTCGGTAGCCGTACGCATAGAGTGGGAAATATGATTCCACTGCGCGCATATATCGTCGATCGGAGGAGTGCTTTCTTGAAGCAGGAGTGAGAGTCGAGTAGCGAAGTCTTCGGCTGTTTGTTTTGATTGCAGCTTTTCGACGTCTAAATAAAATGACAATTATTTCAGTAAAAAATTTTTGATGTTTAACTATCAAAATGTTGACAAAAGTGTGACAAATAAATAAGAAGTCACTGAATTTATCTAATACACAACCATTATTTACACTCTTCTCATTTCAATATGAATACGGCTGTTAAATTTTAAGATTTTAAGTTTATAATGATATTTAATATTTTTGTCGCCGGCGAAGCAGCAGGTATTTGCTAGTTAGGTATAAACCAGGAAAGGAGAATATTGTAGCAGATGCTTTGAGTAGACAATTTGTTAATTATTTGAGTGATGATGGACAGACAGTACATTCTGTAGAATGTACACTAAGGGAAAAAAATATTAAATTTATCCAAAAACTTTTTTAATTCATCCAAAAAGCGAGTCATTTTTGCACCAATAACGCATTTGAATAAATCGACTACGTAAATATTTAAAATTTATTTGAATACTTTTTTAATTAAATTAAATATTTAAATATTTAAACAGAATTAATAAAAAATATATTAAAATTATGCACGAATTTTTTCAAAATATCTTTCAAATATTTACTATTTGAAAATAAACTATCGCATTTAAAGAAAATTTGAATAAAAATATTGAAATTGAGAAACAATTTATTTGAATATTTCCCACGAGCTGCGTCAATCAAATGCCATTTGATGGTATATTTTATTTCATTTTTTACTTTTTTCGTTCTCTAATTTATGCTATTTTTTACAGTTGGTGCATTATTATGCCATCAAATGTCAAAAATAGTTTAAACTATAAAAAGAAAAAGTAAGATAGAATAAGAAGGAAATTATGCAGGTAAATGACATTCGGTCCAAGATAATCTTGAGAAAATACCGAGTTGTCATTCCACCCTACATAATTTAATCATCCATCGCACTCACCATCGCACTCACAAATCATATTTGCTAAAAAACCAGGCTATATTACTCTTGCAACATTAACTAAATGAGAACTATAAGACTGCAACTGCAAGAAAAAAACTGCAGGAACAGAGTGCGATGCTGTTGCTGCTTGTCGGAATATGTGTGTACGTGTGCGATGCTGTTGCTGCTTGCTTGTGTGGAATATGTGTGTACGTGTGTGGTATAAATAAAATTAAAATACGGAAAAAAACGAGTTGTAAGGAAAACATTTGATTTATCCACGTAAATATTTAAATAAAATTTATACTCAGGCGTGGATAATGCTAATATGCGTTATTTCCCTTCGTGTACCAAAAGTTGCGAGGCGGCCCGCAACCTTTGTTAAAAACAATATTGATAATTTTAAACAAAGTGTGAACGCACTTTGCCAAAGGGAGCTAGAGACGTGTCGGTTTCAAAAAAGCCACTAAGTCCTGTCTGAGTCCGTTGTCTAGTCGTCTGAGTCTAACGATGTCTGAGTCCTTATCTAACTACACTCAAAGTGAGAGCAAAAATAACTTACTCTCATCGAGTATTAGTTTACTTGAAATGAGGATTAAATCATTCTCATCCCAAGTCTAGCTACTGTCAATTATTTTTACTAATCAAAATCTAATCTGTTCTTATATATGATTGTAATAAAATATATAATAAAAAATAAATATATAATAAAATAAAGAGTTGGCTGTGCCGTGGACACACCCGTAGGTTTTGACGTGACGAAGTTTCTTGCTGTTGTTGTTAATGTTGATGTTGATGTTGATGTTGATGTTGATGTTGATGTTGATGTTGATGTTGATGTTGGTGTTCGTGTTGGTGTTGGTGTTGGTGTTGGTGTTGGTGTTGGTGTTGGTGTTGGTGTTGGTGTTGGTGTTGGTGTTGGTGTTGGTGTTGGTGTTGGTGTTGGTGTTGGTGTTGGTGTTCATGTTGGTGTTGGTGTTGGTGTTGGTGTTGGTGTTGGTGTTGGTGTTGGTGTTGGTGTTGGAATTGGAGTTGTTGTTGGATTTGGAGTTGGTGTTGGTGCTTTTCTTTTAGTTTTTTTTGTTTGCTTCCCCATTGGTTGTGCTCTAATTTCAATTAATCCAGCAAAAGTGATGCATATGCGTCACATTAGGCGGTTCCCTGAGGGTTTTTGACACGCCGTCAAATGTTTTTTTTATTTTTGTCATATGCCCGAAGACCTCACATTTGTTTTCGTTCCTTAAAATTTACCGTTGCACCAGTAGTCGCAGAGTTAAAAATCCATGCAACGTTTTTTCATGGCTGTAGCATTTTTACTGCATTATGTGATTGCATCCCTGAAATCATGACAACAAAATTTTTTTTGTAATTTAGTTGTGAAGCGTAATAACACATCCCTGCTGTCGTAAAACAAAATTTACTGTAGCACTCCTCCTGAGTGAGTAATAATAGTAATGCAACGATATTACATTTCTGTTACATAAGCTGTTATATTCACGACCTGACGACGCCGGAATTTTTTTTTTTTATTTTTGTCGTAAAGCCATGTATAAAAACTTTATTTTCCTTTTTAAACTTTTATCGTAGGTTATATACTCATTGAGTAAAAATTCAATGCAACGCCGCTGCATGAATGTTGCGTTATCGATCTTTGAGCGGCTCTCTCAGCGTCTCCATGATGTCAGAAATTTTTTGTTTAAATTTGTTGTAAGGGCTTACAGTAGCCCTTTATTGGCGTATCGTATTTTTAATCCTAGCACTAATACTCAGCGAGTAATAATTCCATGTAACAAATTTTGAGTTGCGTTGCTTACGCAGCTCCCACTACGTCCCTATGCCGTATTAAATTTTTTTTTTGTTTTTTTAATAAAGCCAAAGAATTAACCTTTATGGTCATACTTTTTTTTTAATCATAGCTCTTATACCCAGCTAGTAACAATTCAATGAAACGCAGATGAATTTTTAAAAAATTAATTTTTCAACTTTTTTGGAAACTAGAGCAGTACAACGTAACTTCGTCACGTCAAAAATACCAAAAATAGACATAAGTAATACACAAAATAATTTTTAATAAATAACTGTATGATAAAAAATAAGTAGCGGTTAAAAATAAATAAAGAATAAACTTACGAGAAATAATAAATAATATACTATAAATAGTAAACAATGTATAATAAATAATAATAATGCATAATAATAAAAATTAAACAGATAATTTACTATCTGAAATAAAAAAATTGTTTGAATAAATATTAACAAAAACCTAGCTCATCTAAAAAAGAGAATGAGGTTTAATGAATAAAATGTTGGATATTAGGATAGGATTTTCCCATTGCTAAGTGGGAGCTTGACGTCCGTGGCGTAGTTGGTTAAAGTGCGTGGCCGCTATGTCAAAGAACCTGGAGACCCAGGTTCGAATCCCAGCAGCGACAGAAAATTATTTGAATTAAAATAATTTTTCTGTACGGCCGCCACCTCTCTGCAGACAATGGCAAACCTCAGAGAGTAATCAAATGCCATGTCAAGCTTCTTGAGAATAAGAACATTACGTTCATCGCCGTTCGGAGTCGGCGTTAAACATGTAGGTCCCTTTCTCGGTCAATTGTGTACAAACTTGATAACACGCACAGCACAATTGATCATAAGAAGCTAGGTCAAAGTCCTTTCAAGGGCTGAAATGGCCAGTTATTTATTTTTTTTTTTAAGTGGGAGCTTAACAATAGGAACGAAGGAAGCCGAAAAAATATCAAAAGATATTCAACCCGATGAAAAAAGTGGAAAACGACCTATTACCTAATGCCTGGTTAAAGCCGTGTAGGCGCGTGTGTTTCCTTTAACAATTCTTTTCGTTTACCACCAAGTAAGCTCATCAGAAGGATTTAAAAATAAAAAATATTCTACCGAACCTCTATAGACTGAATGTTACACATTCGAATAAAACTAAGCTAATCAAAAGAAATTTTTAAAATTATATAAAATATTTATGTCTAATTAAGGTACTATTACCGTCTAGAATCTTAAAAAATAACATATATTCAACAATTTTTTTTTTCACTTTCTTTATTATATATGGTTATCAAACTTTTCTTACAGTATTAAACAGTTCTTGAAGATTACGAAAAAAATGTTTTATTTTTATTTTCTATTAATTGTACATTTAATATAGGGCGTTCAAATTTTCTTCTCAGAAAAACACTGCTGCTAAAAAAATTTTATATATTTTTTTGTAGTCAAATTGTGGCAAACTATCACACAGGATATAAAAACAACCAAAATACTGCAAAAATTATTAATAACGGCCTAGTAGATCCGGAGATTTAAAAAAGTCCGCCAGTTAAAAAAACCTAAACTCGACAAAAATGCGTATAAAGTTTTTTTTTACACCTCCGAGTCAAGAGCGCGCTTCAATTGAGTCGTTATATCTCGGCACTGGCTTCGAATTTCGATTTAATATTTTAGACAGGTATTATTAAAGGTATAAAGAATCTAAAAATGTAAAAAAACAAAAATTCATTATTTGAAATTTCTAGACGGTAATAGTGCCTTAAAAACATTAAGCATGTTGCTCTGCTCATAACTGAACGAGCATTCAAGAAAAACGAATATAAAAAAATTTTTAAAACACAAACACAAGATAATCATGCACTCTTTTTATAAATTATACACTCGCACACACATTCATACAAACAAAAGAAATAATCAAAAAAGCTATTTTAAATGATAATAAAATAAAATAAATACCTTAAAAATATCTTTTTCAGCCTGCACGGGTCTATAACTATATTTAAAAACGAAAGACAATTATTTGAAATATTTTTAAATACATTAAATAAATGTAAATATGATTTTGTAAACCAAAAGTTCGTTATACTGGAAGTTAAATTGAAAAATATAAATTTTCATATAATAACAGTGTTTACAAAGTTTGCACAGAAAATCTCAGGCAGTAAAATTTCATGGCTAACATTCCTATATATACATAACTCATTTTCATATACGTGCACACCAATGTATACCTTTGGCCCCCCTCGACAAATTCCTGCGGACGCCCATGCAGACGGACATGGCTAAAACGACTCGGGTAGTGATGCTGATCAAGAATACATACAGTGTTGCGCAAAACAATAGCAACAAAATCAGTGCGCTGTTACAAAATCGAGTATCTTTTTTAATATTGGGAGCACGCTAAAATTATTATAGGAACCAAAGCACATATTCATACATCATATAAAAAACAAATCATATTCAAATTTGGTTTTGTTTTTTTTATTAAATTTAATATTGATGTGACTACATTCAATTTGTTTGAGTGCAAAACAAAAGCAACAAAACTTAAAAGATGTAAAAAGAGAACAGAAATTCCAAAAAACAACGGTAAAAGTTCTTTTATTGTAATGCACATGTTGTTTGTGAGTCATAAACATTTAAGCTTATAGCGCATTCTTTTCTGAAAAAAAATTCTGCCCTTACAGAATGCAGAATTTTTTAGATTCTGACCTGAATTTACAGAATGTTGACCTCTTTTGAGCTGAGAAAAGAACAGAAAAAATGCAACATTTTTTTTTTTTAATATTGGCTGCACTGTTGTTTTGATTTCTGACTAATTTATTATTGATTATTTATTTATTATTTTATTCGTCTTCCGATGATGAAGATGACGAATCGAGCTATTCATTTTTAATAAAACTAACCACTTTAACCAACAACATATTGGAATCAATTTCAGACATTTTTCAAAATTAGAAATCTTTGCTTATCATAATTTTCTTAGCACAAAGTATGAGTTGTCAAAATTATTTTACTTTGTTTTAATGTTGGTATTACTAGAGGGCAGAATATAGAACCGTCGAATTTTACAGGTCAGAAAATTCTGCATTTGTTATACTTTTGCGGTCAAAATTTTCGAGAAAAGAACACGTTTTATTTTGAGGTCAACATTTTTTTTTAGAAAAGAACAGAAAAAATGCAGAGTTCTTGAAGAGGGCAGAAAAAATGCAGAATTTTTTTTCAGAAAAGAATGCGCTATTAGATTTGTTTTTGCCTTAATTGTGCCATTGACTGTTTCATTTATAATGGCACGTGATAAATACTGTAAAACTCTAAAATAACAAATTATTTCCGAATATAAAATGGGAAAATCGCAAATATCTGTCGCGAAGCATTTTAATATTGATCGGCCAATAGTTTGTAGATTAATAAAAAAGTATAACATCACAAAAGGCGTAACAACGGTATATTCAGGAGGGCGCCCGCGGAAAACATCGCTACGTGATGACAGGAACATTTGTGGCGTGTTCAAGCGAAATCCATTAACCACTTCCAAAGATGTTGTTCGGACACTTGATTTAGATATCCATCACAATTGAAGGAGTTGAATTGTCTGTAACTCCTTAAATGAAGACAATTTAAGGAGTTACAGACCGGCAAAGAAACCTTTGCTTGCAGCTAATCTTAAACAAACAAGTTGAGGTGTTATAATTTAAACAATTTTGTCTGAAATTTTGACAAAGAGTTGCAATTTATTGTTTTTTAGACACAGTTTTGCAAAAGAGAACCTAAATTGGACCGTTAAAAAATTGAAAACCGTTTTGTTTAGCGATGAATCAAAGTTCAACTTGATTAATTCAAATGGGATGTCCACGGTATTGCGCCGCCCAAGTACACGACTTGAAGCCCGAAACTGCAAAATAAATTTTAAGCATGGAGCCGATGGTATTATGGTCGGACTTGTTTTTCCTATGATGGAGTCGGACCATTTCATAAAATCGATGGTATTATGGATCAATTTGTATATAAAGACATTTTAGAAAGCAAGATGCTACCATATGCAAAGTGGATTATGCCGCTTCAGTGTACGTTTTAGCACGTCAACGAACCGAAGCACACTTCAAAGCTCATCAAAGATTACATTAGAGACAATGGGATTCAAGTCCTTGATTGGCCGGCACAATCACCAGACTTGAATCCCATATAAAATCTTTTTGGGATTTTGAAGAAAAGAGTTTTTGGTCGAAGGTTTTCCAATAAATAAAACTGCACTGTGTGAAGCCTTGAAACTTAAGTGGGAACAAATACCTAATACCACTATAACTAATTTAATAGAGTCGATGCCGCGCAAATGTGCAGCGGTATTCAAAAATAATGGGTCTTACACCAAATTCTAATTATGTTGCTATTGTTTTGCACTCAGGCAAATTGAATATAGTCACATTAATTTTAAATTTAATAAAGAAAACAAAACCAAATTTGAATATGATTTGTTTCTTATATGATGTATGAATATATGCTTTGGTTCCTTTAATAATTTTTGTGTATCCCCAATATTAAAAAAGATACAAGATTTTGTAGCAGCGCACTGATTTTGTTGCTATTGTTTTGCGCAACACTGTATGCTTTTCTTTACTAACATGAACGAGTCGTGTTGGAAAAATTTTATTAATTTTTCTTTCTCGACCACCAACTTTTTCCAACTTTTTTTTTCATGTTTGAAAAATTTTGTTCATTTTTATCTTCACGAAGGCATCAACATTATCCAACATGAACATTTTGAAGACAATACAAGTACGAGACGGAATCACATTGAACCGTTGTGATCGATCATAGTTTGTGTACATGAAGCTCATGCAAACTTCATGAAGAATGATCGACAACACGCCAACTCTGCTACACACAAAAATGAAATGAAAATAAAATTGTGTGTTGAGTGTGTTCAAACTGTGTTCATATCCATGTTTGTTGGATATTTTGTTTTATGAGTGAAAAATTCTGAGCTCTGGTATTGAATATTTATCGTAGCTCATATAATTATCGAGCAATAATTTAATAAAACGCCGCACAATGGTTTAAAATCGAAAAAATATGGCCAATACCTCAACGCGTTGCCTAATCTGCATGAAAATGATGATGAATAGGTTTTTGGGGTCGCAGATCACGAATCTGAAGTCGAAAATTCTCAATTCAAAATGGCGGCTTAAAAATGGCGGCTATGAACATGCTAATTTCTATTATAACTATATTATGCATTTCAAATTTTAAAGTTTTCGGGGTCGCTGATCACGTATCTGAAGTCAAAAAAATCGAAATTCAAAATGGCGACTTACAACTGGCGACCATGAACATGCTAATTTTTATAATAATTATATCATGCATTTCAAATTTGGTGCCCCGAAAGTTTTCACGAATTTATTTATTTTATTTATTAATTAATTACGTAATCCCATTGCTACAAAGATCAGCATGAAGAACTTTACCATTTAAAGCTTTGGTCACAACAAGTAGATTAGATTTAGATATTTAATCAAATTACAAAGACTTATATTATAATACTATACTATAATACGGAAATAAAAAGAAAATTAAAAATTACACAAAAATTAATTATTAAATATTAAAAATTAAAACGATTAAGAGAAAAAGTTGTTGCACTGACATGACATAAAAATTTGTTAACTGATTATTAAGAATTCTTGAGAAAAAGTTAATAATTTGTTTTTGAAAGCTTTGGCGTTGCTTATGAGTCTTATGTTATTTGGCAATGAGTTCCAGAGGCGTGTAGCATAAACGAAAAATTGACGTTCTGACATTAAGGTGCGGTGCTTAATTGGTTTGATGGAGAAATATTGGGTTGATATTGAAAAAGTTAGCTTTTTGTATAAGTATTGTGGTGTTTTGGTGTAAATGATTTTATGTAATAATGTGAGCGTTCTGTAATTAAGCAAAGAACTAAAGGTAATGGAATATATTTGTTCCGATTGCAATGTTGATGTGCGTGTTCCACGACAAAGTATTATTAAAGACAACACCAAGATTTTTTGCTTGTGTTACAAAAGGAATGTTGACGTTTTTAATCATTACTTTTGGAATATTTGATGTCGCTATGACTTTTCTGGAGATAAGTTAGCACTGCGATTTAGTAGGATTCAGTAATAGCCCATTTTTTTGTGCCCAGTTATTAACTCGCTGTAAGTTATAATTTAACTTAGAGATTGTTAAATTAATAGTTTCAGGCGTGCATGACATATATAACTGCACATCGTCTGCATACATATGAATTTCGCAATTGCTCAACACCGTTGGTAGATCATTGATGTAAATTGAAAAAAGGAGAGGGCCTAAAACTGACCCCTGATGCACTCCCCGTTTTAGTTCTACGAATTTAGATGTTGCATCTCCGCAGCAAACTGCTTGGCATCGTTCGCTCAGATAGGACATGATAAAATTAGCAGCACTCGTGTCGAATCCATACATCAATGTCAGTTTTGTGACGAGTATCTCGTGATTCACTGTGTCAAAAGCTTTTGAGTGATCGAGCAGGGTTAAAAAAGTAACTTTCTTATCATCTATAGCAATCCTTATTGCTTCAGCTACATCAGTAAGGGCTGTTATACATCCACGTTGCGATCGGAAACCAGATTGCTTTTCAGAAATTAATTTGTTTATCAGTGCGAGCGGAGTTTGAGCGTAACCGATCCGGAGTTTTGTTCCTTGTGGGTGAAGTTCATGGTTCGCTCGCACTTGATTTACTTTTGCTACGTGTATAGAAGTCCGAATTTAGAGAGGGGTTGTTCCCTGACAGCGAGATCGTTGTTGCCGGCGATTTCAATGTCCACAACCCGGCTTGGTTATGCCATTCGGGGGCAACAACACCTGAGGGACAATATGTTGAGTTCTTTGCTGAATCGAACCAACTGATTCAACTAGTGAAGGAACCAACTTTCATCCCTAGAGTTGGTCTGCAAAGCCACAAAGTCCTAGACCTTTTTTTGACCTCGCATCATGATAAATATGACGTGAGTGTCCATGCAAAACAAAAAAAAAAAAAATAAAAAAGTGTCCATGCACCTCTTGGTAATTTGGACCACTGTATCATATCCGCTGCTTTTTCATATTCTAGCCTACACAAAGGGAAATAATGCATATTAACATTACCCACGCCTGAGTATCAATTTTATTTAAATATTTACGTGGATAAATCAAATATTTTCCCTACAACTCGTTTTTTTTCCCGTATTTGAATTTTATTTATACCACAAACGTACACTCATATTCCACACAAGCAAGCAGCAACAGCATCGCACTCTGTTCTCTTGCAGTTGCAACCTTAGTTCTTATAATTCTCATTTCGTTTTTGTTGCAAGGGTAGTATAACAGGGATATTTGGCCGTACGTATGAGCGATTGCGTGCTGAAATAATGCAATTATATGTAGGGTGGAGTGACAACTCGACATTTTCCCACGAATGTGTCGCACCGATTGTCAGTTGCCTGCATATTTTGCTTTATTAGTTTGCTTTATTATTGTCATTAGCATGGTTACTTTATTTTCTTTTTTCGTTCTTTAGTTTTATACTATTTTTGACATATGGTGTCATAATATTGCACCGACTGTCAAAAATAATATTATATTAAGGAACGAAAAAAGAAAATAAATTAACCATGCTAATGGCATTAATGGACGCAGCTTGTGAGAAATATTTGAATATATTGTTTTTTAATTTCAATGTTTTTTATATAAATTTCCTTTAGATGTGATAGTTTTATTTTCAAATAGTAAATTTTTAAAAGATATTTAAAAAATTCGTGCATAATTTTAATATATTTTTTTATTATTTCTGTTTAAATATTTTAATATTTTATTTGATTAAAAAAGTTTTTAAATGAATTTTAAATATTTACGTAGTCGATTTATGCAAATGCGTTATTGGTGCAAAAATGACTCGCTTTTTGGATAAATTAAAAAAGTTTTTGGATAAATTTAATATTTTTTTCCCTTAGTGTAGGGATGGGCTTGGTGCGCTGCCCGAGTGGACCTGGGAAACACACGAGCTGATGGCGTCAGGTCATTCCATGCTATATTACCCTTGCAACATTAACTAAATGAGAACTATAAGAAACCTGCAACTGCTGGTGCGAAGAAACTCTGTTCCTGTGCGACGCTGCTGCTGCTTGGCGGCTGCTTGGCAGCTGTATGGAATATGTGTGTCAGTATGTGGCATAAATAAAATTTAAATATGGGAAAAAACGAGTTGTAAGGAAAATATTTGATTTATCCACGTAAATATTTAAATGAAATATATACTCAGGCGTGGATAATGTTAATATATGTTATTTCCCTTAGTGTATAACATTGCCTTGCTGCCCAATAGAACCTCGCATTACAGAGATAATTCGTTCTTCGGTAGTAAAATAAAATTGTCACACGCATACTACTACAATTTTCAACTTTTTTGCTTGTGTTTATAGTTCTCTCGCTCTCTGCACTGACAAAAATTGTTGTGCAGGTATTAAACAAGAATTGTATTGTAATTATCATTGTCCTCATCATTATCTTTATCAGTATCATTATCACTATCACTATCATTATCATTGTCACTATCGTTATCATTATTATTATTATTATCCCTAACGCATTCTCATATACCTGAAACATTTCGTGCAGTGCAAAACACACGACCAAGAGGCGCAATCCTAATCACTTGAAGTTTCAGCTGATCCAGTTCCAACTGATTGAGAGAACTTCGTGCATTCGATCATGTACGTGTTTCGATTCTCGAATAAAACTTTCGAGTCTCACCACGCGTGGTATTACGTGAACATCACTGCCTTAAAGCATTGGATTGAAGTATCTTTGTTTGCTTTTTTTTATTGTTTTTTTATTCCCTACACCTGAACAGGGGAGCTTTAAGGAAATGCGGAGAGGGTTAATATATATCACCGACCCCCATTACTTTTGCAAAAGGAACATTTTTGACTTGGACACTATTTTCTCCGACCACTCCTTATGGGGGCTCTCATACAAATTTTATAATTTTTGTATATTTTTCCCATACACCTGAATAGATGGCCTTTAAGGAAGGGCCGGAGAGGGTTAATATGTATGACTGACCCCCATTACTTTTGCAAAAGGAACATTCTAACATTGACACCTAATCTCTCCACTTCTTAGAGGAGCTCCCATACAAAAACGTAAAAGGGGTTTGTCAATTTTGTCACTTTGTATAGAAAAGTGTAAGTAGACGCTCCTCAGTGGCTTTCTACGGCAGCGCAGTCGTATAGACTTGTAAACAGACTTGAAAAGTAGAAAGCTTGATTTGTTTCTGCCAATTAATGTAGGGTAGAGTTAGGCAAATGGCGCACATTACGCACAGGCGCACAATATGCGACAGAGCGTACTGACTGCGTGCTAAGTGTGCTTGATAAGGGGGTTGCCAGGACTCGGGTGAAAGAGAGAAAAATTGAGCGAATAAGAGAGTACCACTATGCGCATTATGATTTTCACAAAGCAGACTTTCATACAAGCCTTGCCACTATTTTTTTCAGAATACAAACTTGATATATTTTTGATTCAATATATTGTATTAATATTACTTGGTAGTTTGGTTGGTTTATTGCAATTATAATTATGAAGTTAAGGAAGGCTTGAAAAATTTCAGAATTCCAAACAATTAAGAATTAACTCAAACAAAAATAATTGTAATCAACAAATTATTTGCTCACTTGCTACAATTTTAGCAACTCTGACATAAAATTAATTCACTTCAAAACAACCCTGTTATCACAAATGCCAAAAAGTATTTTAGATGTATCTATTATTTACATAAAAAATTATTTTCATAAAATAATTTAAGTTGTATTGAAATAATTGAAGTAAAAACAAATTCTTCGATTTTACATTTTGTAAACAAACTTTTATATTTTTTTTGTTTTTTTTGAAAATTTATAAAGTGAAAACTGAAAGTAACAATGCATGTATTGTTTTTTTTTTTTATGGTAAACTTTGTTGGTACATAGGTAGCAAACAAATTTGTGGCACTAACAATTTCAGTAAAAATTTGGTAAAATAAAATGTTTTAAGTGGTAACGCTGGTCTGCATTGCGAAAATCATAATTGCTCTCAGTACCGACCAAAACCAATGTTGCTTGCTCAGTGATTTCAAATATTTTAGTAGGCATTTTATAACTACTCGTTAATATTCGGCATATAATACAGAGGCCGGGTTTGAGTGTGCAGTTTTTACTTAAAGCCAGAAAGTTTTAGTTATCTTTTCACTTTTAAAATTTTTAACAAAAAAGGAAATTTTAGGCTTTTATTTTTTTAAGGCAAAAATAAAAATATAAATTCTTTTGAAAAATAATTTTATAAATGCACCTGCAGACCCTGATCTGATTGGTCAACAAATAACATCGATTTTTGTAGCTATGTCAAATAAAAATAATCCCTTTTTAAGAAATCATCATCTTAATATGCACAATATGCAACACTTGCTTTTCTTAAGACTATTCTCTCGCTCTCACACTTTCTATAAATCTACGCTCTTAGTTCTCTCACAGTTTTTCCTTCCCCTTTCTGATTCACACCCGAATTCATCCAGCAGCCGAGTCTGCGTGGCTTGGCGCACACTGGTGCCCACTGCCGCATAATGTGCGCCAGATATGCCCGTACCTAATGTAGGGTAGAAACAAAACTGAATCAAGTCTGACTTATGATTCGTTTTTCTGAAGCAAGTCGTGGCTTGTAGGGTAAAAACATATCAAGTTTCTACAAGTCAAGTCGAAACTTGATTTTTTTCACGTTACTTGTTTTTTAATTGACTTGTTGCAGATCTCTGGTAGGTATATAAAAATAAGTTGCATTGTGTTAGTAATGCATGTTCTCTGTATTGTGGGAACCGATTTTGTTTTGATATACTGTATTTGTATATGTATTGGTTCATGAGTTATAGGCATTTTAGTGAACATGCCTGTAAAAAAAATAAAATAAATAACTGGCCATTTAAGCCCTTGAAAGGACTTTGACCTAGCTTCTTATGATCAATTGTGTTGTGCGTGTTAGTAAGTTTGTACACAATAGACCGAGAAATGGACCTACAGGCTTAACGCCGACTCCGAACGGCGATGAACGGAATGTTCTTATTTATGCTTTAAAATGCTTTACATGGCATTTTGATTACTCTCTGAGGTTTGCCATTGTCTGCAGAGAGGTTGCAGCCGTACAGAAATATTATTTTAATTCAAATTTTCTGTTGCTGCTGGGGTTCGAACCCGGGTCTCCAGGTTCGTTGACATAGAGGCACTTTAACCAACTATGCCATAGACGCCACTATACCCGTATTTGTGGAAATATTTGCAAGGTTAAGTTGCGTCCGTGGCGTAGTTGGTTAAAGTGCGTGGCCTCTATGTCAACGAACCTGGAGACGAACCTGGAGAATTCGAAAGCAGGGCGTGGCTCCACCCATATAAATCAAATTTACTATACAGAATAACTATGGAAGTAAAAGTAACAAAACATGGAAATTGAGAATGTTATTACTATTTGGTGATATCCTTCTACTCGACAATGGGACGGGCATGATACAATTATAAAGTAGGCCCAATTCGGAGATGAAAAAAACGAAAATGCAAATCAAAACATCGGCGTAGGTATAATGAACGTTTATTCGTTCAGCAATAGGGTTGTACACAGAAAATAAAAGAATTGATTTATTACCTAAACTAGTATAGCTAATGTGAAATTTTCTATTTCACCTAATCTTTTAGACAACTTTTCTACTTACACAGTTAATTTAACAATCATGTATTAGGTAATCCACCAAAATAAAAATTGTAAATTCTACAATTTTGCTAATAAAATCACCTAATTTTTCTAGTCATTTTACCTAATGCAAATTGTCGATTTGTTCGTATGAAATGAAACATTTGAATGTTAGCTCTTAGGGGTTAATCCTTAAAGAACCAATTGTTTTTATTTCGTTGTTATTTAATTACACTTTCTTTTTATTATGTGAGTTTTCTTTTTTAAATTTTACAATATTATTTTTTCAAGTTGTAATTTATTTAATTTATTTCGATTGGTTTATGTATCCTTACTTTTAAGTGGAAAAATTATCTAAGGAATTGAATGAATTTCCTAAAATAAGTAGTTGTTTTTCCAAATCTGAAGTTGGTAAACTATTAAAATAAATAGTTGATTTTTCTAAAATATGTAGCTGTCGTTTCCACTCTCAAGTGGGAATGCAATCTAAATAATTAGATAATTTTTCTACACTTAGTAGGTGGCTTACTAAATCTGAAGTGGACATAGTTTAAAAAAAAATTAGCTAATTCTTCTAATAAATTATGTGTCTTATCTATTTTATGGCTGAAGGTACACCAAAATATTTAGGTTCTTTATTTACTCTCGCATTTAAACTACCCAATATAGTTGTAATAATAAACATTTAGAAATTGGTAGCGCACCTAATCAAATTCGTTGACTGAAAATCACCGGATTACTTTAGCTGAATTCACAACATTTTTAGGTAAAAGTTCTACTCTTTTTTTTCTGTGTATAATTTACTTATAACCGTATAAATTGAGTACCCAGATTTCATGTGGAATAATGTAAGAAAAGTAATCAAAAACTCTAAAAATTTAATAAAATGAGCCATGTTTTAAGATGTAATACAGAATTAATGGTATGTTAGTTAACATCGAAGCAAATATAAGTTAACATTTTATATAATTTTCATTCGACTTCTTATGTACAATAGTTCGATTGTTCAGTTACCAATTTATTCGTATATTCGTATAACACCTTGTGAATGTAAGGAAGTGACTTAGTTCTTTTAAAATTTTACTTTTTCCAGATGTCAGCACAGAAACTCACGGAGGCCACTAACTCTGGTTACGTCAGTTCCGAAGAAACAGATTCATTACTCGTTTCCAATACACCTAAATGCAAGCCATCTGTACTTCGCCAGATAAAGATGAGCTCTGTCAATGGACCAACATCAAATTCATCTTCGTCGTCTGGGAAACCAACTTTGATTCGACAGGATCGAACATCATCATACCTTACGAGTCCACAACTTTCACAGCAAGCACGAATTGGCTCTGAAGAAAACGTACGCGTAGCGATTCTCGAAGATGTCGAACAAGGTTTCCGCTCTGCTAAAGTGCCTGGCATTGAGGTACACAGTCACGAAGATGATCAAAATTTACATCATCAGCAACCAACCATATCAATATCTAATATAAGTACTTATCAGCCGCAGGATTCCATACATCCTAGTAGCCACACAAATCAAGGGACCTCATCATATCAGAATCTTTCAACGACCATACCGCAATCGGTACAGAATAGGTGTCGCGCATGTCGTAATTGCAGTCGTCGAGCTTCGACTACGCCAATCTCAACCGCTGGGCAAATGGACCGCTCAGCGTCAAGAGAAAGTGTTAAAAGTGCTTTTCAACAAGGAAATCTTGGGGGATCAATGGCCACATGTGCCTCCATCAATGTTATTCAACAAAATGTTCCGCCTTTGTTGGTAACATCTTCGCCAACCAATGGCTCAAGAATAATACGACAGAGTTCGCAACCTGAATCTTGTAACAGCGCAGTATGTTGCGGCGCTCATAGCACTTGTGGTCATTCCCACACTGTGCCTAACGTGTCTCTAAAGCAGCTTCGTGACAACACCACCGACGGATTTGCCGGTATAGCCGCAGACTCTCTTAGAATCAATGGTGGAATGCGGCCATTTAAACAGGTGAGTGCACTTCCAGACGTGTCCTATGAAATAAACGGACATTTGATTCCTTCCAAGCCTTTTTGGATTGCATTTAATTTTTATGTTAAAGCCAAAAAAAATACACTCTGTCTTCAAAATATTATTTTTCAATTAAATTTACATCAAAAGTAATACAATCTTCTTAGCAATGCTCTAACGCAGTTAATATGCCATTTTTATAGTGCGGTTTTGTTAACCTCCTTAAAATGCGCATTTACACGGAACCATAGAATACGAGACAAAAATTAGACATCGCTGGGCCAGGCCGGAAACTTTTCAAACCACCGTTGCACAGTGCGCTTTTTTGGGATTTTGGGATGACAAAGGTTTTTTTTTTTTAATTTCATAAAACAAAAATGTTTTCGACAGATAATAAATTTAACATTATGAAAATGATACTAACATTTTTATACTCTCATTACTTTTTTTTTTTAATTCATGAAAGTTGAAACTTTTTCCAAACAAAAATTTGCTGATTCAAAGCAAAAAATTAAGGACAACTAGAAATATTTATAACTTTAAGCAAAAAGTATATTATCATATCATTTTTTTGTTTGTTTGTTCAAGTCTTAAGAAATTTTGTAATAAAAAAACATTAAAACGAAATATTTACTGGAAAAAATTATAAGTATGTCCATAAATTCTTGAAGGAGTTTTAATTTAGCTTAAGTTTAGTAGAAAATATCTAGTTTATATATCACCATATATCACTTTAAGGCTATAACTATCATTAAATACAGTAGTATATTGACTTTACATTTCTGCAAAAACATTATATATTTACTTGCGGATAGGAAAATATTGTACATTTAAAAAAACGCTTAAAAATCATATTTTGCCTTAAATGCACGAGAGTTTGTTAATTCCACAATTTAAAACCAAAACAATTTGTACTCTTAAATTTAAAGAAAAATAAAATTTAGTTCATAGCTTAAAACAAATTGTAATCTAATTGGAAATGTTGCTTAGTAATATTTTTGTTTTAACAACCTTTTTTAAGCTTCGTTAATTTTGAGAAAAAAAAAACAAAATTTTTTTCGCTTATGCAGGCAAAAGATTTATGTTACCCTGATGACATAACAGTTACTGAAAGTTACGCTGAAATAAAATTGCAGCGACTAGTAGACCACGCTATAACTATGCCAGATCTTTAAAAAATTATCTTGTTTTTATATTCCAATGGGGAAGAGTCGCTACAGGCAAACATTTTCATACGAAAACGGTTTTGAAGAAAGCATTTACGGTTTTTCATTGGTTCCGATCAAACTTTTTAGTTCATTAAGACGAAATGTTATTCTTTGGTAAAATCCTGCATCTTCATCCCTTAGACACTGTCCTCCAATAAAATTTATTTTTGCAAAAAAAAAAAAAAACTTCGGAAAGAACTGGCAGAAAAGAAAACAATATAAAAGATGAATTTTCAGTTTTAGATCCAACAATTGTTGTAATCGATGCACTAGAAATAATAGTACAGGTCGCCTTTATTTTGTGTATGTACCAGTGTTGCCAGAAAATTTTTGAGGGTGTAGCTAAAAATGCTACAAAAAGTAGCTAAAAAGAGCTAAAAAATTTTTTTGTAGCTAAAAAAAGAAGCTAGTTTTTAAAAAACAACTTAGTTGCTATATTTTATTCATTCAGTTAATTTTTTTTTTTAAATTTTGTGTACATAAATAAAAACAACAAAAGGAATATATTTTCATACGCTAAGGTACATTTTGATCAGTAAAATACACTAATAATTTTTTTAAAACGGTTATGTGTTAATTAAAACAAAAATGAATTACAAGAAAAAGGCCAAAAAGTTTAGTTTTAAATAAATACATAAATGTATGTATTAATATTTATATGGAGGCACAGTTTTGTAGGTGTATACCATCACTTCAGATCTCGAATTCCATACTATCATTACTATTATTATCTGAACTATCAGAATCTTCATTTTTGTAAATATGTTATCTTCCCGTTTCATAAATTTTACGAGATCGTCATTTATAATGTAGTCGTGGCAACATTTATTTAATTTTAAAAATATATCTTACCTCTTCATTCTGTAACACGAAATAGGCTTACTAACGATAAGCAAAACACGATAAGCAATATGTAGGTGTATATATAGAAGAAAGTAGTGCTGATCGTTTCTTTTTTGTCGATCATGCCTTGTTTCGTGATACGATTGATGGGCTTAACATACTGTGGAATTTGACATTAACAATTTAATTGAATTTCGTTGTTTTGTTTTTATTAGACTCATTATTGAAAACGTTCTCTTTTTCAGCGTTGCTTAATGGTAAAAGTAAAAAATAAAAAACGAATTTAGTAAGATCAAAAAGAGGGTTTTCGTTTAAAGCACCCTTTCATTCTCTTACTTCTATCCAAAAATCAATAGAAGACTATACTTCAGTCCATGGATAAGTGTGAAGTTTTCTCCATTGGATTTCATCGTATGTATAAGTTAGAGATGTCACAAAATTACGAAAATATTGAATTTTTTAACCAAAAAAAAATAGTTGTAGCTAAAAATAGCTAAACTCGAAAAATAAGAAGCTAAAAAAGTAGCTAGGAGCTAAAACACAATTTTTGGAGCTAAATGAGAAAAAAAGAAGCTAAATCTAGCTACAAAAGAGCTAAAATAGCAACAGTGGCGTTCCTAGGCTTGGTGACACCCGGGGCGGATACTCATGGTGTCACCCCTATAAAAAAATTTCTAAATGCAAAAAGAAACCAATTCGATGAGGTTAAGTGTTTTTATTGAACAAACAATAAGAATTTGTAAAGAACAACAAAAATATTACATTTTCAGGTGTCTACATATTTAGATATGTAGGCATAAGGTAAAAAAGAAAACTTATAAACTTCGCAGTCTTAAGAACTGACGGAACAAAAACATTACATTTTCAGGTACATTTTTGTATATGTAGGTATAAGGTTAAACAAAGAAATCTTATTAATGGCGTTGTCTTAAAAACTACCTTTTCTTACTTTAAGAGCTCCAAAATTTGAAATAACCTTATCGAAATCAATATTGGGTCATTTGCAAAAAAAAACGTACACAAAGAGGTTTTCATGTTTTGTTTTTAATGATTTTTAAATTTTCCCGTTGAAATTAAGTGAAAGTTAATGGAGAATTCGAAGTTGTTTTTAGGCCCTGCAAAAAATCATTTTTTCTATGGTTTTTATACGAATTTCTTATTGAACGTCACACAGCAGATATACGAGAAAAATCACTTAAAATTTTAAAAATGTAAATTAAAGCTTACTGTGATGTTTATTAAGTTATTTAATCAGTTAAATTAGATTTTACAAAAATCGCCATTTCAGTTACAGAAATAATAATTTTTTACCAAAAATCCCTACATATTTTACAATTTTAACGGGAAAAAATTAAAATTTTTCTCCAAAAAGACATCAACATAGAAGTTATTTTCAAAGTAGTAGACTTGCAGCAATAAAAAATAAAAAACTGTTAAATAATAAGCCATTTCAGAAAAAACATCAGAGTGACGTTCAATACATTTTGTGACGTTCAATTCATTTTGTTGCGCTTAACCAAATAATTTAAATCAAATTGGGAGCTTAACAAAAAACAGGTTTATTCTTTTACAAAAAAAAAGTAAATATAAAGTATATAATTCAGCTATGCATAAAATGTTCATCCAATTTTTTTTTTCTTTATTTTTTTACAAAAAATTAAAAAATTCAATAGCTAGTTGAATTTGTATTGAAAATTTATTAAGACTTCACGATTTACAATATAACTTCTAAACCCGTTAAAACCACATCTTCATTTTATATCATTGGAAAGGTATAACCTAACGAAAAAACGTAAAAAAATTAAAATTATAAACAAAAAAAAAAATTATAGCTCGTGTTGCTGGTATGGTATTGAACTTAAACAAATTAAGAATGAGTCAACTTATGGCAATATTTTCAAAAATTTTGTACTTTTCCTCAAAAAAAAATGAAAGAACTTTTCCAATGATACTATATTACCGGTTATAGCGGTCTTAAGTTGATTGAGCTATGTTGTCTCAAAATAGACCCTATTTTGGCCGCGAACAATTATTCTAAAAATTTATAACTTCAAATTTGGTTTTCAAATCAATAAACCAATGCAAAAAAAAATATTTGAGAGAAATCGGAGATGGTCAGTGTATCTGATCACTTCAATGTGAAATGGGCGATATCAGTAAGTAAACACAAAAAGCAAAAATGAGGTCGAAGTCATACATAGGTACCATTATTTTTGCTTTCGTTTATATTCTTCATTTCGTTCCTTATCTAGCTTTATTTTTTCCGGCGTTAACTTTGCTATTTTACTCTCAGAGCAGGATTTTGTATGCAATTGACCATATTACTTGCAAGCTCGTTTTCCCATGGAAGACCTTAAATAAGTCTTAATTAATTTTAGCTTTGGAAAACTCCTTTCGCATGAAGCTACTGATACACAAATTGTTGAAATAATTTCAATGCGACAAAATGGGACACAAATTTTTTAACGTAATGTATTTGTACCTTTTTCTTTCTGTTTGAGAAATAAAAAAAAAAAACGAAATGGTGTCACCCCTAAAATGGTGGTACCCGGGGCGGACCGCCCCCCCCGCCCCCCCCTAGGAACGCCACTGAATAGCAACACTAGTATGTACGGAAAAGTTTGCAATGCCCTTTCATTGAATAAATCATCACAAACGTGCTTGATTTGTCGCGCTACACCTTAAATGAAGAATCAAGCAAGTGCACATTTTCATGAAATGGAAGATGAGATGATGTTTTCCTTTGGTCTTTCACCATTCCTGTTTTCGATTCATGGGATGCTTGTTACATTTACCTTATAAGCTTGATATAAAGTAAATGGCGAGCTAAAAATGCTGAGTGAACAGGAAAAATTTAGGAGTGAAATGGGTCTGCTAGTCGATATGGCTATTCGAGCCGAAATGTGAAAAAACTTCCAGAACATTTTTTTAAGAATACTGAAAAGAATTCTTAAATAACCGCGGCATAAGCTTAGGACTCGTAAAACGATTTCACATAACGATTTCACGAATCTCAGCGAAAAAAAGATATTTGAGTAGACTAAACGTCATTTTAAAGAGGAAGACTAGCCCTTTGAGATGCTATCAATAATTTTTGAAAATAACTAGGATAGACCGTGCTATATAATCTCGAAAATGAGAAAAAACAGTATTTTTTGCACTTTTAGGTTAGGATATCTCAAAACCCTGACGTGATAGAGCAATTTCGAGGCCAGATTCGAATTCAGCGCGTCAAAATCCTTCGGAAAAGCATAGTCTGGTTTCTGGGTAAGAGAGTTTGTCAAATTTTGTCGACCTGTGTAATTTTTATGTTCTCCGCCATGGTGAGGATTGACCAGCTCTCCGAAGAAGCTCATGAAATAAAGATGTGACTTTAGGCAATTTTTTTACAAGAAAGACGTAAAGAACAAACACAAATGTGTCGTTTAGTCTGTCTACTTCACGGTGTCTACTCCAAAAATTAAAAAAAAAATTAAAACTGATTTCATAATGTTTGGCGGTTAAAAACGCATATAAAATCATTTAATTTGACTCGTCTAAACAGTTGTATTCCTTCAAAAATTATATAAATAAAAAACATACTTTGAAGCAAACCCATTCTATTCCAACTACTTGTTATTAGCAAAACAGTTTTATTCCATATTTGATAGCAAACGCTTCTATTCCGTTTTGTTTTTTTGTTTGCATACAATTGAGTAGCAAATGAAGTCTTAGTAGCAATGGAGTTGCAAATTAGAGAATCGTATTACCTACTCAGTATTGTTATAGCGTTTGAGGTGTTGAGGCGTACTTATCTTTAAAGGTAAGCTGAATATTTTATAGAAAAATGGAATCTATTGAGCATCCTGTGGAAAATATTAATAAACCACGTAAAACTGAAGTCAATAAATCTAAATGGAAACGCGAAATAGAAAAACAGAAAAGGTAAATTGCGACTTTGAGAATACACAGCCATGTATGTGTTCTGGAACAAAAACCTCAAAAGATACAATTAAATTTCATGTAAACTTGGTTTCATAAAAAACTCTTAATATTTCGTTGAAGCGCTTAAGAACGTTTTGCGGAATGAGGCAAAAGTTCAAGAATTTATATTATTTTTACTTCGTGTTTACGTCACTGACGATATGTTTCTTATCAATTAATTCAATAAATGAAAATCTAGATACCTACTTCCAATTCTTTTTATATTTTATATTAAAAAATAAATGCAAATAAAAATGCATCCATAAGTTGCATCCTGTAAGGTACTGTTGTGGCGTCCGTGGCGTAGTTGGTTAAAGTGCGTGGCCGCTATGTCAAAGAACTTTGGAGACCCAGGTTCGAACCCCAGTAGCGACAGAAAATTATTTGAATTAAAATAATTTTTCTGTACGGCCGCCACCTCTCTGCAGACAATGGCAAACCTCAGAGAGTAACCAAATTGCCATGTAAAGCTTCTTGAGAACGAGAACATTCCGTTCATCGCCGTTCGGAGTCGGCGTTAAACATGTAGGTCCGGTTCTCGGTCAATTGTGTACAAACTTAATAACACGCACAACACAATTGATCATAAGAAGCTAGGTCAAAGTCCTTTCAAGGGCTGAAATGGCCAGTTATTTATTTTTTTTTTTTAAAAAAAGGCATTCAAAAAAAGAACACAATTTTTGGGTCGAACTCTAATTGCGGGTTCAAGGGGACCACTTGAACCCTCACCAATTCCACCGGTGGAATCAATTTATTTCACCTGCTCCAGATAGAACGAGGCTCGAGTGCGAGCAGAAGCGCAACCAAAGGGGGTTTTAACCCCCTCCCCCCTTTTATTGTCACAAAAAGAAAAACATGATAAGTAATAACATGTTTTTATCAAAAGCGCGAAAAAACTAAATTTAAATTTCAAATCGATTGCGGTTTAAGCATAACACTTTGCGACAGACATTTTGGTGCCGGAGATTTTTCAGCTGATTATAGACAAATTGGGTTTCCCGATTTCAGATATAGACTCCGTTTTTCTCCATCAGCTCGAGTTTTTGAGCTATAGGCAAAATTTCCTGTTGGGAGGATACAAACACATCCAGCCAAACCAATTTACTGCCAAACTTGAAACATTGATTTGACAGAAGCAGTCGATTTAGCCAATATCGGTTTGAAAGAAGTAAAAAATGTAAGAGATAATGCTGAAATAGAATTAAAAAAATTGTATATAACTGCTGAAAAACAAGCAGAAACCAATGGCTTCATTTTGACGAGAGCAAGAGTTGCATCTTTACATCCTGACGCACAATGTGTTGAATCGTATTATCACATATCGGTTTACATACCTTTCTTGGATACGTTTATCACAAGCCTGAGTGACAGATTTTTAAAACATAGAGGTATTCTAATTGGATTTCAATCACATTTTCCTGATGCAAAAAAATCGCTAAATGTTGAAGCTTTAGGCGCTTTTAAAACGCTAATAGCATTTTATAAAGATGATTTGGAAGGAGATTTTGATGACCTAAAAAATGAGCTGAATGTTTGGTGTAAAATAAGTAATAAAAAAGATTATGATGGCAAAAAAACATAGTTTTTCAAGTTGTACACCAGTGCAATAAGGATATATTTCCAAATATATATAATGTACTTATTATCCTTGCAACTCTTCCAGTAACTTCATGTGATAATTAACGAACATTTTCAGTACTTCGCCGACTCAAAACCTATTTAAGAAGCACGATGTTGCAAGACAGACTAAACGGCCTCACATTGCTTTATCTGTACAGAGGAATGACACCATCAGTGGATATTATTTTAGATAAACTCGCTGAAAGTAAGCGTAAACTGGTTTTAAAAATATAAGTTAGTTTCTTTTATTATTCTTAATCGCCTTAATCCTGTAACTAAAGTCTTTTTAATATAAAAACAATAAATAAAATTTTTTATATTCTAATAAATGACTATTTATAAAAATTTTATCATTATGGGGGCATATAGGTTACAAATTTTTTAAAAAATAGAGGGAAAAAAGATATCGTTCTCAAATTTTGCATACATATTTATTAACATTTAAAGAATACAAAAAAATTTCATTATTCAGAATTTTTGAAGCGGTTTTTGACGTTATTTGATTTTTTTTAAAAAAATGCAAAAAAATGACGGTGTGCAGGATATCACCAGTCTGGAACATCTGAGGAAAAATTAAAAAAATCGAATTTATCCTTGTTTAAGTGGCTATCGCCTGAACACGGATAATTTTTTTTCCTGCGAAAAAAACAAAATGGCGGCCATTTGAAAAAAGAAATCGATTTTCGAGGTTACAAAATCGGTCGGTTTTTTTTAAATTTGTAACCTATATGCCCCCTTATGTTTGCTGCCATTGTGGTAGAATAAACGTTTTGAGTGCAGTATTTGGACTCATTACACCATAGCCGCTATAGTTACGTACATTTTCTTTTATATACATATAGTTATAAAACCTCCCCCGAAAAGAAATTCCTGGTTGCACCTCTGAGTGTGAGTTTGGGCCTACTCACGGACTCGCCAAAGCGAACACGGAGTAAAACTACGAGCGACAAAAAAAAAAACGAAAAGAACCACGGTAATAAAACAAGCTAACCCGGACAATTAAATAATTACTGTGCGTGGCGGGCGCACCAACACACATAAACCAAATACACCAACAATGAAATATACTCCCTGATAAAATGGAGTCCAGCTCCCCAACTCCCGTTTTCTCCTCGCTCCAGCGGCTCCGGTTCCAAAATCCCACGGACTCCGTCTGTTCCGGTGGGTGCAACATCGTCTCTGCAACCACTTCACTGTATTTATATATCGATATATATATATATTTTCATATATATATATATAAATATATGTCTATGATTTTTCCTCAATTTTTGACCGTTGCACAGTGCGCTTTTTTCGATTTTAGGCTGACATTTGGGTTTTTTTTTTATTTTATAAAAAAATAATTTCATTTGTCAGATAATAAAACGTACATTATGAATGTGATATTGGAAACTCGATGTATTGTATGGTTTTTTTTTATAAAATTCGTCAAAGTTGAAACATTTTTAACAAAAATAAGCTCAATGAAACCCATCAAAAGAGAGTCATTTGTAAACATTAATTACTTCGAGCACAAAGTATATTTCAAGATTTTGTTTCATCAATTTTTTTATGTCTTAACCGGGATTTAATTTATTATAAAATACAATAAAAAATATTAATAAATAAAAATAAAAAAATAGTGGAAACATGACTGCAAATTTTTCAAGAAATTAAAATTTAAGTAAAATTTAGTAGAAAATATCTAGCGAATATAGCATTATTAAGTCAAAGGCTATAGCTATCATAAAATATAGTACTTTTACCTTCTGTTTCTGTAAAAACCTGCTGCTTCTAGCTGCCACTAAGAAAAACCACTTAATTTGAAAAAAGTCTTAAAAATAAATTTTTGCGCTAAAACACACTTGTTTTCAAGACGATTCAGCCGTAATTTTCAAGCTATCATCACGAAATTCAATATTTAAGCTTGTATATAAAAAATACAGATCAAGTTGAAAAATGAGCCAAATCAAATGAAAACCACGCTTACCTCCCATATAAAGTGACTTTTGATAAAGTCGGTAAAATTCCACAAAAATTAATATATGGACTTGAAATTTTGCATATGAGCTTTAATATGAGCCTACCTAAAATAAAAAGTGACTTAGTTAAAAAACAAAAACGAATATTTTCCTGTAAAACTATGACGAAAATGTTTGAAACAGATAAACATTTTTATTGTCTGCTTAAAACGTTGAATATACTTTGATTCTGCCATGGGGGTATTTTAACTTCAGCCCATTGGAAGATTATTTCTTACTAGTTATAAATTGTTTTGTTTTTAAAATGAAATTTTTTAATCTACATATTTTATTTTAAAGATACAGAATCGTTTTGGGAGGTTTATATAAAAGTAGTTGGATCATACCCTCTTTTGGTAGTGTCATTTGTAATGATGATATTAAGCTATCTACCAAAAATCAATGAAATGGTCTGTACGAATCGAAAGTTATGCCATTTTAAACCATTATATACATGAATGGGAGGTAGGGAGGTAGGCGTGGTCTTTGACCGACCATGATTATTTTCAATACTAAGCAATGTATTGACAAACTTAATATACACACCAAGTTTCATTCGCTTAGATTTCTCTGTTTGTCCGTAATCGTAATTTTAGCACAGACGGACAGACGGATGGACGAACGGACAGACGGACACGACTAAATCGACACAGGAGATGAAGTTGATCAAGAGTATAATATATGTTTGTACCGGAGATGTCTGTTTATCTGCGTTATACATGGAAGAATGCATACTTCCCATATAAAGAGGCCTTGTATGGGAAGAGGGCATGGAAGTTGACCTATAATTATAATTTTAATTTCAAACTACTTAATTTGGTATAAAAAGTATTGGTACAAAATTTCATTACTCTAGCTTAAATAGTTTTTGAGATAATTGCAAATGTCATCCTAAAATTGAAAAAAGCGCACTGTGTGGTGGTCGAAAAATCACTTGGTACAGTTTCTGTTATTATTTTTTTTTAAACCACTTGGCACACTTCCAACTTGCTTCACTGTTCAGATCGAACTAAACTCCCAGCCGGACACCTAACTACTAGATATGCCATATATATGGCATATACCTAAATCCAAAGGCGTTAGGTTCATATAAAAGTCTCCATACAAATTACGTTAGGTTTGTTCTACCGTTGGGAAAAACCTAAAGCCTTTTTGTCTATCCGTGTGATCTGGCATCTCTGTCTTCCACATATGTTTCAACCATTGCAAAAAGCTACAGCTGCTCTGCTTACACTAACAACAAATTCCGTAAAGAATTTAATAACAAACTCAGGTTTTTACTTAACTACGCAGTTAGCGTCCCGCAAAGCCTTTCCACCATAGTGTAGTGGCAAGAGCACTGGCCTTTAACCCAAACATGCGCGAATTCAAACCCTTCACCAAATAAAACCAAATTTTTTTTTCTTATAATTTTGTTTAGAAGTATATATTGTTATATTTATTAATGGGTAGTATTTACAAAAGATATATTTGGGCAAAACATTTAAAGAAAATAAAAAAAAATATCTCTCAAATATTGGCTATTATTTTTTACTCTAGCAAGGAGAACTTGCATTTATTTAGAAAGGAATTTGGCCATTTTTAATAATCATATTTGTCTTTAGTGTATTTTACATATATATATTTTAATTTATTATATTAAATTTTATTGAAAATCTTCCTGTGTCGGACTGTAGTTGAACCGCGGTCTCTGCCACATAAGCTGCGCATTCTACCCAACGCGCCACGGACATAATACCTTGCCTGATCACTTAAGATATTATTTTATTGCGTGACTTACACTTGCAGCGCTTAAAGTTTTTGTTCGCTACTTGTTTCACACCCTCAGTTTGTTTGCCGCGTAAAGGAGCTAGCTATGTAAGCACATACAACTTTCCTTGTTTAACATGACATCAAAATGTATGATTGTGTTAGTGAACACCAAATTTTATTTCATTGTGTTTGTAACTACGTTAGAGCTGTCTAGCTGGGCTGCTAACCAGCGGTGCAGACTGGCGAGATTTAGGTTCCACAAAAGGGGAACCTAAACACCGCCATCTTTTTTTCTAACATAGATGCGGTTTTCGCAGGAACCGGTATTTAAACCTGAAGGCTTTGCTCACACTATTTTTAAAATCTTTTTACGGATTTTAAGGCGCATCTTTGAGCAAATTTAAACCCACCAAGTGTTTTTTACATCTTGGCGGCATCTATGTTAGTATTGGTGTGGCGACACTCCACACCTTCCACAGCCCACAATGGATACCCTCATTGTAAATTGGACAAGTGATTTTTACTTTCTTCACAATGATCGTCCTAGTCCTGTTAGTTATGCTTCAAACGCACAGTGATTAGTTCTGAAAAAAACAAATTCGTCATTTTATGATTACACATAAAATGGTCGCCTTGTAGTTTTGTCCGTACTCCACTTTGGCGCAACTAAATTTTTAGACCGCGAGACAGTTTAGTTTGTCATTTTATAGAGAATGGACTTACGCCAGAACAACAATTGCAAAATTTTTTTTAGGCTTTGAACCAAGGATTTTAGGTGTTATACCTATTAATTCAAGTCTGCCTTGGTTCAAAATGGGGTGATAGATTAGTGGGAGGGAAAGGGTATTCAAGTGAAACATGTGCAGGATTTTTAGGCGTGGTGGGAAGCTAAAGAAACATGTGAATTTGAATCTGAGGCAAGTGTTATGCCTTTACCTTACTTAATTCTATATTAGCGACCCCGCTGCGCGTTGGTGCACCCATTAACTATAAAAATAATAATAATTTAGCGTATATTCTAAGAGTTTTGTCGCTGTTTGCAAGCGCTCTATCAAGAAGATGGAGAATAAAGTGAAATGTGAGGGGAAAATTACAATAAAAAAAAAATTTGTGTGTATCTTCGTTGCGAGTGGCTTGTGAAAGCTTTCCATTTTTCTGACTTTCATTTTGTTGTTCACAAACACTCTATTAAGAAGAGACAGAAGAAAGCGAAATGTGAGCAGCGAATAGTTTTGCTCTGAGTTGATAACGTTGTTCTCAGGTGCTCTGTTAAGAATAAAAAAATCAACAACAATTATATGCAAACTTTAACTTGCTACAACTTAAAAAATAAATATTTTTAAGAAATACAAAGTCCAGTTTGCCCATCTACAGGATAAACCTTCCAAGAAATACTAAATATTTTAAGATTGGACTTATACTTCAAAAGCCTTATGCCGGACAAAATAGGAGTTTGCGTAATATATATAACATAAGGCAATCTCATCCACAGACTTCTCTACCACCAACTACGACTTCAAGTCGTAAATATGGATGAGTTTTCAATTTCAGTTGATTACAAATGAGGAAAGAAAATTGCAAATGCGAAAGGTTAAAGCGTAAGACCATGGCTTGGCCGGGATTCGCTGGGACCTGGGACCTCTAGGATGACAGTCGAGCCCTCTAGCTCCTCGACTACCGAGGTTGCCACAGGTTGTTGACTACGAGCAACTAATTGGATTACCTATGGATCGTTTCCGTACCACAGATAGTCGTATAGTGCGCACCAAAGAAATAATTGATTCTGTAGAGCGTAGCATTGAGGAGCACACAAATGAAACGATTCACCGAAATTATGACGTCGAAAATTGAACTTCCAAAATGCGCCACATCTGAGCTGCCGCGGCGTTCACATGCCCGAAATCATATTTAACCACATTTAAGGCATAAAATTATCTTTCTAATAAAGCCTACTTTTAGTTTTAAATTGTGTTATTTCAGTACTTTATTTCAATTCAAAGTTCTTGCTTAAAAAAAAAAAAAAAAAAAAAACAATTAATAAAAAAACCCAATACATTAAAATGATCAAATGTATCAAATTAATTGCTTCAAATTTTGTTGATATGATTTAAGTGAGATTATTTTTGGGTGGCCCTCCGTCATTGACGAAAGAAAATGGTTTAACTTTGGCACTTACAAATAATTAATTATAACTTTGGTATTTAACCATAGAATTTCTTTATCTATATCGTGAAGTACAGTCAGGAACTAAAGTTTAAAGACACCTCTCAAAAGTCCCTTTTATAAATAATGAAGATTTTTGACTAAAATGTAAGTGTGCAGCTTATTTATATTTGAATAAAAAACAATAATGGACACCGAAAAAATTCAATTTGTCACAAAAATAACAGTTCATTCATCAAAAACAAAAAAAATCACTGGACAAAAGTGCAAATACAATAAAAAATATTCCATTTTCTGATTTTTAATAAAGTTGAAAAAGGAAAACTTAAAATAATATTTTGTTGGTGCTCCAACAGCTTCAATGACTGCCATTAAATTCCGTGGAAATTCCATTTTTGTTAGAGTGTATACTGGCAACTGATTGCCTATATTTATTGCAATTATTGAGCTGCGAGATGTTGGCACCCCATTTGTTTAATTTTGACTGACCAATCACTTCATTTAAAAGGTCAACAAAAGGTCAGTAAGGGTCAGTTAGTTTCATTAATAGGTCAGCGATAGAAAATTTTTTATTCGCGGTTTAAATTTTTCAAGGTCACATTGAGATGTTGGCACCCCATCATCAATAAAATAAAAAACAAATACATGAAATCAATAGAAAATTGTTTGCTGATGATAGGTCAGCATAAATAAATAATAGGTCAATCGTATTTCTTAACCAAATTAATTACTTATGTTGCGTTTTCGAGATCGGCCATGGCGTATGAGTAATTTTTAATTAAGATTATGCCCATTAATGTTGCGTATACGCTATGGTGACAAGAGAGTAAACGTAATCGTCGTGGGGTAAACACGTATAATTCTTCGCGCTCTTATATTAATATTTAATTTTCCGATTAATAACCTGTTTTGATCATAAAATGCCTTGCATATGTGGTCAAAAAGTAGATCGTGGTCAAATAAAGGTGAAATGTATCAGCTGCAATGGTTTCTTTCACGGGAGCTGCATGAATTTGAAGGCTGATGATATCAAATTTATGCAAATCAATAATAATTTTTTTGTGAGCAATGTGGCAATGTGAGCAATGTGAGACGTGCCTCTCTTCGTTCTCCTCCACATGCTTCTTCAACAAACGTAGAAGTAGTAGTTGGAGCTGAAAAGAATCCCGCCAAAAAAACCACGAAAGAGAATCTGCTCTCGCAACCAGCTGATCATCAACAACCAAAATTAACCCAACTTCATACACAACAATAACAACATCATCAACAACAAGAACAACAAGGAGCTGAAAAAGTTTCCGCCAAAAAACTACCAAAGAGAATCTGCCATCTCAATCAGCTGACCACCAACAACTAAAAATAACTCAACTACATACACAACAACAACATCAACAACCACCGCCACAACAACAACAACAACAACAACAACTAGAACAGCACCTACGAATGCAGGAACATCAGCTACAGAAGATCAACAAAAATAGTGAAATAGAACATCTGATTTCTGAGGTCGTGGTGAGTTTGCCGAATAGTAAGTCATCAACAGAACCAAGTAAAGGGAATCAACCTGTCGTAACGATAGAGCTTCTCTATAATGAAATTTTAGCTATAAAGAATATGCATGTAAGCACGATCTCTTTGATTGCCTCTTTACAAGAAGAGAAAAAGGTTCTGCAGGAGAAGATCGTTTACCTCCAACAAGAAGTGAACTTATTCAAACAACAAAAACATGACAACATTATTGAAATTGTTGGTGCGCCCAATTTAACTCAGAGCAATGCTTTAGATAGTGCGCTAAAAGTCTCTTCTACAGGGTTAAATATTAATATTTCAAAACAACAAGTTGATGATTGCTTTGTGAAAAAGATTAAAAAAAACAGCGCCTCCTCATCTTCGGCTGCAACCCTCGATATTTCAAACGTCAAATTTGTGTCTCGTATTACAAAAAAAAAACTAATACTAAAAGAAAAATTTAAAAACCGAAAAAACTTAACTCTAAGGTTTTTGATGGTGGCTATAAATTAACTAGTATTTTTATAAACGATAGCCTATCTAGTGAAAAAAGAAAGATATTTAAAGCATGTATGAGTTTAAATAAGTGAAAAAATACAAATTTCTTTGGATTGCAAATGGAAAATTATTAATGCGCAAATCGGAAAATGCGGTTACAATAGCAATCAATTGGTTGGAGGATCTAAAAAGAATTGATTAGTTATTATCAGCTTTACATTTTAAATTAGTTAGCTTATCTACGTATCAATAATGAATAATGCTATTTATGATCCTCCAAAAAGTTTTTCGAATGCGTACTGTAGCAATGTTGCTTTTGATAGCATTACATCTAGTCCAAAAGATTTGTATCTAATTCAACAAAACATGAGAAGCCTGAGAAAAAATTTTGATAGCTTAGTATTAAATGTTAACTCGTTCAAGTTTAAGTCTGCTTTCATCTTTTTAACGGAAACGTGGATCTTTGATGAGGAAATTTCTCTTTTAAATATACCTGGTTTTAAGTTTTTTGCGAACTGTAATAATAGCTATGCTTCTGGAGGTGTGGGTGTTTTTGTGGCAAAAGATTTAGATTGTGTTCATGATTCTATTAAGCTGAGTAGTGCGGACGTGTTAAGATGTAAATGTATGATAGCAAAAAAAAAAAATTCACTATTCATGTATAGGTTTCATTCATCGACTAATGACTACCTTTTTAAACGATCTTTGTACTTTGTTGTCTGATGACACTTCTGATAACTTAGTGCTCCTTGGGGACATAAATTTGAATTTACTTGTTGGTTCCGATTTTGCTGACAAATATCTAATGCTTCTTTCATCTTTTGGTCTAGAATCATGCATTAACGTATCAACTAGAACAACGGATTCGTCTGCTGCGTGCATTGATCACATTTTTGCGCGTATAGGTCGTATTGGTAATATTTCGTTGTGCAGTTCTGTAACTGATTTTGGTATTTCCGATCACTGCATGACATCTCTTTCATTCCAAAATGTTGAATATCCAAAATGTAAACATGTGCCCCGCGATTTTATTCATAGTTTGTTTAATTTTAGAGAATTAAATCATCGTTTAACTTATGAATTTTGGGATAATGTTTATAATGAAATAGATCCATCTAAAGCATTTTTCATATTTAACACCATTTTAAGCGAACATATCAATGCTTGCTCTAAAACTTTACATAGTAAAAAAAATAAATTTAAAAGACTTAAGCCATGGATTTCTGTAGATCTTGTGGAAAAAATTCAGCGCAAGAACAAATTATATAAGACAAATGTAAAGTATCCCGGTAATTTGAGTAGAATAGCTGAATACAAAGCTCTTTGTAAAGATATAACATTCGAAGCTACCCAAAGCAAAAATAACTACTACTCCAATGAGTTTCTTAGAGTAAAAGGTGATCTCAAAAAAGAATGGCAGATCGTAAATAACATATTGAATAAATCTTCACCTAAGGAAGAAATTGGTAATATATCTGGTAATGAAGCTATTATCTCAGACGCATATGCGAAAGCAAAAGCGTTCAATGAATTTTTTGTCTCTATAGGTAGCGATATTGCTTCAAAAAATAACTTTAGCAACCGATTTTGTAAATGTTTAGGCAAGGAACAATCCTCACCTGCAAGCTTTTTTTTCGAACCTTTATCATCCTTAGAGATATTTAAAATAATAAAATCTTTGAAAAACTCTAATTCGCAAACTGAGAACAGTTTTTCAGTAACTTTTTAAAAAAGATTATTTACAATATTGTTGATGTCCTCTGCTATCTAGTGAATAGTAGTATAAATACGGGAGTCTTTCCATATTTACTAAAAAATGCTGTGGTAATTCCTCTACTTAAAAAAGGTGACAGATCAGAACTCAATAACTATAGGCCTATCTCACTACTTCTCGTCTTTTCGAAAGTTTTTGAAAAAGCGATCAAAATGAGAATGTTGAGTTTTTTAAAGAAGACAAAATTCTTTAGTAAATGGCAATATGGGTTTCGTGAAGGTATGTCAACAGAAGATGCTCTCATTGATTTTTGTAATGTAGTCTATGCTGGTTTGAATCATAACAAAGCCTCCGCAGCACTCTTTGTGGACATAACTTAGGCGTTCGACACAGTTGATCACGATATACTTCTGAACAAGCTGTTTAAATGTGGATTCAGAGGATATATACATGATTGGTTTAAGTCTTACTTATATAGAAGGCAAAAAGTAAAATTGGGAAATGTGCATAGTTTGTTTCTTAATATAATAGAGGTGTTCCGCAAGGTTCAGTACTTGGACCTTTACTGTTCCTTACCTTTCTTAACTCAATTTTTTCACTTAATTTCTCTAGGAAAGTAATAGCATTTGCTGATGACATGGCTTGCATCTACACTAGTGACTCTTTTCAAAACCTAGCTGTAGAAATTAATCATGATCTAAGCACTCTAAGACACTGGTTTTCAGCTCACAAGCTAGTTTTAAATGATAAAATAAAGTTAATGTACTTTAATATATCAGGCATATAACGTCATTTCGACAATTTCACTTTCCACAGCTCTGAATGTGAAAAATATTTTATAGACAGGGTAACTTGTAGCTCTTCTGTCGTACCTCAAACCTATTATAAGCATAACTTGTGTTCAAATAAATGTTTTTCCATTGACTGGGTGAAGACATTTAAATATCTAGGTTTGCTTCTGGATTGGAAATTGTGCTGGATCAATCATACTACCTCTTTGAAAAAATATCTGATGGCTGCAAACAGACAGCTCTACCACTTAAAAAACTTGTGCAATAAAAATTTATTAACTTGCATCTATTATGGATTATTCCACTTGAAACTGCAGTATGGCCTTGTATGTTGGGGAGGAACTAACTTAAACAAGTTAAGTCCGTTGTTAATAAATCAGAAACATGCTATTCGCAATATTTATAATAAAGATCGTCTTGAAAGAAGCTTTCCACTGTTTCAATCTTCACAAATACTTCCGTTGAAACATTTATATTTTTTAAAGTCTTAAAAGTGTTCTTTATCAGAAGTGGCTATCTAGAAAATAGAATCTATTCTGCCTACAATTTGAGGATCAATAGTCGAAATCTTGTCCCTATACCAGTTCACAACTCTCAGCATTTTCTTAATTACTATATATGTACCTCTACAAGAATTTATAATTGCCTTCCAGAATCTATAAGAAATCTTCGAAATCAACGTTTATTTCTGAAAAAGGTGAAATCATGGCTCTTTACTTTTAATAATAAAAAAATTAGTAGTCTTCTCAATGTTCTGCAATAAATAGATAACTCTCCATTATGCTATTATAATAACAAATTTGTTCTTTTTTAATTATGTTTCAAATCTAAATTGCTTTACATATATTTCTTTTTTCATAACCAAATTAGATGCCATTAATCTTTATTAATATTACTGTGTTTTGAGGCCCCAAGCTCTATTTTTTTAATGTATTTTCTAGCTAAGAATTAATCTCAACTGTATTCGTCACTTATTCTCTGAAATAACAGAATGCAGTATTATTTTTATTTTGTTTGTCAATATTTTTTAAAACTTATTACTTGTGTTATGAATGTATAATTGATATTTTAAATTTGTACTGATATTGATAAAAAAATAAAAAATTGAAATTGAATTGAACTGAAGATTTCATCAAACAAAATACGGCTTTTTAATAATTCTTGCACTATTCAATTACAACAATAAGCGATCCTGCTTATGGGTACTACGTTTTTGGTAAAACTTTTCATATATTTCATTTATATATGTATATATCAGAGGTCTGCAGCGTTACACTGCAATTGCTTTGACACTCAATTAATACTGGGTTTTTGTATGACTCAATCTCACTGATACCATGCAACGCATTCTGCGCTATCGAATTTACTTCCAACGCAATTATTTTGCAGTAGCCGATCAAACCAATGCCAAACACTATGCGATGTTTGCTTCGATTTCAGCAGCACATGTCGGTGTTTGTATAAAACAAGTATGAGTATACACTGCCAACGCATGAGCGCAATGAATATAAATATGAGCTCTTTTGAGTAGTTGACTCGTATACCATTGCATGTTGATTTGAACTTCGGCTAAGCAGTGCTACGAATGATTGCTTACGAACAATGAAACAGCGCAAACACTGCAAATTGTCTGAAAATTAAACTAAATTTTGCAGTATATGCGCTGATTTCATTGTTCGTTAGCTTAAACTTCGTATCACTGCAACTTAATCAATTTTTTTTAGATTACAGCACGGAGAGCGTAACTAATTTTTATGAGGGCTGTTCACATTATTCAGGCTGTCACATAGGATAATATCGAATGTTGATATCTCAATTTTCAACTGATTTATTTAATATTTCTAAATTTTATTATATATAAAAAAAATCGTTTGGTGATATGTATTTGAAAATTCTTAGATTTTTTCTCAATTATAGCAGAAAATTACTTGCAATTGCATTACAAATTGCATTACTACCCTTTAAACCCGAACTGTGAAGGTCTGTGCAGGAATCGTAATTATTATAAGCGATATCCAAAAACTCAAAGTTTAATTCTTATTTTTAGATTTTCATTTTATTGCTCAACAATAAAAATTATCTGACGATTTTAATTGTTTTGATTAGAAATAATAGTTATTTTTTGATTTTTATTTTTCTGTTCAAGAATAAGAGTTATTTTTAATTTTTATTATTTTGCTCAAGAATAAAAATTGTTTCTCAATTTTTATTTTTTATAGAAATAAAAGTTATTTCTCTATTTTTATTTTTTACGCTCAAAAATAAGAACTATTTGTCCAGTTTTATTTTTTCTAGGTAGGGAATAAATATATAAAAATCATAAAATTTGTATGGGAGCTCCCCTAAGGAGTGGTCGGAGAGAATAGGTCCACAAGGGAAAAATTTTCCTTTTGCAAAATTAATGGGGGTCGGTCATACATATTCACCCTCTCCGGTACTTCCTTATATGATTTTTTTGCATTTATTCCTACACCTGAACAGGGGGCTTTAAGGAAGGACCGGAGAGGGTTAATAAGTATGACATACCCCCATTAATTTTGCAAAAGGAACATTTTTCCCTTGGGGAGCTATTTCCTCCGACCACTCCTTATGGTGGCTCTCATACATAGTTTATGATTTTTATATATTTATTCCCTATTGCTTGTGATTCACTGCAAAGTAACTGCAAATATTTTGAGCTTGAAGAAAATAAAAGCATTGATTATGCAGTGTTTGCGGCATGCAGTGTTTGCGTAATGCAGGATTTGCGCTAATTGTCTTTATTTCGTTTCTTGTGAGCAATCATACTCACCACTGCTTACCAGATGTTTAAACGAACTTGTGCTGGTTATCAAACCAACTATTACCAGCGCAATCGGATTCACAGGCGGCAGTTCGTTTGATACAACATCGCAATGCTTGCGATGTTCGTTCATACTTGCACTGCATTTGGTGTGAGCAGATTGCAAGTATCAAAAATGGGATCGCTTGCAGTTCTCTGATATATATATTAAAAATTATTTAAGAATTCATGCATTTTAATCCATGCTGGCCATTGTATAAGCAGCACAAAATAAAAATGAATTATAATCTAGATTAGTTAATTAATTATAACTGTTATTGAATATTTATCTAATATAATTTTTCCATAAACCGTATTTTGTTTAATGAAATCTTGTCACCGTAGCGTATACGCAACATTAATTGGGCATAATATTAATTAAAAATCACTCATACGCCATGGCCGATCTCGAAAACGCAACATAATGAATTAATTTGGTTAAGAAATACGACTGACCTATTATTTATTTATGCTTACCTATTATCAGCAGACAATTTTCGATTGATTTCATGTATTTGTTTTTTATTTTATTGATGATGGGGTGCCAACATCTCAATGTGACCTTGAAAAATTTAAACCGCGAATAAAAGATTTTCTATCGCTGACCTATTAATGAAACTAACTGAGCTTTACTGACCTTTTGCTGACCTTTTAAATAAAGTGATTGGTCAGTCAAAATTAAACAAATGGGGTGCCAACATCTCGCAGCTCAATTATTGTCGTAAAATATCGCTAAAGGAGCGTTTACTAATAAGATTTCTCTTTCTTTAATTTTTTTATAAGCTAAAACACCTTAAAAAATCCGGAAAAATGAGAATAAGAGAGAAATTAACAAAAAACGCAAAATTTTTGATTGAATTGAAAGTTTTATTTTATTAAAACGCCAGTAAATGCGTAAAATTCCACAGCATTTATTGTAGTGATTTAACAATCAGTTTTTAGAGTGTAGATTAACAGCCCTATTCTGGCAGCTTAACTAAGCTCACCACATTAACGAAATAGTTAATATTAACAAATTGTTAAGGTTTCGTATTCTGGTGATAATTTGAAAGCACCTTTCTTTACTATTTTGTTAATGACAGAAAACAACTTAACAACGAAAGATAGTTCAGTATTAAGCCAAACAAATGCTGTGTAAATAAAATAAAATAAAAAAAATAAATTTTAAAGACTGCAAAACACTTGAAAATTGCTTGGCTATTAAAAAACTTCATTTAGAAACTTAAAAGAATTGAATACAATTAGTAAATTATTGTTTTCATAACATTTTGCATCTTACTTGTAGAAAAACAAAAATAAGCAAATCAACATAAGCAAGAAAAGAGCAATATAAAAACAGCTGACGCTTTATATCTAAGGCATTTACATTTTCACCATGCGTGGTGAACTTTAATAGCTTTTGAGAGCTTTCAAATTGTTAATGATTTGCCAGAATGCGAAAATGTATTTTATGTAACAAGAACATTAACAAGAGCTTCTTTACAATTCCTTGTTATGTTAACAAGCAGAATAGAGCTGTAAGTGTGACCTTAGCAATAGGGAGATTTTTTAAAATAACTTTTCTTAAGATGGATGGCTAAAAATACGTTCCTTTTGATGTAAAAATAATAAATATATCAATTTGTAGTCAATTGGAAAACATTTACCCGACCATCAAAGCGATTTAAACTCGAGATATGTATATAGAAACAAATTGTTTTTTCGAAAATAATTACATTTATCGTAATAATTTTTTTTTCAATAAAATTATTTTATTAACATATTTTACAAGAAATTGTCATTCCTATGAGCTATCATTTGTAGAAATCGGTTGAAAAGTGCAGTAACTACAACATTTGTTGGGGAGTGATTGTTGAGGAAAAAAAATGTTCTCTCAACTCAAAACACTTATTATTCAAAATTATTTAGAATTTAATTCTCTCTCATAAGAGATGACTTCTGGTATGATGGATATTTTTTTCTATATTGATCGACTACTTGAAGCAGAAACTAAGTCTCTCGTTTGTCATTAGTCAATATTTTGTTGTAATTTTGCATAAATTTAAATCCACACTCAGCTGTGTCATAAACCGCAAACAAGTTTTTAGAAAAATCTAAGCCTTTTATATAATCCGTGTAAAATGCCCATTGTGATGGGTCTTCCTTCATAAAATCAAGTGGTATTTCGAATCGATTGAAAAGTTTTTTCGTTCGGCTCGTCACAAGATCACTAATGCAACACATTAATAAATCTTCGCACTGCAGGAGTCTTTGCACCAGTTTTTTCGCTTTACTTCTATAGAATTGGCAGAATCGAAAAATGATGAATCGATTTGTGCGTATGTGGCTGTTTTTGAAATTAAATCGAAGTCTTGTTTCGGAGCTTTGATTGCGTTTGTTCAGCCGTACCATGATTTGATATAAATATGAATTCAGAAAATGCAAGAAAACTTGCGCTCACAATTGTCACTGATAAATAAAGGTTACACATCTCTAACTCAACAGAGTTGCATTGAAATTTTAGTTTACTACTTTGGAGAACGCTTTAATTTTATTTTATATGGGAGTACTTTTATGTTGGTCGTATACGATAAATACTATGAGGAACTTTTATTTGGGTATGGAAGTTGTTTCGAAGAAGTAGGCAGGTGTAGAGGACCTGGGCAAGGATTTTTTCTTTTTGTGGTCATGTCCACTTTTGACTTGATGGACAAAAAATTACCCGCCTAGGTTGGAACAGAGAGCACATTTTTGGGACGACGGTACTTACAAAATTTTTATTTGTTTTTTTTTTTCACACTTCACTTTGACCTTTTATGGAAAATACTTCTACAAAGGACCCATGGTATAATAATACAAGATAACATTGACAACTGCTTGTTTTGTCTTCTGCAAGAAAACATCTCCTGTCAAAGCCTGCTGTTTGTGAAAATACATCTGCAGCTGCTGAGGTTGTTGTTTTTTTCACTTCAACGTTTTCAACATTGTTTGTGTTTTCAATGGCGGATTGTGAGCGCTCTCTTTTTGAGTATATTTTTTAGCAGGAGATGTTTTCCCTAGCAACTGTCAATGCTAACTTGTATTATTATACCATGCAAAGGACCACAATAAGTTACACAAGATACTCTTTTTTGCTTGCTTGCTTGCTACTTTTAAACCATAGAGAGTATATAAATAAAGGGATTTCAGAAAGTTATCTTGTGAAATATATACTATCAGATCTACAAAAATACAAAGTATAAAACTTTTCCTTCTAGCCGAAGGATATTTTGTAAAGTCTTTTAAGTAAACAATGAAGTTATTAATTTTGCTTGACAAAAAATGTTGTAGTTTCCGCATTTTTCAAACGATTTCGGCACAAGATAACTCGATAGAAAGATAATTTTATGTTTAATGTGTTAATAAAATAAGTTGATTTAAAAAACATTATTACTTAAAATTAAAGCATTCTCGAAAAAAAATTTTAGTTCCAATGTATCTCGAATTTAAATCGCTTTGATGGTCGGGTAAATGCTTTCCGATTGACTACTAATTGATATTTTTATTGTTTTAATATCAAAAGGAAACATTTTCCAGCCATCAATCTTAAGAAAAGTCATTTTGAAAAATAAGGTGACCCTTAGATGTGTGTGATTTCTGACTATCCCTCTTTTAGAGCTGCTTTGAGGGTTTATTTGATCTTTGAAGATGTATGCTAAGTTTTTCGTGCCAATAGTTTTCAAACATGTTCAATTGGGTTTAAGTGCGGTAGTTGGGGAGGTCTACAAAGTTAACGGGGAGCATAATACAGCAACAAATTTATCACCAAACGCGTGCAATGCTTGGGATAATTTTCTTGTTGACATATACAAGATCTTCCTAAGCCCAAGCTATCCACGGGAGGCTACACATGTTGTTTCAATATACTCTTATACACGTGCCTTCTCATGATACCATCAATAAAGGCTAAATGTCCCATACCAGCTACTCCAATTGCTGCGCACACTATCATACTACCACCACAATACTTAACGGTTGGTATTAAGTTTATCGTTTCATGTGCTATGTGGACTTGCGCCAAATTCTTGTGCGACCATCGCTTCTAAAAATATTATATTTATATTCGTATTTATATAGCACTCTTCTTTAAAAGTCCTCATCCATATCCTTGTACTTGTTTGTGAAATCTAGACGAAACTGTATATTTATTTAGATATTAAAAGCTTTTTACGTGGAACTTTACTTCGATAGCCCTTGTCCCGTAAAGCTTTTTGTACAGTTTTTGGGGGAACATGTTTGCCTGATATTGCAGCAATACTACTAGCTAACTTTCCGCATTTATTCTGGGATTTTTGTCAATATCCTTGAGGATAAGAGTCACATCCCGACGAGAAAACTTCTTTGGTTATCCAGTGCTTGGCCTATTTTCCACTGTTTTGTAAGTTTTATATTTTCTTATAATGCATGCAAATGACAAATACAAAATCTTGCCTATATCTCGGTAGGATTTCGCTTCCTTGTAATGTTTTATTTTCAAATCTTTTGCACTACGCTCGATTTGTTATCTTTCGCCTATTATTTTGTTTTTAACCCTACCGACAACGATCAAATCACTAATACTGAATAATAAAGCGTTAGTGAAAAAATTAACAAAAATAACAGCACTTTTTCCGAAGAAACTGCAAAAGCACGCGCAACAGAAATTAGTTATTAGTTGTATTTAAACTTTTGTACAACGTATTTTTTCGTTTCTGATATATTTACAGTTATCTATACGATAATGAAAAGATTTTTTGTTATTGTTGTAACTTACTGATGTACTGAAAAAACTGCATACTCAAATTGTTCTAGAAATGCTTTGTTTTAGTAAAAGTAGTATTTGTGGAGTGTATTTAAACTTTAGTCCCAACTATATATCGATATTGTCAAGATAGTGAAACCATATTTGAAAAAAGGTTGATAAAATATAACTTAAATACCGTGTGAGAAACATTTTATATTGCTCAGGAGACCTAAAGCACTAAAAAATTTTGGTGTTTATTTCTGAAATTTTTATAAACTACTATGTATATCTTAACAATTTGTTAACAAACCCTTTCCAAAAGTTCTTTTGGCTTTTAAACTTTTAAGTCTTTTGTTTTTTTTTTATTATTAATTTGATTCCATTAACATTATTGAGAGGATAATAAAACTACTAATTTCTCCTAGGGTATTCTTCTAATGCCTCGCACTTTGTCCGAGAGTAGGAAAGTTCGCTTAAGAAGGGCTTTTACTGAGGCTACTAACGAGAGTCTACAATGTTCGAAACTGGTATTTACATTCTTATTTACTCAAAATATATAGTTTTTATTGCTTGTCACGTTTGAGTCAAATTGAAATATATTTTCTATTAGGACAAATTCAAGTGCACCAAAACGTAGAGAGCCATCCATTGAGCTCGCTTTGGATGTAATTTTGTTTGTGCGCTTAAAAAGCATTTTTAATTTTAGGATGATTGATGGGGACTCCTACGCTTGTTAACCCCATTCCACAACCTAGCACGTTTAGACTCATAACGACTCATTTGCACACCAAGAACTCACAAACGCAAAAGCATGTAAATCTCATCTACCCACTCGCTGAATGATGCATGCGATTATTCGTTGTACCGTTCCTAAGTTTTAAATCTTCATACAAATATTTTATAGAATTTACTTTTTGATAGAGCAATGATATGAGGAGTTATTATAACGACCGGAGAAAGGTCTCTCCCAGAGCACGGTGGGAGATAGTGCTCTCATAACAAAATAGTTCAAATTTCAATAATGCACAAAATATGTTTTTTTTTTACTAACAGATCAATTCTGTCGCGGTAACGTTAATCTTGTTACCGTAGAAATTCACCTTTTAGTAACTTGAACACTCTGTTAGTATTCTGCGACCAAGCGTTACCGGTGAATATTGTTACCATCTCTTTAGGTGGAAACAAGCAAAACAGAAGACATTTTTTAGCTTACATTAAAAAAATGTGTTCGTATTTTGAGTCATTGATTTAATTTTAAAATCCTCAAATCGTAATTGGAGCAAATAAAAATAAAAAACGATGTCAAATTCACTGTTGCTGCTTCTTCAGCACTTCAATGAATAAAAATTTATAGCAATTCGCTGTGTAATATAAATTTACATAAAATTAATATAAAAATTAAATAAAGATAACACCGCAGCTGCGCCGGCGTAGTGCGAACATATTGCCAAGAAAAACAAATATAATATAAAAAGTAAACATAATGCAATTAATTCTATGCACATTTTCCATTGTTCATATTTCACCACACAAAAGAGAGAGCTTCATTTCAATCATGATGTAATTAACAAGGTGGTAGTGAATTTTTCACCACACACTCAATTTTGCTGAATCTGTCAAAAATTGTGACATAAAGAGAGGACCTGTTGGTAAGTGTCAAATCGTTCTTAGTTTTGTTCATGATGTAATTAATAAGGTGGTAGTGAATTTTTCAACACACACTCAATTTTGCTGAATCTGTCAAAAAATTGTGACATAAAGAGAGGACCTGTTATTAAGTGTCAAATCATTATTTGTTTTGTTTGCTTGCTTGTGGTAGTTCTAGCCAATAAGTAATTAATTAAAATTATAAGTAGTTTCGTCGGATTTTCATCAAAATAATTAAAAAAATAGTGAAAAACTAGAGCCAAAACAAATATCACAAACTTATTTTGCTATGGTTTTGCTTTAAATATGCAATCAGCTGTTTTTGACAGATCCAGAGTTCATTTTTGTGAGAGAGGTTAAAAATTCACTATCACCTTGTTAATTACACCATGATTTCAATAAGGTGAGTTTACGACTGTTGAAAGCGTTACCGAGTGCACAGAATACCAATTTCTAAGACCGGTAACGAGTTTCGGTAACAATTCTGTTGTTACCGGTAACGCACAGAATCGATCTGTAAATGATAGTTTTTCTTTTCAGAGAACCACAAAAAAAAAATTCAATTTGATTTGAAACATGATTTTTTTATTTGTTTGATTTTTCAATACTCAATAATTCCAGATTATCCTCAAAAAATTTCAAGTCAAAACTAAATACATTTCTGAAATATACAAAACGTTATTTTATAAGTCGCAACTATACAAAAAAACAAGCTTTTATAAGGCGCAACTATACGAATAGCTTAAAAGTAGCGACACATTGAAATAAGAATAAATTGTTTTGAACTGTTTTGAATATTTAATGCAGTCAGAAAAAAGGTTTTTTTTTGTTTTGAAAAATTCGTTTGTGTATTTTGTATAATTTTACAAAATAAAAAAGTTGTCTTTGGCATCAAACGCGTGACTTGGAATTGGTAAAAAATAAGTAGCTATATACAGGGCCGGATTTCTGTAAAATGCCGCCTTTATTGCTGATTTCTCAGAGCAATTCCCATCATTATTATGGGCAAAATTCATAATATGCCGAGGCAATTTCCATCATTAATATGCTTTTCACCTTTTTTCTTTTTGATAAAAAAATTGTCCAGTTTTGGAGTTTTGCACAAAATCTCCTCTTGCTTGCAGTGGCGGATCCAGAAGCTTCATTTGGTGGCGGGGGGCGATCGTATATTGTCAAATTAAAAGCAACAAAATATTCTATAAAATGTAAAAATTCTTTTTTTGTGGAATACCAAAACCAGTTTATCGAATATATTAAATAAAAAAGAGTTAACCAGTTTTCAGAGACTTTATGTGTACATGAATTAAAAAAAATATTTTACATAACTTATATAAAAATTAAAAGGGAAATACAAAATTTTTGGCTTACATTTTTGGATTAAATGATTTAGTACATAATCTCCCGGTTTGAAAAATCTAATCACAAACCGAAATCTAATCTATGCTTCCGTGATTTGGCGTATTTATAGATGACTTGATCCATAATTACATTAATGTCATAATGAATATTCAATAAAGCAAGTCCGTTCAATCTTTCTTCTGTTGTCGTAGATCTCAAATAGGTTTTAATTCTCTTCAATGTAGAAAATGATCTTTCAGTAGTTGCTCCACTTGAAGGCAATGATATTAAAATTTTAAAAAGAGTATGAATAAGAGGATATACTTCAGCATCACAGCAGTGTAATAGTTGCATTGCACTAGTACTTGAATCATACTTTTCTCTTTCACATTACAAGTGCCACATCTCCAACTCATTAATCTTTCTAAAACCTCGGAAGATTCTTTGAAGAAAATGTAATATTTTTTACAAACTTTTCTCACAGGTAATGGAAACAGGTAATAAGGAAACAGTACTAAAAATGAATACAAATCTAAAATAGTTGTTGAAAATCGACTTTTTAAATCCATCATGACATTACCCAGTATAGAAATATAAACAGCTTGTCGGAAATATGCTATGGGATCTTTTACTGGATAATTATCGCAATTCTTTTAAATTTTATCTCACAGGATTCTTGTTTCTTCTGTAGTAAATTTAAAGTATCTTGAATTGTATTCTGCGCTGATTTAACATCAATTTGTTTTTTCTGAAGGAAACAGCTGAGGGCTTGTGTATTACTCAACACATCAGAGAGGCAAGCGACTGCAACTAAAAAATTCGTCTCACAAAGAACAATTCTCAAAACGTTTGCTTTTGGCGACGTTTTCGAATCATGCCACTGAGATATATGGTGTAGGGTTTCAATAATTTTCGGAAGCGCAAAACGAAATTGTTTGACTCCATCATGTCTCTCGACCCATCTAGTTTCACACAAGCTAGATAACCGACTACCCATTATTTTTTTTAATGTATTGGAACGCTTCGCCGAGACATTAAAGAACGATATCGTCTCTTTCATAATACCCACAGCATTTCGGATTATTTGAACATCTGATACAGATAACGAATTGTTCAAAAAAATTATTGTGACAAGGGCAGTATATGGCATTTATAGCCACTTCGAGCACTTTTTCAACAGCTCCACAAGATTCCGAAACCATCATTGAACAACCATCTGTTGTTACAGCAACGCAATTTTGAAGATCCAAATTCAGCAATTCCAAAGCATTCACTACAGTTTTTCCTAATTTAATACCAGTGACTTTTGGTTCTATTAATTCTCCATCTTTAGTTTCTTTCATAATTTCATGAAAATAGGGAAATGTTTATTTATGTTTTCTTTGGACTTGAAAATGTCTTGCATTATGCATATTATTAAATTATACTGTACTGGTTTTGCTTTATTTAATAGAAATTTTTGCTTACGCTAAAATAAATACTCAGGTACAAATGCTTTATTGTGACTATGCTTTAAGACTACCTAAGAGAACTTGTATATTCACAAAGCTTTGGGGGAGGCGATCGCCCTTATCGCCCCACCGTGGATACGCGCTTGCTTCCTTCATCCAAAGTGTGCTTTTTATAAGCAGCGCTGCTTAACCTTTTCCACCCGTCACTCATAGCTTACAGAATACATATCATCAACTGAAACAAAAATTAATTTTAAATTGAATTGTTTTGAAACTATCGACTTGACTTGATCGGAAATCGAATCACAGGCCACAGCTGACAGCTGAGGGAGTGAGAGACCATGGGCAAATATATGTGAGGGCGTTTTATTCTTTGTGTACTAAGGCGCGTAATTTGAATTTGAATTGGGTTAGATGATGTCAAAAAAGTGAAATGTTGAATACTTAGTTTTGTAACTTTCATTTATTACTGTTAGACAATTACCGAGTCAAATTCAAGAAGTTGTAGATAATTAACTGTTATAAGTAATGCTGAGGTCATCGGAATTTCGGAAATTTACAGTGATAATGTAATGTGTTTCAGGCGTATGTTACACCTTTGTCCTGAAAAATTTTTTTATGACTGAAAAAATTTTTGATTTTCGTTTCAAATTTTGCCACCACCAGAAATTTGCCGCCCTGTGCCTTAGCACCTAAAGCACCTAGTGTAAATCCAACGCTGGCTATATAGATAAATATTTATTCACATTAAAAACTGCGATATGATTACCTGGCTACATTGAGAGTTATAAATAAAACAAGAAAATATCAATTTTGCAAGAGAAAACCTAGACAGACCCGCTAACGAATATATTTTTAGAATTGTATCTCGTAAGTTCATGTAAGTACCCATTTTTTTGCTTTTTTGAGAGTGTAATTGAAATAAAAAAATATTGGAAAAGTGTGATATTTTTGTTATAAAATGTCTTGCTTTCGTTCTTATAATATCAAGTATAATGTGGTGATTTTTCAAAGCATCTTAATTTTTTAATTTAATGCATGGAAGTGAAATAATTTAGTAATTTTTGTAGGATGAAAAAAAAAAATTCCACAAGAGTCTTTCTAAGGTGGCTGCTGAAGCTTGAAATATTATTTGATTACACGGTGTGACAGTCATCCGATACTTTTCATGTGATCTACTTTAGGTTGAAGGTCTGGTTGAGTGCACCATGGTGTAACAAATGGTGTACAAAAATACACCCTCAAAATTTTGATTTACCTATAAAAAACAGGCTACGTACCTTCAATCACTAATAAGCCAGTAACTCAATCAGTTATCAGCCGATTTTTTGATTTCTTGACTGTTTTAGAAAGGTAAAATATAGACCTTTCGAACGATTTCTTTTCTTGCGTTCCTGGAGTTAAAATACAATCTGTTTTTATCAAATAAATGTAATTTTTTTTTAATTTTTCCCCGGTTTTTCAATTTTGACGATGTTTTTTGGAAATTTTCTTGAGTGTGTTTGATGTTGTAGTTTTGTACAGCTTTTCGTGTTGTAGTCAACCAGAACTACAACCTACATAGGTAGGCTTGCCATACGTCAGGATTTAGTCCGGACTTAGGAATTTCCGGACTTTTCAACCCTTCGGACTTTGTCCGGACTTGTGATTTTGTCCGGACTTGAGCCCAACAAATTAAAAATAATTATAAAATCCCTTTCCTAAAAAAAAGTTATCGTGTGAACACAAATTGATATTTTAGAAAGTAGCTAAAATACCCTGTGTAAGAAATTCATAAAATAATTTAATGAACTATAAATCAAATCGTTGTCATATTGACGCTTGTTGTTTGCAGGTAGTATTCATTTGTTTTGACCCTTCTGGATTTGCGAAATGTTGCGATTTGGATGCGTTTTATTTAATTTTTATTTTGTATTCAAATAAAGTTTGTTATTTGCTTTTACATCAACATCAGATTTTCATATTTTGAAGATTATAATGCCGAGGCGGAAGTGCCAATTTACTGCCAAACTGAAGGAAGAGTTCAAATTCATTAGAAATGATTTAAATCTATGCGATAAAGTTATTTGTACAATTTGCAAGGGTGTCTTTAGCATTGAGCATAAAGGGGGAGATGATATTTTACATCATATTATATCGGACAAACACAATTCAGTTCTTACAAGCTTTATATTTATAATAGTTAAAGTACATGATTTATATAATTTTTATAAGAAAGTTTCACATCCGTAGCGATAAGCTTTCCTTATATTCTGAGGCACTTTCCGCATTGCCTATTGAATCCTGTTTGTATCCATTTTGGCCAGCTCTCTTTTGATCTTTATAATTAGGCAATCCACATTTTTTGGTTTGTAGCCCTTTTCATAAACATTTCTTTTTAAATTTGCCCAAAATGTTTCAATGGGTCTTAGCGGAGGCACGTTTGGGGGGTTTTCCTCTTTAGATACAAATTCAAGATATGCGTTGGCATAGTGAGCAGACGCTAAGTCTGGCCAAAATATTATTTTGTTATTCTTATGATACTTATTGATGAAATTCTTAAGTATAGGAAGACATTCATTAATATAACATTAGCGTTTACGGCTAAGCCCGATTTTATGAACACAGGCTCGCTTATGCCACGCTCACTTACATCCAGCCACACTAAAATCTTTTTGGGAAATTTAGTTTTGGCAATGTTGGTTATTTCAGCAGGTGCTTTGTTATTTGGTAGATTGAAATAATATTTTGGAGTCCACTCATTGCCTTCAACCGTAAAATAGCTCTCATCATCCATATACGCAAATATACGGAGATTTTGTAGCAAACAAACCTTGGGAAAGAGCTCGTAGTCTACGCTTAATTACTGCTGACTGATTTTCAGAGACTGCTGGCACAGTTTTTTTTGCACACTTCATGATTCCCATATCTTTTATATATTTTTTAATAGTTTTGTCGTTTGCATTATACTTTTTAGCTAATCACGAAACGATTTTACTGATCGTCCCGCAATTTCTTTCTACAGTTTAGCTGCTTTGCTGCTTTGCAGAGTACATTTTTTTCCACATATGATAAGTGCAAAATTCATTTTAGTTTTTATTTTATTTCTTTTTCATATATTTATTTATTTATCGTGGAGTTATTTTTACGTTTTTATATTCATTCTTTTCATTTTTTTTTCTTTTTCATTTTTTCATATATTTATCGTGGAGTTATTGTTACGTTTTTATATTCATTCTAAGTTTATTATTTTTTTAAGAATTTATTTATTTTTAAATATAACGTTAAATATAAATGGATTACAAACTTCTTAATTTATTGTTTAATATTCCTACTAATTTGAAAGCAGAAAAGGTTAAACAAAAAATTAGAAAAAATCATCAGCTTCTTGCTTAGTTAAATTAAGATTTTTTGCTGCAAAATTGTACGTAAAAAACATGGTTTGTACAAGGGAAGCAAAATTGTGGATGTCATCTACCCATACCACCCCCCCTCCCCCCACAAAAAAAAAACTGAAAAATTGTCCGGACTCGTTTTCACAAAATTATGGCAAGCCTATACATAGGTCACTTTTAAAGTGCAGGCACTTTTGCCTTTTTTGTCACATTGTGTTATTATACAGAGCGACAAATTTATGGCATCATTTTATAAATCACCGTGATGAAACGCGAGACTCACGCTTCACTTGGATTTGCATTTTATTAATCACTACGTTATTACTACATCAACAACAGTTTAGGGTTGTCAGATGTGAAATAAAATGAGCATCTAATGATGAAGTTTTTCGTAAATTTTTTAAAAATTTAAGATTTACCAAATTTATCTTTGCAATCATATCAGCTGTTCTCTTCAGTCATCATTTAACTGAAATCTATATCTATACCTTGATACAATTATACAAGGTAGGAGTGACAGTTTTTCGTCTTGCACCAACTGTCAAAAATAGTATAAATTAGAGAACGAAAAAAGTAAAAAAGAAAATAGAAAGTAAAAAATACAGGCAAATGACAGTCGGTGCACTTGTGAGAAAATAGCCAGTTGTCACTCCTACCTTGCATAATTATATCACGATCTATATCTATACCAGTGGTGTTCACACGCATTCTACCACAATTTTCAACTTTTGTGCTTGTGTTTGTAGCTCTCTCGCTCTCTGCACTGACAAAAATTGTTGTGCAGGTATTAAGCAAGAATTGTGTTATAATTATCATTGTCATCATCATTATCATTATCGGTATTATTGTCATTATCACTATCATTATCATTGCCACTATCATAATCATTATTAATATTATTATTCTGCAAATAATGCATTTTCATTTGCCTCAAACATTTCGTGCAGTGCAAAATACATGACCAAGAGGCGCGGACCTTCTTACTTGAAGTTTCATCGCCAACTGATTGAGAGAACTTCGTGCATTCAGTAGGCGCTGAAACTTCAAGCAAAAAGGTTCGCGCCTCTTGGTCGTGTGTTTTGCACTGCACGAAATGTTTGAGCCATATGACAATGCGTTATATGTAGAATAATAATAATAATAATAATGGTAGTGGCAATGATAATGATAGTGATAATGATAAAGATACTGATAATGATAATGATGATAACACTGATAATTATAACACAATTCTTGCTTAATATCTGCACAACAATTTTTGTCAGTGCAGAGAGGAAGAGAGCTACAAACAAAAGCACAAAAGTCGAAAATTGTGGTAGTATGCGTGTGAACACCACTGGTTTAAAAGCTCTTTTTGATTACGCCTTGCTTATAAACATGATCGAAAAAATGAGCTAATGAAGCAACAACAATGTTAATTGTAATAAAGACAGAATCTATTTCTTTTTTAATGAAATTCCCTACAGTAAAATGCTAAAAATAATTAAATATGTAAACATAAGCATATGTAAATAAATATAATTCAGTGTATATGACGTAGTACTCTTGCAAAATAAGCGATACTTCGTCTTTATACGAAAACACGAACGAGGAAATGAGAAAAATACTGTTGCTGTAAATAGCGAGAAAAAAATCATAAGCTAAACAGTGTTGTCAAAAGCATATGAGCTGCCACCTGTGTACAAGTAGCTAATAAAAGGCTTTTATTAACAGTGTTGGTAAGCTAACATTACAAGGATACGGTTACGACAATAAAATGGCAATGTTAATTTGATGAAAATAATTTAAACATACTGCTATACAGCAGTAGCAGAATATCTTCTATTATCTATAGTTGGAAAAGTAAGTGCTGTTTTATGTGTGCTTTCGTTGTTATTTTTGGCGTAACAACGTAATGTTTTACCGCGTAGGTTTAAAAAAAAGTTGAAAAAGGCATTTCTAAAATTCATCGGTTTTGCATGGAATAGTTATTCCATAATTTAATATAATTATTAATAATTATTAATAGTTATGTAATAATACGGTAGTAAAGTTTGATTCTTTGGCTCTGACACAAATAAATAAAATATTATAGACGTCATCGGGACGCAGAGGGAGCAGCCCAAGCCACGAAACTGTAAATTTCTTATATATAATTCTTATACGCACTGTATATAGGAGCAACTGTTAAAAATATAACAAATCTTTTAATAACAAATTAAATAATACACATATAACAAATTAGCTCTTTTGGACGTTTGTAGAAAGAATAATACTTAAATCCAAAATTTTTTGATTTAAGAACGTTTTTAACATCTTCTCTAAAGAAATATAGAATGTAGATATGGTTTTTTTGATTTCATATAACGATTTGCTCATTAAACGATACGGCACATGCAGTTTTATTTCGCTTTTACTATTTTTATTTGCTTTATTCCAAATACATTATTTCGACTCAACCAGTATTTGAATATCATATTTTGAAACTTGACAAAGCTTACAAAAAATTAACACTATTCGCAAAAGTGAAATAATTGTTAAATATTTTGATTTGAATTTTGCGAATAGTGTCGAATTCATTATGAGTTTTGTAAGTTTCAAATATGATATTGTGACATTAATTGAACTGGTTGAATCAAAGCCCTATATTTGGGATAAAACAAATGAAAATAATAAAAACAAAATCCAAACTGCATGTGCCGTTTCGTTTCATGTACAAATATTCTGTCGTGCTGATGTCGTGTCGGTGTCGGTAAATGTGAAAACGCCCCATAAATGCACCTTAAAACATCATGTATAACTACAGCCTTTTTTCATACGTTAACATCACTGTTAAATAAAATTGAACGAAAAAGCTTTTTGGGACATATAACAACAGGGGGTTTTTCAGTCCGTAACGTATTTTTAATTAATGCGAAAACCTCTACTGCAAGATTAAAGATTGTTAAATTATATTCAGAATATTAATAAAAAAACTAAGAAAAACACTAATAAAAACTTTCAATTTTAAAAAATTTTAAAAACAGGTAACAAATATCTGTGGCATTCGTGGCGTAGTTGGTTAAAGTGCGTGGCCGCTATGTCAACGAACTTTGGAGACCCAGGTTCGAACCCCAGCAGCGACAGAAAATTATTTGAATTAAAATAATTTTTCTGTACGGCCGCCACCTCTCTGCAGACAGTGGCAAACCTCAGAGAGTAATCAAAATGCCATGTAAAGCTTCTTAAGAACGAGAACATTACGTTCATCGCCGTTCGGAGTCGGCGTTAAACATGTAGGTCCGTTTCTCGGTCAATTGTGTACAAACTTAATAGCACGCACAACACAATTGATCATAAGAAGCTAGGTCAAATTCCTTTCAAGGGCTGAAATGGCCAGTTATTTATTTTTTTTTTTTTTAACAAATAACTAAAAAGATAAGTGAAACCTTTGTTTTTTTAAGTGATGTGAAATAGTGTAAAATTTTGACGCGATATTGTTATGTTTACCGAGCAGGTTTCCAAAAAAGTTTAAAAATGCAGTTTTCAAAAATGGAGAATTATACGGTATACCGTCGAAATAACCAAAACGTACGTATAAATTATCCAATTAGAAAATTAATAAAGTAGGCAATGCAGAGATTTTAATAGTAACTGATAATGTTAATGACGAGACTTTTTAAATGAATTTTTCATGTTTTGATCATAGTTGAATAAATAAGGTTGTCGCATGGGTGAGAGCGAGTTCCCATAAATGTCAAATCGAAGTTGACATCTCATACAAAATCTGAAAGCGAAAATTGATTACATGTAAAGCCGTTCAAGTTGTTGTTGTTGCTTTGCATTGATTGGCAATTATGGTCCTGAGAAGAGAGTACAATCAGCCCCGAGACAACCTTATTTATTCAACCATAATTTTGATATATGTTGTGAATAAAAAGAGCGCCATATTTTTATGTTTTGATATATGTTAAGAATCTAAAAAAAGCGCTGTAGGCAAAAAAATTGTTATAAAAAAAAAATCGCGCGATTTTTTAAAACAAGTTTTCATGTTTTAATATTGTGTGCCTACTTTACTCGCATTTTGCTTATATTAATTTTCTAAATTGATCCTCATACGTACGTTTTGGTTACTTCGACGATTTGGATTTTTGGTTATCTTCAATTATGTCTTAAAAACTTGCATTGAATTTACGATTTTTATCTCCTAACCTATTCGAGACCGACAAATTTTTTTGCAGCAATAGGATTAGGGAGCTTATGTACATAAGGGCGTATCGAAAAATTAAGATTTTATTCTAAGAGGTCTCAAAATATGCATGGGGTTGTCAAAATCATCCAAAAAATGTTTAATGAAAAAAAAGGATGATTTAAAGAAAAACAGTAAAAAATAACGACCTTAAAATGCTTTGACTTTTTACCTGATTTCAAAAAGGAGGAGGTTCTCAAGTCCGTTGGTTTGTCCGTTTTATTTTTTTTTTTTTTTAATGTATGTAAATTAATGTGCCTCAAAAAAAAAAAGTTACCATTGCCACCAACTAAAAATGAACCTTGATCTATTTTATGACTATTCCAAAAAAAATTTGGGTTGTCACGTTAACCGCCAGTGAGCTAAACCATTTTGAAATTACCTCCAAAAATCGTGTTTTTCGTAAAAATTTCGGATGGTGTGGTTGTAAAGAAAAAAAAAAAAAACGGAAAAAATAATATTACCAAGAAAGTTCTTCCAAACTGCATCAAAAAATTTAAAATATTTGCAGTTGAACCAAAGATAATGCTGATTTTCATACATTTTTTTTATCTTTTTTTATATTATTTTCACTAAAATTCAAATAACTTCATTATTTATTATGCTATCCTCGTTGCGAATATATCATTGGAAAGGTTTTGACTGCTTCTATTTATTCCTGGACAGAGTTTATCAATTTAATTGATATAAACTTGGTTTTTAATTGAATAAAAACTAAAATATTTAAAAAAAATATTTCATTGCTTACATTATTTTTGCAGCAGGTGTTTGTAGCAAAATATAAATATGTTTTTTTTTTATGCAGTTTGGAAGAAATTTTTTGGTACTATTATTTTTGTCCGTTTTTTCTTTTTAACCACACCATCCGAAATTTTTACGAAAAACATGCTTTTTGGAGGTAATTTCAAAATGGTTTAGCTCACTGGTGGTTAACGTGACAGCCAAAATATTTTGGGAATTGTCATAAAATAGATATAGGTTAATTTTTAGTTGGTGGCATTGACACTTTTTTTTTTGTATGGAGGTCGAGGCACCTTAATGTACATCGATAACTCCTAAAGCACTTACCCGATTTCCGTAATTTTTTATCAACAGATATATATCATGAACGCGGAGGTCCTTTTTTAAAAAAGTGGGCGATATTTGACAAATGAGCGTGTCACTATTAGAAAAACACTGTATTTCAGTTAATATTGACACTAGGATACTGAAATTTACAGTAAAAATACTGGGGTAGGCAGAATTATTACAAATTACGGTCAATAAAGTGGGCGTTATTTGACAAAGGGGTGTGGTCATATTAGAAAAACACAGTATCTCGCATAGTATTGACACTAGGGTACTGAAGTTTAGTAAAGATGTAGACACAATTTTTAAAAATTACTGTAAAGAAAGTGGGCGTTATTCGACAAAGGAGTGTGGCAATATTAGAAACACACTATATATCGAATAAAATTGGCACTAGGGTGCTGAAATTTAGTACATGGGTAGGCATAAAATAAATAAATAACTGGCCATTTCAGCCCTTGAAAGGACTTTGACCTAGCTTCTTATGATCAATTGTGTTGTGCGTGTTATTAAGTTTGTACACAATTGACCGAGAAAGGGACCTACATGTTTAACGCCGACTCCGAACGGCGATGAACGTAATGTTCTTATTTTCAAGAAGCTTTACATGGCATTTTGATTACTCTCTGAGGTTTGCCATTGTCTGCAGAGAGGTGGCGGCCGTACAGAAAAATTATTTTAATTCAAATACTTTTCTGTCGCTGCTGGGGTTCGAACCTGGGTTTCCAGGTTCTTTGACATAGCGGCCACGCACTTTAACCAACTACGCCACAGACGCCACAATGGGTAGGCATAGTTATAACAAATTACAGGTAAGAAAGTGGGCGTTATTCGCCAATGGGGTGTGGCAATATTAGAAAAACTCTGTATGTCTAATAATCTTGACACTAGGGTACTGAAATTTGGTACATGAGTAGGCACAGTTACTACAAATTACGGTAAAAAAAGTGGGCGTTATTCACCAATGGGGTGTGGAAATATTAGAAAAACTGTATGTCGAATAATCTTGACACTAGGGTCTGAAATTTAGTACATGAGCAGGCGCAGTTACTACAAATTACGGTAAAAAAAGTGGACGTTATTCAACAAAGGGGTGTGGCAATATTATAAAATAAAAAAAATAAATAACTGGCCATTTCAGTCCTTGAAAGGACTTTGACCTAGCTTCTTATGATCAATTGTGTTGTGCGTGTTATTAAGTTTGTACACAATTGACCGAGAAAGTGGCAATATTAAGTGGCAATATTATAAAAATACTAAAAAGGCAATATATTGACACTAGGGTACTAATATTTGGTATGCAGGTAGGTGGGTAGGTAGAATCATTACAAAAGTTGGCGGGATTGTATATAGGGTGTGGTACTTTAAGGAAAGTACTATATATCGATTAATATTGATACTTGGGAACTCAAATTTGGCACAGGGCTAGGTAGAATCATAAAGTACTATACATAAAGTGGGCGGTATTAGAGAAAAGGTGTGGCACTTTAATAAAAATTGTAAAGAGAATTTCAGGAATTGATAAAATTAATTTTTTAAGAACAAAGTTTCATGTTTGAAATTTTCCTCAAGAATACTATTACATAAAATTTTTCATATTCTCTGAAAAGGAAGAAATAAAAACTTTTTAACAAAAAAAAAAAAAAAAATACAATTGATTTCAAAATCACTACAAAGTAAAAAATAATTTTAAACAACTTTTCCCATTAATTTCTTGGTCAAATTTTAAAAGTTATTTATATGTATTATAAATCGGCGCTAATTTTTGACACACAATCATGATCTTTTACCATCCCTGCACTATTTAAAATTTTTTGATTTGATGATATGCTG